>CM055117.1:870766374-871113366 GCA_029206835.1 Rana muscosa
TGTTCTGTGGCAAAGTTTTCCCTGTGAACCTCAAGATCAGAAAACTCCACAGACGGTAGGTTTTCGTCTGAGGAGGTGGGCTCCTCTCCAGTTTCTTGAGTCTCCCCTGCCAATACTGATAAGGGAAATTCCGGAGAGTCCTCACCACTCTCAGGGGAGTTCTGGCTATCACATTCCTGGTACATAGGGGCACCAGTGAGGGGCTCAGGATCATCCCACAGTTCCCAGAACTTCGGAAAATCCCTTCCCACAATGGCGTCATGCGGTAACTGAGATACTAAGCCCACTGGATGAGAGAGGGTACCTTTGGGGGTCTCGAAACACACTGTAGTCACTGGATACTCTCGGGTGTCCCCATGCACACAAATAACAGCTACCTTGCTATTCCCAGAGACCTCTGTTTTAACTAACTCAGCCTTTATCAGGGTCACAAGGCTACCTGAATCCAGCAATACCACAACATTTCTACCATTAACACACATTTTGCATAAATGTTTCTCAGTTCCTCGAATGGCAGTGCATGCGACTGTCGCACACAGCGACTGACGTCTGCCCGTCAGAAAGTCACACTGCATGGGTTCCTCCACAACCGGGCAATTGGCTGCAATATGTCCCGCTTGCCGGCAGCGGTAGCAAACGATCCTTCTTGCCGCCTCTTGAGCCGCTGATTTCCCAGGCTGTTCTCGCCAAACTTGGGGTAGAGCTCCCACCCTCTCACTCTCTCCACCCTCACCCCTTGGAATCCTCTTATCCGCCCCTGGGGATGGTCTGGTCTTAGGGTGGAAAGTCCGAGTGTCTCTGGAAGAGGCCGTCAGGTTCTCTGTAGCCAAGTATTTCTCCACACGATCCACAAGACCATCGGCCGTCTCTGGGTCTCCATGGCTTACCCACTTTTGGATGGCAGTAGGAAGAGCTCTCAAAAACCGATCCATTACAACACGTTCCACAATCTTTGGTGCGGACAAAGTCTCTGGCTGTAGCCACTTTCTGCTCAGGTGAATGAGATCATACATTTGAGACCTGGGGGGTTTTCCAAGCTGGAAAGTCCAGTTATGCACACGCTGAGCCCGGACAGCCTGGGTGACACCCAGCCTTGCCAATATTTCAGCTTTTAGCATCACATAGTCTTTTGCTTGGTTAGGCTCTAGGTCATAGTAAGCTTTCTGCGATTCACCAGTTAACAGAGGAGCCACCAGTCCAGCCCACTGCTCCTCAGGCCACTTTTCTCTTTCAGCGGTCCTTTCAAATGTGGTCAAAAATACCTCTGGATCATCCTCTCCAGTCATTTTTGTCAATAAACGACTCACCCCAAAGGACGCGGTATTAGTGGGACGGCTTTCCTCACTGGTCTGCGGACGTTGCTGCATTACTGCTTCCATCTGTTGTTGTAGTCTCTGCTCTTGCTTCTGCAACAGGTCTATGAAGCGGGCCTCAGATTGCTGCTGGGCTCGTTGCTGAGCCTCCAGACTCTGTTGCAAAGTTGCGTTTGTCTGCTGCTGGGCTGCAAGGCTCCTTTGCAAACCTGCATTTGTCTGCTGTTGATTGGCATTTGCTAGAGCCAGCTGCTTCAGTATCTCCTCCATGCTGGCTTAAAAAAAACTGCCTGCATTCTCCACCAACTGTGAGGGGGTTAGCTTGGTAGCGGGTGTTTGTGACCCCCGGGATGGGCTCCCCACACAAAACAGGCCCAGCAAACGGAGGTTGTGGTTTTCAAAATCAAAAAAAGGTGCGGTTTATTTTCTATTTACAGTGACAAAACACAGCAAAGCAAAAGAAACATAACCAAAATAAATCCTGGTCAAGTTGACCTCTGACTAAACATACAGGTTTCCTAACTAACAACTGGGATCAGCCTAGTGCTGTCCTAGTCCCTAAGTCCCTGGTTTAGTAAAAGTCCAAACAAATAGCCACACAGGCTTTGCCTCACCGCACAGGGGTTCACTCTCCCTAGACAGTCCACACAGGTCTGGTTCCAGGCATGAGCTAACATCTAATGAAGCTGGGAGTTCTTATAGAGGCCTAAATGAGCTGACAAGCTTCAGCTGGCCTCATCAACTCCCTGTCTGTACGACGCCCAGCCCTCTCCCTAGAGGTATGAGTCATCCATGAGCCCACTAGCCTTATACAACTCTCCACCTAGTTGTATAAGTCGGCGTAAAGCCTGAATCTGGGCGAAATATATCTACCCCCCTGGATGCAACCAGGTGACTTTACCTTCCTGCTGTCACAATATAGACAGCGGTACCTGTGTTAATCCACTAGAGGCCGCTGTGGAATGTTTCTTGTCATGTGGACTAGTTTCTTTTCATCAGAGCAAGTCCAGGCAGATGGTGAGTTCTCTTGTGGGAAACTGCTTCCTCTGCCATGTTGCAATGCTCGTCCATCCCCCGGCCTGTGGCAAAAGGGGCCCTGGCTCTTGTCCCTAGTTTCCCTTTTCAAAAAAGAGCGCTGAAGGCGCACGTGGCCGCGCGTGTGCGCGTGCACGCGCCTCTATATATAGAGGTGAGCTGGGAAAGGGGGTGGAGCTTGGGGGATGACGCTCTGTGCGCGCCGCAGCACTTCTGCGCATGTGCGGGCGTCCCAGCATGTTAAAAAACACAATTATGTGTTGTGAGCTGGCTATGGAGTGCAGAGACAGAGCTGGCAACATCTAAAAAAGGCATACAGCAAGCGGTTGATGCAGGCATCCCCATAGAAAGGCACATTAGTAGACACCAACTGTTTTTATAGCAGCATTTGTGCTAGACTATTGTCAGTAAGTGGTGTATTTCGGCTGGAATACCTCAGCTTTGGGCTTAGGAATATGCCGTCTAAAAACTCCGGGACTAAAAATCCCAGGAAGCATAGGGGGTCTCCATCGGGCTCTGAGGATCTTGGGCATGCTTCGGCTGCACCAATCTCCCCTGAAGAATCAGAGGTTAGTGACCGTAGAGCACCCTCAGGAGTACCTGGTACTGTGGCTGTCCTCAGTTCACCTGCTCCTGTGTATGTAACAGAGGAGGTTTTTTCCTCAGCTCTGGGAGGGCTGGAAGAGAGATTGTCAGCATTGATCGCTGCTTCCCTGTCACAGGGAAAAAGCGCTCGATCTCCGTCTCCTCCCTCAGAGTGCCTGTTAGCGGAGCAACAGTCCCATACAGGGATCGACCTACCTGAGGGGGATCAGGATGAGGTCGATTCTGTTGTAGAGGAATCAACAGTGGAAGATGCTGAAAGATTATGGGTTCAGTCCCTGACTAACATGGTCCGATCAGCATTTAAAATGCCCCTTGCGGAGCCATCATCCACTTCTGTCTCCTCGTTGGGGTCGCTAAAAGCTCCCCAGACTGTTTGTTCCTTTCCGATCCATCCTTTACTGGAAGGGCTCATTTACCAGGATTGGGAGCATCCTGATAAAATATTTACTCCTCCCAAGAGATTTCAGGTGATCTATCCCATGGAGGAAAAGTTCGTCAAAAAATGGAGGGTCCCTACAGTGGACGCAGCCATCTCTTGTGTGAATATATCACTGACATGTCCAGTGGATAATGTCCAAATGTTCAAGGACCCAATAGATAAAAAATTAGAGTCCTTATTAAAATCTGCTTTTACTACAGCAGGCTTGGTGACACAACCAGCAGTGGCAGCTATTGGGGTCTGCCAAGCAGTGAAGGATCAGTTGAAACAGGTCTTAAGGGACTTGCCAGATCAGCAGGCTCTTGCCCTAGCTGATCTACCTAGAGCCTTATGCTTTGCCGTGGACGCTATAAAGGATTCAATCCATCAGGCCTCCCGCCTTACGCTGTCTGTAGTACATATGCGCAGGCTTCTATGGCTCAAAAACTGGTCTGCTGAAGCTCCCTGTAAAAAATTGCTGGTCAGCTTCCCTTTTCATGGTGAACGCTTATTCGGGGAAGACCTGGACAAATATATCCAGAAAATTTCCAGCGGTAAAAGTACACTTTTGCCGGTTAAAAACAGAGTTAGAGGTCCCTCTTGTAAGAGGCCTGCTTCTCCAGTCCCTAGGACATCAGCTGTGAAACAGTTCTGACGGCCTCCTCGGTCAAATCCCGGAGGTAAAAATCAGGGACAATTGCAGGGTAACAAGAAGCCCTGGATCAGGAGAGGTACAAAACCTCCCCCAAAGTCAAATGCATGAAGGGTTGCCCCCACTCAATCAGGTGGGGGGAAGACTTCAGTTGTTCACAGAGACCTGGCGGGACACGATCAGAGACAGATGGGTGCTCTCCGCAGTAAGTCTGGGATACAAATTGGAGTTAAAAGACTCCCCTCCTTCCCACTTTATAAGGTCAAACGTGCCAAGGGATCCCCAGAAGAGAGGATCCCTCCTGTTGGCACTAGAACAATTATTGCTCCAAGCAGTAATTATAGAGGTTCCCCTGGAAGAATGGGGGTTCGGGTTTTACTCAAACCTCTTTACAGTCCCGAAGCCAAACGGGGACGTGAGGCCCATATTAAATCTAAAAGGGCTAAACAAATTCCTACATATCAGGACTTTCCGGATGGAGTCGATCCGATCGGTGGCCACTGCCCTACAAGGGGAGGAATGGTTAGCCTCGATCGACATCAAAGATGCTTATTTGCACATTCCCATCTTTCCAGCCCACCAAAAATTTCTACGCTTTGCGGTAGAAGGGCGCCATTTTCAGTTCAGAGCCTTACCCTTCGGTCTGGCCACAGCACCACGAGTGTTCACAAAAATTCTGGCCCCATTATTGGCCAATCTAAGAACACGAGGTGTAACGATAATGGCATATCTAGACGACTTGTTGCTGATAGACCACTCAGTGGGAAAACTAGAAGTGGTTGTTCACGAGACAATCGAGTATCTGGAATATCACGGTTGGATTATCAACCGAGACAAGTCAGCCCTAAAACCAGTCAAAAGTCTGGAATACTTGGGGCTAAGGCTGGATTCAGACCAGAGAAAAATTTTCTTGCCTCAAGAAAAGGGGTCGTCTTTGAGAGATTTGATCCACCTAGTGGGTACAAAAAGACAGCCATCCATACGCCTGTGCATGAGGCTGCTCGGAAAAATGGTGGCATCATTCGAAGCAGTACCCTACGGTCAATTCCATTCAAGGAATTTGCAAAGGGCCATACTGTCAGCCTGGAACAAAAAAGTTCAGGCCCTAGACTTACCAATGTCCTTGTCCCCTTCCGTTCGCAAGAGCCTCCGTTGGTGGTTGGTTCCCCAGAATCTGGAAAGAGGGAAATCCTTCAGTCCGATTTCTTGGAAGGTGGTCACTACAGATGCCAGCCTTATAGGCTGGGGAGCAGTACTGGAGCAATGGTCTCTCCAGGGCAGATGGTCGGATGCAGAAAAGGCCCTGCCCATCAATCTCTTAGAGATACGAGCAGCCCGGTATGCCCTAGTAGCATGGACATCCAAACTCCAAGGGTCCCCTGTCAGAATTCAATCGGACAATGCCACGGCAGTGGCATATATCAATCATCAGGGTGGCACCAGGAGTCGTGCAGCCCAGAGGGAAGTAAATTGCATCCTGAAATGGGAAGAAAGATATGTCCCAGCCATATCTGCGGTATTCATTCCAGGAGTGGAGAATTGGAAGGCGGACTTTCTAAGTCGCCAACAATTATGCCCATGGGAATGGTCCCTTCATCCTGAGGTTTTCCGGACAATATGTCAGCGGTGGGGAACACCGGATGTAGATCTGCTAGCATCCAGATTCAACGCAAAAGTGGACAGGTTTGTCTCTTGGACAAGAGATCCCCTAGCTTGCGGCTCGGATGCCCTAGTGTTCCCTTGGGATCAGTTCAAGCTGATATATGCATTCCCACCGCCACAATTGTTACCTCGATTACTCCGCAGAATCAGGGTAGAAAAGAAACCAGTGATTCTGGTGGCTCCAGCGTGGCCCCGAAGAGCATGGTACGCGGAGATTGTAAAGATGTCTGTGAGGAGTCCTTGGACCCTCCCACATCGTCGGGACCTGCTTTCGCAAGGACCGATATACCACCCTTCCTTACCAGCCCTAGGTTTGACGGCCTGGCTATTGAAGCCCACATTCTAAAAAAGAGAGGGCTCTCTAATGCTGTGGTATCTACCATGATCAATGCCAGGAAGCCGGTATCCAGGCAGATCTACTATAGAATCTGGAAGGCGTACATCGCCTGGTGTGAAGCCAAGAAATGGCATCCACGTAAGTACGTAATAGGTAGGATTCTGGACTTCCTACAATGGGCTGTAGATAGGAAGCTTGCCTTGAGTACTATCAAGGGTCAGATTTCGGCCTTGTCAATATTTTTTCAAAGGCCCTTGGCTTCACATTCACTAGTCAAAGCCTTTATACAAGGAGTGATGCGTATTAGCCTTCCGGTTAATATTCCCATATGTCCATGGGACTTAAACCTGGTTCTGTCGGTTCTACAGAAACAACCATTTGAACCATTACAGCATATTTCCCTGGTTCTTCTCACCAGGAAATTGATTTTTCTAGTAGCCATTTGTTCGGCTAAAAGAGTGTCGGAATTAGCCGCTATGTCCTGTAGGGAGCCATATCTGGTTATCCATAAGGACAGAGTAGTGTTACGTCCTCATCCAGCCTTTCTTCCTAAGGTGGTATCGAGGTTTCATTTGAACCAAGATGTGGTTCTTCCTTCTTTTTTCCCCAAACCTAGTTCGGTAGAGGAAAAGTTATTGCATTCTTTGGATGTAGTAAGAGCAGTTAAAGCTTATCTAAAAGCCACTGCTCAGATTCGCAGAACGGATACTTTGTTTATTCTGCCGGAAGGCCCCAGAAGGGGTCAGGCAGCGTCAAAATCTACTTTAGCCAAGTGGATTCGACAGGTCATAATGCAAGCCTATGGCTTGAGAAGGAGACCGCCTCCGTTCAAAGTTAGGGCGCACTCCACGAGAGCAGTTGGAACTTCATGGGCAGTGCATCACCAGGCCTCCCTGGCTCAAATCTGTAAGGCCGCAACATGGTCTTCAGTACACACGTTTACTAGGTTCTACCAGGTGGACGTTAGAAGTCAGGAGGATGTCGCCTTTGGGCGCAGTGTGTTGCAGGCCGCAAAAGATCCTCATGTCTGATAGCGCTCAGCTTATGTATGGTGTACCCCCCCCTCATTGAGCATTGCTTTAGGACATCCCACATAGTAATGACTATGCCGCTCTGTGTCCCGTGATGTACGAGAAAGAAAATGGGATTTTTATAACAGCTTACCTGTAAAATCCTTTTCTTGGAGTACATCACGGGACACAGAGCTCCCACCCCTCTTTTGGGGACACTTATTGCTTTGCTACAAAACTGAGGTGCTCCCGGATGGGAGGGGCTTATATAGGGGAGGGTACTTCCGGTTTTGGAAGTTGCCAGTGCCAGCACCTGAAGGTATCTATATAACCCACATAGTAATGACTATGCCGCTCTGTGTCCCGTGATGTACTCCAAGAAAAGGATTTTACAGGTAAGCTGTTATAAAAATCCAATTTTTTCAACCCCTGTTTAACAGGGGCATGTAATTACAATTTTTGATGCAATGCTTTGCAGCAGGGCACATTGCTGCACTCCAACTAGAGTATCTGGGAGAGGTTGCAGTGTCGTGGCACCAGCACAAGTGCCTAAGGCCCAATTTTTCAGCCCCTGTTTAACAGGGGCGTGTAATTACAATTTTTGATGCAATACTTTGCAACAGGGCTCATTGCTGTGCTCCAAGTACAGTATCTGTAAGGGGTTGCAGTGTTGTGGCACCAGTGGCTAAGGCCCAATTTTTCAGACCCTGTTTAACAGGGGCATGTAATTACAATTTTTTATGCAATGCTTTGCAGCAGGGCTCATTCCTGCACTCTAACTAGAGTATCTGGGAGAGGTTGCAGTGTCGTGGCACCAGCACCAGTGCCGAAGGCCCAATTTTTCAGTCCCTGTTTAACAGGGGCGTGTAATTAAAATTTTTGATGCAATACTTTGCAACAGGGCTCATTGCTGTGCTCCAAGTACAGTATCTGTGAGGGGTTGCAGTGTTGTGGCACCAGTGCCTAAGGCCCAATTTTTCTGCCCCTGCTCAACAGGGGCATGTAATTACAATTCTTGATCTAATAATTCACAGCAGGGTCCATTCTTGCGCCCACCAAGAGTAACTGTGAGGGCTTACAGTGTTGTGGCAACACCAGCACCACCACCACCACCACCAAAGGCCCAATTTTTCTGCCCCTCTTCAACAGGGGCATGCAATTACAATTCTTGATCTAATAATTTACAGTAGGGCCCATTCATGCGCCCACCAAGAGTAACTGTGAGGGATGACAGTGTTGTAGCAACAGCACCACCACCAAAGGCCCAATTTTTCCTACCACTGTTCAACAATGGCATGTAATTACAATTCCTGATATAATAGTTCACAGCAGGGCGTTCCAGTGCCCACCAAGAGTAACTGTGAGGGCTTACAGTGTTGTGGCAACACCTAAGGGGCAAATTTCTGCAGAGTATATACGGCAGGCCCCTACTTTCAAACATCCAACTTACAAACGACTCCTACTTGCAAACGGAAGGAGACAACAGGAAGTGAGAGGAAATCTACCCCTAGGAAGGCAAATTCTCTCCTGTAAAAGTTAATATGGGAAAAAAGGTGTCTCCTCTCTACTGATGCTTTATCACCAATCCTTGTTTCAATAAAAAACCCACTTTTCCAAAAACATTTGTCATTGGGACGGAAAGTGAGGTGAAATGTTCTGAACAGGTGCACAGACAGCAAAACAAATGTAACAGGGGTGATAACCCTTCCCTATGTTCTCCAAAAAGCTTAAAAATAGATTTTTTGGCTAGAGCTACACTTAAAAAGTTTACCTGTTCCAAATTAGAAAAAGATTCTACTTAAGAACGAACCTACAGTCCCTGTCTTGTTTGCACCGCTTGTATACTGCTGTTCAGAGTATATAGGGCCTTTTTTTAAATTTGGGTGCGGGGTTCCCCTTAATATCCATACAAATGGGGTGGGTGGGTACCCATGCCATTTTTCTCAATGATTTTCATCCATATTGCCGGGACCAGACATTACATTAAAGCCGCAAGTAGTTTTAAATGACCATTTTTTTCCGTTAGAAATGTAATTTTGTGCAGGGACAGTTCTAAACACGGGAAACACGTGGCACTTCACAGGCATACTTTAGACACCCCCCAGGTATGATATTTAAAGGAATATTTCACTTTTTTTTTTCTTCCACTTTATGCATCATTAAAATGACTGCTCTCAAAAGAACTGCCATTTTTAAAACTTTTTTTTGCATTGATACATGTCCCCTGGGGCAGAACCCGGGTCCCCAAACCCTTTTTAGGACAATGATTTGCATATTAGCCGTTATAATTAGCACTTTTGATTTCGAACGTTCGCATCCATTGTATTTAATAGGGTTCTAAAGTTTGCGCGAGCTTTCAGTCCGTTCGCAAGTTCTGGTGTACCATGACAGCTGGGTCATCCCCAACCCCACCCAATAATCTGTCCATCCGATCTGCGATATGACAAGCCCGAGCGCCTTGTAAACAACATACCGTTCAATGATCATGGTCTTTGTGACAGATTGCCCTATCTGTCCTTCTAACAATTGAATCCCCCCACCACCATGATCTGTCTTTCCTTACCTTTAGCCTTGCCCCTGTCCTCACTGGAGGAGTTGTTCGCCTGGCAGTTAGGGGAGTCACACTTCAGCAGCAATGCCGCACCTTGACTGGTTTCTCCAAAATCACGCAACAGGGCGTACTTAGTGGGATGTGCCAGCTCAGAACTGGCCTCCCTAATGCTTTTCTCTCTACCCCGCTTAACTGTCACCCAACCTTTCTGCTCTTGTGCCTGCACCCCTATATCTCCACCCGCCTCTGTGCTGGCCCCTGTCAGCACCTGACGGGTATGTTCCAAACTCGCTTTCAGGTTGAAGATGCTTCACAGTGTTGCCAGCTGATTCCCTAGATTCAGGACCTGTGCTTCCAAGGAAGCAACCTGCTCACATTTTGTGCAGCAGTGTTCGCCCTCAATCGTATGTTCAGGGAACGCATACATGTCACAAGATGTGCACCGAGACGCATTACCATACCTGTTGGGCATCGTACCCACTAATTTAATGGGGATACTTCTAGAGGATTAGGAAATATACTCTGTTCGATTTACTGTTAAACTCTCTTCCTGACTCTAATATATTCTATTCCTAATTTACATGGCCCTCAGCATCCTCACCTCCTGATCCCTTATCTCACAGCCCCCAGAGTCCTTGTACTCACAAGTTACCCACAGTACTTCCCAGTTACTCCCCAATTACTCACAGTACTACCCAGTTACCCCAGTACTCCCCAGTATTTACCAGTTACTCACAGTATTCCCCAGTTACTCACAGTACTCACCAGTTACTCACAGTACTCCCCAGTTACTCATATTTAGGGTGTAACATTTTACAAACAGACCGACCCCAGCTTTCACAATTTTTAAAAACGCAGCCCGGCCGTGTGACTCATTTGCAGTCCTTTGCGGCTGTCGGCTTGTAGTTTCCAATTAACTACCACGGCACTGTGGATCACTGTGGTAGTTCATTGAGTCTTCCTCTCAGGTTGTATCTGCTTGGCTGTATGATGTACAGGCACTCAGATACACTGACAGGTCCGCAGGAGACCTGCATGGCACCAGCGATCTGGTGTTTTGAATGCGTTTACTGGCAGAGGAGGAATTTGGGGTCTTATTGACACCAGATCTCTCCATAAAGAGTACCTGTCACATGCCTATTGCTGTCACAAAGATGTTAACAGTCCTTGGGACAGCAATAAAAGTGCTAAAAAAATAATAATTAAGCAACACTGTAAAAAAAAAAAAATGTAAAGGGCCCCATCTGCAAAGGCAAACGCACATAGGTCTTGCACACACACAAACAGTGATCATCCCACACATGTGAGATATCATCACCAACGGCAGTAAAATATAAAGGCTTTTAAAGCGTCACCCATGGATAGTAAAATTTACATTGTTTGTCGCCGTTGCAAGGGCGTGCACAATTTTAAAGCATGACAAGTTTGATATCTATTTACTCAACGTAACATCATCTTTTATATTTTTCAACAAAATTGTGTTTTGTATTGTGTTCTTTTGCATTAAAATTCAAAAAATGGGGGTTTTTGGCTATAAAAATTGCATTTGAAAAAACGCTGCACAAATACTGTGTGACATAGAAAATTGCAAAACCCACCAATTTATTCTCTAGGGCCTCTGCTTTTAAAAAATATATAAGGTTTGAGGGTTCAACTTCCAAGTAATTTTTTAGCAAAAAATACTGATTACTACATGTAAATTAAAAGTGCCAAAAAAGGCCTGGAGCTAAAGCCTCTCTTTCTGAAAAAGAACTGAGGGTTGTTAATCCTGAGTGCATGGACTGTGTAATAATTTAAATATTCTTTTAATCGTACGTACCACAACCAGGGGTGAGTTTTTGATTTGCGTCAAGCATGGATCTGAAGCAAACCCAAACTGTTCTTAGTTCGCAGACAGAGCATACTAATCTGTGATGTTGCCGCCATAGCAGCTAACTACCAATAATGTACTTTCTGGCCTTTGAACTTTGGCCAAGTTGCTTAGAGGGGCCAATAATGAAGGTTTGTTTATGGGTGGGTTACCAGTAGCCATTTGTCAGTGTGTGCTGACTGGGGTGTTGCTGGGATTTTGAAAGGCCTAGGGCTCTTAAAGGTGGGGGAAAAGGTGCCGCACTTAGCATAGCGTGTTGAATTGTGGGCGTGGTAAAATTGTGCTAACAGTGGGAGGGCTTAAAGGGGCATGGTAAAATTAACCACTTCATGACAAGGGTAAAACAAATTCTAATGCCTGAAAACGGTTTTGCAACTTTGACATGTTTTAGTAAAACTATACATATCATCGCTAACTACTTAGTATATCCAGTTGGGTTGTACTTATACCTATGTCTTCTATTTTTTTTTATTATCAAAGGAACACTGGCACAAAATAGTAAATACATATAATTTTTTTTTAATGTAGTTGTATATTTATTGCTATTACCATAACCTGCCACCAAAGAAAACCCAAAATAAATTCTCCTGCTCCTGATGATCACAGCAATACTGCAAATGTGTAAGTTATTTATTGTTTGTAACTGTAGTATCACTCAGAAACAATATTGCGCATTTGGTTTTTTAATCCCATTTAAAACTTACTGACACTGACCCTTGATTCTGACCTTGACCTTTCACTCTGACCTTGACCCTAATGCTATTCCTGCTACTGACCTAGATCAAACCCTGATCTAACTATTTTTTATTTTTTTGGTTTATTTACACGTTTGTTATTGTTAAAAATGTTCTCCTCTAGTAGGAGAAAAAAAACGTTGGTGTTGATTTACTAAGGGCAAATAGACTGTACACTTTGCAAATGTAAGTGCAATTGCTCCAGAGCCTAGTAAATGAGCAGAAGCTCTGCTAACTTTCATCATACAAACACATGCAAGCAAAAATGCTTTTTTACATTTTACTTGCACATGATTGGGTGTTCTTTGCAAAGTAAGGCTTTACCTAATTTACTAAGCTCAGGAGCCTGTACTTTGCAAAGTGCACAGTCTATTTTCCTTTAGAAAATCACCCCCAATGTATCTTTTTCTCAATTCAAGAGGAGAAAAAAAACACAGTGGTAGGCTGCACAGTCATTGATCAATATAATAGCCAATCGGAGACTATCACAGCAATCAGATGATCAGAAACCGCACTCCCAGCACAAAACACATGTACTCATATATGTGGCCTCACGGAGTAAGTATGTGAGGCCGCATATACAAGTACCCACGGCACAAAGGTTAAACCTGAGCTTATTTGATGTGTACATGGCACACAAATGCATTGCAGCCACAAAATATGCTTCTTCTTTTTTTTGTTTTTTTTTACTGTTCCACAAACAAGTGTCTCACAAGCATGCATTACCATCAACACTATCAATTTAAAATAATGAAAATATTCCATTACATATACTTTTCTGAATACAGCCTACCTCACTTTCATTCAAACAGTTTGTCATGTACCTGGTTGGAGGCCGAAATGCCAAAAGAGGGCTCCCCTTGCGGCTGAGTATAGTACATCTCTGAGGTTTTGTACAGAGGGTGCAGTGCCCAGAGAAGCACAGGTTGCCAGATGGATCCAGGAGAGAAGAGCTGGCGAGTGCCTGAAGAATACTGGAGAATATAGGAAACACTGCTGGGCTGCAGTCTCTAGGAATCCTCTGTAACACTTGGCAAGGTGTGCACAAGGAGCAACAGTGGAAGCCGGCTGGGGATCAAACACCGTGGATTCAAGCAGGAGATGAAGGTTGCAGGAACAGAGACAAGCCAAAGGTCTGGTATTGGAAATCAGGCAGGAACAAATAACGGAGGCAAAGTCCATGAAACAAAGCCGGGATCAGGTGCTGGAGAAGGTAACAAGTCAGTAAAGAAAGCCAGGGGGTCAAACCAGAAGAGCAGATCAGATAGGCCAGGAACACGCCGGGTAACAACAGGAAATCCAAATAGCAGTAGTACAGAGGCTCAGGAACTCAGGAAGGCTGACGACAATCCAGCAATTTGGGTCAGACAGTGGCAGCCTTTTATAGGCCAGCAGGGGGATCCACCTGTCACATGACGTGCCTATGGTGCCCATTTCTTCTACTGGCAAGATTGCCAGTACTTCCACGGCCATTTCCCTGACAGTGCCCCCCCAAGGGGCAGCCTCCGGATGCCACAACGGGCCGATGCTTCGGGATGCCTGCTGTGAAAGTCCCGTACCAGTCTAGGAGCGTGCACATTGTTTGCAGGCTCCCAGGAATTGTCTTCGGGAGGGTATCCCCTCCATTTGATGAGATACTGGATCTGCCTACCTCTCCTCCGGCAATCCATACTGGCTTCAACCTCAAACTCTGTTTCCCCTTCTACCAGGACTGGAGATGGAGGTGGCTCTTCTCTTCCAGGAAATGGACTGGGTACCGCTGGTTTAGGCAGGGAGATGTGGAACACTGGATGGATCTTGTAAGTATTGGGTAGTGCCAGCTCAAAAGCCACTGGATTTATTTCTCTTTTAATTTCAAAGGGACCGATAAACTTGGGTCCAAGTTTCTGGGCTGGACATGAGAGCTTGAAGTTTACTGAAGAAAGCCATTCATTGTCCCCAATCTTAAAGACAGGATTCCCTCTTCTTCTTTTATCATGAAACCTCTTATAGTCCTCTTGGGCTTTTTGCATGGCCTCCTGAAGTATCTTGTAGTTAGTTTGAATGAACCTTAACCGATCCTGGACAGCGGGGGCATATGTTTCAGGTATAGTATTCGGAAGGAAGGAAGGGTGAAATCCATAATTTGCCCAGAAGGGAGACTGATTGATGGCTGCATGCAAAGAATTATGCAAACTCAGAGCAGGGAAGAAGGGTGATCCAGTCATCCTGTGAGCAAGTACAGAAGCATCGAAGATACTGTTTTAAGGTCTGGTTAGTCCTTTCTGTTTGACCATTGCTCTGGGGGTGGTACGCTGAGGAAAGACATACTTCAATTGATAGAGATTTGCAGAGATCTCTCCAGAACTTGGAGGTAAATTGTACCCCTCTGTCAGAGACAATACTATCTGGTAGTCCATGTAATCTGACGATCTCATTAATGAACATGTCTGCTGTCTCCGAGGCGGAAGGTGTGCCAATCATTGGGAGAAAATGTGCCATTTTGGAAAGGCGGTCTACCACCACCATGATGGTGGTGCATCCCCCAGAGGGGGGCAAGTCTACTATAAAATCCATGGATATTTCTTTCCAGGGTTGTTCAGGAATGGGTAGTGGCCTCAAAAGTCCCCAAAAGCTTGGCATTGGAACCCTTATTGCGCTGGCACGTGGTGCAAGAGTTAACATATGTTCTACAGTCCTGTCTTAGGCTGGCCCACCAAAGTTCAGTGGTTCTTCGTATTCCAAAATGTCCGGCAAGTTTGTGATCATGTGACATCTTTAGAACTTGGAGTCTAACTGATTGGGGAACAAAGATCTTGTCCTGGTGCCATAAAAATCCATCTTGGCTTCTCAATGAGGACACTTCTGGCCCAGGGCACTGGGTTGAGGCTTGTTTAATCAATGTCTTTAAGTCAGGTTGGATGAGTAAAACATTTTGAGCGGAAAGGATCGTACTTGGCTCTGTTGTTTCAGGGGTGTTTGGAAACATTTGAGAGAGTGCATCCGCTTTCCCATTCTTGGAACCTGGCCGATATGTAAGATGAAAATTGAACCTGGAGAAAAACAAAGCCCATCGGGCTTGCCGGGGTCTTAAACGTTTGGCTGTCTTGAGGTACTCCAGGTTCTTATGGTCTGTAAAAATCATAATGGGATGAGCGGCATCCAATAAGTATCTCCATTCTTCTAAGGCAGATTTAATGGCCAATAGTTCTCGATCTCCGACGTCATAATTTCTCTCTGGTGTGCCATCTCCCAAGGGTTGTCCATTCACGGTGGTAATGTTCAGGGGTCTAGATTTTGGAACAAATGGGATATTATTTTTTTTAGCAAAAGTGTAGTCCAAGAATATGCCAGCAGCTCCAGAATCCACAAAAGCCTCACAGGAGACAAGTTTAGAGGGTAAATGGATAATTGCAGGAATGGTAATCTTGGTCTTGGAGGATATACCTGTAAGGTCTAAGCCAGCTCCTCCAACACTGGTTAGACCCTGCCTTTTACTGAATGGGAAGGGCAGACAGATAATAAATGTCCTTTAAGTCCACAGAATAGGCATAGGCCCAATGCACGCCTCCTTTGTTTCTCAGACTCAGTTAGGTGGAGACGGCTTACATCCATTGGTTCCACAGGTGCCTGGGGTTCAACTGAGATTTCAGGTTCTGGCTGAGGTGGTGCTTGGAAGTTAGGGGCCAAACGGTAAACTGGCCTAGGAAACTTGCGAGTTCTAAGTCTCTCTTGGCACCTTTCATGATATCGGACATCCAGACGAACACGGAGCTCTATGAATTTCTCTAGGTCGTCTGGGGAATCCTTATAGACTAATTTGTCTTTAATGCAATCTGCAAGACCTTTTCAGAAGGCTGCACGTAATGCCCTTGAGTCCCAAGTAGTCTCAGCAGCAAGGGTACGAAACTCAATAGCATATTGTGCCACAGACCTGGTGCCTTGTTGCATGTCCAAGAGTGAGTACTCAGCTGCAGAAGCTCTATCTGGCTTGTCAAATACAGTCTGGAGAGAAGCCAGAAATTTGTCAGCGTCTTGCAGCACAGGATCATTGTGTTCCAGATAAGGAGAGACCCAGGCCAGGGCCTTCCCCTTTAACAAGGAAATTACAAAAGTCACTTTGGCAGACAAAGTGCTAAAGGTCCCAGGGTTGTTGCGTAAATGCAAACGGCAAACATTTAAAAAGCCTCTGCAGTCCTCAGTATCACCACCAAATTTGTCAGGCAAGGGAAGTTTGGGTGGTACAGAAGAGGTGGGTTGGATCGTAGCAGGTGTAGGATCCGGAGTCTGGACCGTTGCAGAGGAAGCAGGCAAACAAGATTTAAGCATAGTACAAAGTTCATCTAACTTGGCATCCAGGGAAGAAAGATGCTGTTCTTGAGCTCCAATCAATTGTCCCTGACGTGAAATCGCCTTACAATCCCAGCAGGGTCAACTGTCATTGTGGCCCGTTTGTAATGTAAGGTACCTGTGATAGGTAGTGTCCGAAGTGGAACTTGTGTGCTGAGGATTCAGGCGAAAACTTAGTCAGGCAGATTAGGTTGGCAACAGATCAGGCAAAACGGTACACGATCGAAATCCAGAGAGTGGTCAGGCAGGCAAAGGTCATACACGTAAAACAGAACAAAACAAAAACAAAAAAGGCGCCACTTAGTTAAAACTGTTTTTACTTAAATAACACAGAAGTATAAAAGCACTCACTCATAGGTTGACTTTAGTAGGCACAATAAACGTCTGGTCTGTGGTCACATTCCGCTTGCCGGGAGTCTCAGTATTTTGTGATGACCTCCTCGTTTGTTTATGATGAAAAACCGGAATGTTATCCATGCAGGATGTCGCCGGAAGATTCTTCTCACGGAGCCAGAAGGAGGGCTGGAACACAAACGAAGGGTCCAGCTGAGACGCAAACGACGTTCAGCGGGGTGACGTCAGGACCGTCATGCAACGCGTTTCGATGTACAAAGCGGAGAGACGTTCTAGGTCCCTGCGCGCATCTTTTTCAAGCAATGGTATGTCAGGCTAGACTTAGCCCTTTTTATATGTATGCGCCTGAGGTGATGTTGCCACCTTGTGGAGATTAGTTAGAAACACATACCCATAAGCAGGATAGTCGACACTAATGTTATCACATTATTAAAAGGAAGATAGAGGCTAAATAAGTAATAAGACTGAACTGAATCTATACATACATAACATATTGATCCAATATTGTATAATAGTACATGATTTTATAAAAAACATAAAATTGAAATATATAATACATTTTATCATATGATATGTGAAAAAACATAATTAAAATGATTGTGAATGGAGATGCAATGTAAGCAAAAAAAATTAAAATAAATACATAATGAAAAACAAACATGCACAATCCAAGATATATACATGCATGTAATCCATCATGCACAAACATATTATTTGAGTTGTTAGATCGTAGCCCTGATCCATATGAATGAAAATAAATTAAAAAGAATTAAAATACAATTTTGGCTTTTAAAATAAGATAAAGGCAAAAACCAGGGAGGGAAAAGGAAGGAAGAAAAGGGCGGTAATTGGAGGGATTAAAAATACTAGCCACATTCGATATATAGCATCGAAACTTGGTTAGACTCATGATAATGAGTTTATAAAAAGGGGGAAAATAGGTGAAATTAACTTGGAGTTTGGGGAAAGAAATTTGGGAAGGGGAAAAAGGGGGGAATTAAAAGATTAATATATTAATTTAATAGAAATATTTAATATAAAGGTTCAGACTCTAAGGCAATTACAGTAAGGTGGAGATTTCTAATTCTTCGTTAATTCCCCCTGGATTGAGGGTATCTAGAGAATAAATCCAGAAGGTTTCGCGCTCACAGAGCTTGTGAAATCTTTCAGCCTCTGACAGTGTGCCTGGAATTTGTTCCACAACCCATACTCTGAGGCCTACAGTGGATTTCTGGTGGCAACCAGCAAAGTGGCGAGGCACACTATGTTTGTCTTTTCCACCCTCTATCTTTCTCCTATGTTCGCCAAAGCGTTGGCGTAGAGGTCTTATGGTACGACCTACATACAGCAAGTTACAGGGGCAGATTAATACATAGACAACAAAGTCTGAACTACAATTATAAAATGCATCCAAGTGGTATTTTTTGCCTTTAGCAAAAAATTCCTTTTGTCCATGATCAACGAAGGGGCATGTTTTGCACAAATTTTTCTTGCACTGAAACATGCCCTTTAGAGGAAACATGTTGAGATGTTGTAACAGTGGAGATTGTTTTGTCTTCAGTTTACTAGGAGCTATTCTATTTTTCAAATTAGTAGCTCTTCTATATGTTACCTTAGGTACGTCACTAAGAACAGGTTTAAGATATTGGTCTTCCAGTAAGATAGGCCAATGTTTTTTTCAAGATGGATTCCATTTTATTGGACTCTATATGGAACTTTGTTATGAACCGAACTGGTGGGTTGAACTTATTTTTATCCTCATGTTGTGTGCTCTTCGGTGCTTTTGGCTCCAAATAATAATTGTATGCACCTTCTATCAAGGAAGTAGGGTATTCTTTGTCATATAGTTTATGTTTAAGAATTGAACTTTGTTCTATATAACCTGTTTTATTGGTGCAATTGCGCCATAATCTGCAAAATTGGCCTTTTGGAATATTATTTTTCCATTTTTTGTAATGGCAACTATTAAAGTGGAGCAATGAATTGCCTGCAGTTGGTTTGAAGTGATTTTTGGCTTGAATGTTCTTGTCTTGATGATAGAGATCTACAGGTCCTTCTCAAAAAATTAGCATATTGTGATAAAGTTCATTATTTTCTGTAATGTACTGATAAACATTAGACTTTCATATATTTTAGATTCATTACACACAACTGAAGTAGTTCAAGCCTTTTCTTGTTTTAATATTGATGATTTTGGCATACAGCTCATGACAACCCAAAATTCCTATCTCAAAAAATTAGCATATCATGAAAAGGTTCTCTAAACGAGCTATTAACCTAATCAACTGAATCAACTAATTAACTCTAAACACCTGCAAAAGATTCCTGAGGCTTTTAAAAACTCCCAGCCTGGTTCATTACTCAAAACCGCAATCATGGGTAAGACTGCCGACTAGGGATGGGCCCGGTGCTCGATTCGAACCCATGTTCGAATCGAGCATCGGGCGTTCGCTCGCTCGTCGAGCCCAGAACTATTTGGGCCGTTCGCATCACATTCGTGTGATGCGAGCGGCCCCGCAATGCATTGCGGCCGGCGCGGCCGGCGCAGTGCATTGCTGGCTGATGATTGGCCAAGCATGCACTGTGACCCCGCATGCTTGGCCAATCACAGCGCCCGAAACTCGGAGAGCAATAATTGGCTACAGGCAGGACGCCTGTAGCCAATTACAGCTCAGGGGCTTTAGTACACGCCCCACCATTTAAAAGGCCGCCACGCCATCGGCCCCGGTCACATGAGTTCCGGCTTTAGGAGAGATTAGTCTGCTGATTCTGTCTTTGCTTGATACTGAAAGATTTGCTCTTCTTTGCTAAACCATTGGCTATTTCTTTGCTAAACCATTGCTACCTAAGTCATTGATCGTTCATTGCTGCTGATTGCACAGTTAGTGTGTTATTAGCTGCTGCTGGGGATTAGTCTGGTGCGTGCTTACTGTTAGTACAGTATTGCAGTAGTACCAACCGCAGTGCTGTTAGCACAGCATTGCACCCCAACAGCATCCATAGGACTTCTAGTGTGTTAGTGGCAGCAAACAGAGCTCCTATATTTTCTTCTCAGCAGCACCCATAGGACTTCTAGTGTGTTAGTGGCAGCAAACAGAGCTCCTATATTTTCTTCTCAGCAGCACCCATAGGACTTCTAGTGTGTTAGTGGCATCACACAGAGCTCCTATATTTTCTTCTCAGCAGCACCCATAGGACTTCTAGTGTGTTAGTGGCAGCACACAGAGCTCCTATATTTTCTTCTCAGCAGCACCCATAGGACTTCTAGTGTGTTAGTGGCATCACACAGAGCTCCTATATTTTCTTCTCAGCAGCACCCATAGGACTTCTAGTGTGTTAGTGGCAGCAAACAGAGCTCCTATATTTTCTTCTCAGCAGCACCCATAGGACTTCTAGTGTGTTAGTGGCAGCAAACAGAGCTCCTATATTTTCTTCTCAGCAGCACCCATAGGACTTCTAGTGTGTTAGTGGCAGCAAACAGAGCTCCTATATTTTCTTCTCAGCAGCACCCATAGGACTTCTAGTGTGTTAGTGGCAGCAAACAGAGCTCCTATATTTTCTTCTCAGCAGCACCCATAGGACTTCTAGTGTGTTAGTGGCATCACACAGAGCTCCTATATTTTCTTCTCAGCAGCACCCATAGGACTTCTAGTGTGTTAGTGGCAGCAAACAGAGCTCCTATATTTTCTTCTCAGCAGCACCCATAGGACTTCTAATGTGTTAGTGGCATCACACAGAGTTCCTATATTTTCATCTCAGCAGCACCCATAGGACTTCTAGTGTGTTAGTGGCAGCAAACAGAGCTCCTATATTTTCTTCTCAGCAGCACCCATAGGACTTCTAGTGTGTTAGTGGCAGCAAACAGAGCTCCTATATTTTCTTCTCAGCAGCACCCATAGGACTTCTAGTGTGTTAGTGGCATCACACAGAGCTCCTATATTTTCTTCTCAGCAGCACCCATAGGACTTCTAGTGTGTTAGTGGCAGCAAACAGAGCTCCTATATTTTCTTCTCAGCAGCACCCATAGGACTTCTAGTGTGTTAGTGGCAGCAAACAGAGCTCCTATATTTTCTTCTCAGTAGCACCCATAGGACTTCTAGTGTGTTAGTGGCATCACACAGAGCTCCTATATTTTCTTCTCAGCAGCACCCATAGGACTTCTAGTGTGTTAGTGGCAGCAAACAGAGCTCCTATATTTTCTTCTCAGCAGCACCCATAGGACTTCTAGTGTGTTAGTGGCAGCAAACAGAGCTCCTATATTTTCTTCTCAGCAGCACCCATAGGACTTCTAGTGTGTTAGTGGCAGCAAACAGAGCTCCTATATTTTCTTCTCAGCAGCACCCATAGGACTTCTAGTGTGTTAGTGGCAGCAAACAGAGCTCCTATATTTTCTTCTCAGCAGCACCCATAGGACTTCTAGTGTGTTAGTGGCATCACACAGAGCTCCTATATTTTCTTCTCAGCAGCACCCATAGGACTTCTAGTGTGTTAGTGGCAGCAAACAGAGCTCCTATATTTTCTTCTCAGCAGCACCCATAGGACTTCTAGTGTGTTAGTGGCAGCAAACAGAGCTCCTATATTTTCTTCTCAGCAGCACCCATAGGACTTCTAGTGTGTTAGTGGCAGCAAACAGAGCTCCTATATTTTCTTCTCAGCAGCACCCATAGGAATTCTAGTGTGTTAGTGGCATCACACAGAGCTCCTATATTTTCTTCTCAGCAGCACCCATAGGACTTCTAGTGTGTTAGTGGCAGCAAACAGAGCTCCTATATTTTCTTCTCAGCAGCACCCATAGGACTTCTAGTGTGTTAGTGGCAGCAAACAGAGCTCCTATATTTTCTTCTCAGCAGCACCCATAGGACTTCTAGTGTGTTAGTGGCATCACACAGAGCTCCTATATTTTCTTCTCAGCAGCACCCATAGGACTTCTAGTGTGTTAGTGGCAGCAAACAGAGCTCCTATATTTTCTTCTCAGCAGCACCCATAGGACTTCTAGTGTGTTAGTGGCAGCAAACAGAGCTCCTATATTTTCTTCTCAGCAGCACCCATAGGACTTCTAGTGTGTTAGTGGCAGCAAACAGAGCTCCTATATTTTCTTCTCAGCAGCACCCCTAGGACTTCTAGTGTGTTAGTGGCAGCAAACAGAGCTCCTATATTTTCTTCTCAGCAGCACCCATAGGACTTCTAGTGTGTTAGTGGCATCACACAGAGCTCCTATATTTTCTTCTCAGCAGCACCCATAGGACTTCTAGTGTGTTAGTGGCAGCAAACAGAGCTCCTATATTTTCTTCTCAGCAGCACCCATAGGACTTCTAGTGTGTTAGTGGCAGCAAACAGAGCTCCTATATTTTCTTCTCAGCAGCACCCATAGGACTTCTAGTGTGTTAGTGGCAGCAAACAGAGCTCCTATATTTTCTTCTCAGCAGCACCCATAGGACTTCTAGTGTGTTAGTGGCATCACACAGAGCTCCTATATTTTCATCTCAGCAGCACCCATAGGACTTCTAGTGTGTTAGTGGCATCACACAGAGCTCCTATATTTTCTTCTCAGCAGCACCCATAGGACTTCTAGTGTGTTAGTGGCAGCAAACAGAGCTCCTATATTTTCTTCTCAGCAGCACCCATAGGACTTCTAGTGTGTTAGTGGCAGCAAACAGAGCTCCTATATTTTCTTCTCAGCAGCACCCATAGGACTTCTAGTGTGTTAGTGGCATCACACAGAGCTCCTATATTTTCTTCTCAGCAGCACCCATAGGACTTCTAGTGTGTTAGTGGCAGCAAACAGAGCTCCTATATTTTCTTCTCAGCAGCACCCATAGGACTTCTAGTGTGTTAGTGGCAGCAAACAGAGCTCCTATATTTTCTTCTCAGCAGCACCCATAGGACTTCTAGTGTGTTAGTGGCAGCAAACAGAGCTCCTATATTTTCTTCTCAGCAGCACCCATAGGACTTCTAGTGTGTTAGTGGCAGCAAACAGAGCTCCTATATTTTCTTCTCAGCAGCACCCATAGGACTTCTAGTGTGTTAGTGGCATCACACAGAGCTCCTATATTTTCTTCTCAGCAGCACCCATAGGACTTCTAGTGTGTTAGTGGCAGCAAACAGAGCTCCTATATTTTCTTCTCAGCAGCACCCATAGGACTTCTAGTGTGTTAGTGGCAGCAAACAGAGCTCCTATATTTTCTTCTCAGCAGCACCCATAGGACTTCTAGTGTGTTAGTGGCATCACACAGAGCTCCTATATTTTCTTCTCAGCAGCACCCATAGGACTTCTAGTGTGTTAGTGGCAGCAAACAGAGCTCCTATATTTTCTTCTCAGCAGCACCCATAGGACTTCTAGTGTGTTAGTGGCAGCAAACAGAGCTCCTATATTTTCTTCTCAGCAGCACCCATAGGACTTCTAGTGTGTTAGTGGCAGCAAACAGAGCTCCTATATTTTCTTCTCAGCAGCACCCATAGGACTTCTAGTGTGTTAGTGGCAGCAAACAGAGCTCCTATATTTTCTTCTCAGCAGCACCCATAGGACTTCTAGTGTGTTAGTGGCATCACACAGAGCTCCTATATTTTCTTCTCAGCAGCACCCATAGGACTTCTAGTGTGTTAGTGGCAGCAAACAGAGCTCCTATATTTTCTTCTCAGCAGCACCCATAGGACTTCTAGTGTGTTAGTGGCAGCAAACAGAGCTCCTATATTTTCTTCTCAGCAGCACCCATAGGACTTCTAGTGTGTTAGTGGCAGCAAACAGAGCTCCTATATTTTCTTCTCAGCAGCACCCATAGGACTTCTAGTGTGTTAGTGGCAGCAAACAGAGCTCCTATATTTTCTTCTCAGCAGCACCCATAGGACTTCTAGTGTGTTAGTGGCAGCAAACAGAGCTCCTATATTTTCTTCTCAGCAGCACCCATAGGACTTCTAGTGTGTTAGTGGCAGCAAACAGAGCTCCTATATTTTCTTCTCAGCAGCACCCATAGGACTTCTAGTGTGTTAGTGGCATCACACAGAGCTCCTATATTTTCTTCTCAGCAGCACCCATAGGACTTCTAGTGTGTTAGTGGCAGCAAACAGAGCTCCTATATTTTCTTCTCAGCAGCACCCATAGGACTTCTAATGTGTTAGTGGCATCACACAGAGTTCCTATATTTTCATCTCAGCAGCACCCATAGGACTTCTAGTGTGTTAGTGGCAGCAAACAGAGCTCCTATATTTTCTTCTCAGCAGCACCCATAGGACTTCTAGTGTGTTAGTGGCAGCAAACAGAGCTCCTATATTTTCTTCTCAGCAGCACCCATAGGACTTCTAGTGTGTTAGTGGCATCACACAGAGCTCCTATATTTTCTTCTCAGCAGCACCCATAGGACTTCTAGTGTGTTAGTGGCAGCAAACAGAGCTCCTATATTTTCTTCTCAGCAGCACCCATAGGACTTCTAGTGTGTTAGTGGCAGCAAACAGAGCTCCTATATTTTCTTCTCAGTAGCACCCATAGGACTTCTAGTGTGTTAGTGGCATCACACAGAGCTCCTATATTTTCTTCTCAGCAGCACCCATAGGACTTCTAGTGTGTTAGTGGCAGCAAACAGAGCTCCTATATTTTCTTCTCAGCAGCACCCATAGGACTTCTAGTGTGTTAGTGGCAGCAAACAGAGCTCCTATATTTTCTTCTCAGCAGCACCCATAGGACTTCTAGTGTGTTAGTGGCAGCAAACAGAGCTCCTATATTTTCTTCTCAGCAGCACCCATAAGACTTCTAGTGTGTTAGTGGCAGCAAACAGAGCTCCTATATTTTCTTCTCAGCAGCACCCATAGGACTTCTAGTGTGTTAGTGGCATCACACAGAGCTCCTATATTTTCTTCTCAGCAGCACCCATAGGACTTCTAGTGTGTTAGTGGCAGCAAACAGAGCTCCTATATTTTCTTCTCAGCAGCACCCATAGGACTTCTAGTGTGTTAGTGGCAGCAAACAGAGCTCCTATATTTTCTTCTCAGCAGCACCCATAGGACTTCTAGTGTGTTAGTGGCAGCAAACAGAGCTCCTATATTTTCTTCTCAGCAGCACCCATAGGAATTCTAGTGTGTTAGTGGCATCACACAGAGCTCTATATTTTCTTCTCAGCAGCACCCATAGGACTTCTAGTGTGTTAGTGGCAGCAAACAGAGCTCCTATATTTTCTTCTCAGCAGCACCCATAGGACTTCTAGTGTGTTAGTGGCAGCAAACAGAGCTCCTATATTTTCTTCTCAGCAGCACCCATAGGACTTCTAGTGTGTTAGTGGCATCACACAGAGCTCCTATATTTTCTTCTCAGCAGCACCCATAGGACTTCTAGTGTGTTAGTGGCAGCAAACAGAGCTCCTATATTTTCTTCTCAGCAGCACCCATAGGACTTCTAGTGTGTTAGTGGCAGCAAACAGAGCTCCTATATTTTCTTCTCAGCAGCACCCATAGGACTTCTAGTGTGTTAGTGGCAGCAAACAGAGCTCCTATATTTTCTTCTCAGCAGCACCCATAGGACTTCTAGTGTGTTAGTGGCAGCAAACAGAGCTCCTATATTTTCTTCTCAGCAGCACCCATAGGACTTCTAGTGTGTTAGTGGCATCACACAGAGCTCCTATATTTTCTTCTCAGCAGCACCCATAGGACTTCTAGTGTGTTAGTGGCAGCAAACAGAGCTCCTATATTTTCTTCTCAGCAGCACCCATAGGACTTCTAGTGTGTTAGTGGCAGCAAACAGAGCTCCTATATTTTCTTCTCAGCAGCACCCATAGGACTTCTAGTGTGTTAGTGGCAGCAAACAGAGCTCCTATATTTTCTTCTCAGCAGCACCCATAGGACTTCTAGTGTGTTAGTGGCATCACACAGAGCTCCTATATTTTCATCTCAGCAGCACCCATAGGACTTCTAGTGTGTTAGTGGCATCACACAGAGCTCCTATATTTTCTTCTCAGCAGCACCCATAGGACTTCTAGTGTGTTAGTGGCAGCAAACAGAGCTCCTATATTTTCTTCTCAGCAGCACCCATAGGACTTCTAGTGTGTTAGTGGCAGCAAACAGAGCTCCTATATTTTCTTCTCAGCAGCACCCATAGGACTTCTAGTGTGTTAGTGGCATCACACAGAGCTCCTATATTTTCTTCTCAGCAGCACCCATAGGACTTCTAGTGTGTTAGTGGCAGCAAACAGAGCTCCTATATTTTCTTCTCAGCAGCACCCATAGGACTTCTAGTGTGTTAGTGGCAGCAAACAGAGCTCCTATATTTTCTTCTCAGCAGCACCCATAGGACTTCTAGTGTGTTAGTGGCAGCAAACAGAGCTCCTATATTTTCTTCTCAGCAGCACCCATAGGACTTCTAGTGTGTTAGTGGCAGCAAACAGAGCTCCTATATTTTCTTCTCAGCAGCACCCATAGGACTTCTAGTGTGTTAGTGGCATCACACAGAGCTCCTATATTTTCTTCTCAGCAGCACCCATAGGACTTCTAGTGTGTTAGTGGCAGCAAACAGAGCTCCTATATTTTCTTCTCAGCAGCACCCATAGGACTTCTAGTGTGTTAGTGGCAGCAAACAGAGCTCCTATATTTTCTTCTCAGCAGCACCCATAGGACTTCTAGTGTGTTAGTGGCATCACACAGAGCTCCTATATTTTCTTCTCAGCAGCACCCATAGGACTTCTAGTGTGTTAGTGGCAGCAAACAGAGCTCCTATATTTTCTTCTCAGCAGCACCCATAGGACTTCTAGTGTGTTAGTGGCAGCAAACAGAGCTCCTATATTTTCTTCTCAGCAGCACCCATAGGACTTCTAGTGTGTTAGTGGCAGCAAACAGAGCTCCTATATTTTCTTCTCAGCAGCACCCATAGGACTTCTAGTGTGTTAGTGGCATCACACAGAGCTCCTATATTTTCTTCTCAGCAGCACCCATAGGACTTCTAGTGTGTTAGTGGCAGCAAACAGAGCTCCTATATTTTCTTCTCAGCAGCACCCATAGGACTTCTAGTGTGTTAGTGGCAGCAAACAGAGCTCCTATATTTTCTTCTCAGCAGCACCCATAGGACTTCTAGTGTGTTAGTGGCAGCAAACAGAGCTCCTATATTTTCTTCTCAGCAGCACCCATAGGACTTCTAGTGTGTTAGTGGCATCACACAGAGCTCCTATATTTTCTTCTCAGCAGCACCCATAGGACTTCTAGTGTGTTAGTGGCAGCAAACAGAGCTCCTATATTTTCTTCTCAGCAGCACCCATAGGACTTCTAGTGTGTTAGTGGCAGCAAACAGAGCTCCTATATTTTCTTCTCAGCAGCACCCATAGGACTTCTAGTGTGTTAGTGGCATCACACAGAGCTCCTATATTTTCTTCTCAGCAGCACCCATAGGACTTCTAGTGTGTTAGTGGCAGCAAACAGAGCTCCTATATTTTCTTCTCAGCAGCACCCATAGGACTTCTAGTGTGTTAGTGGCAGCAAACAGAGCTCCTATATTTTCTTCTCAGCAGCACCCATAGGACTTCTAGTGTGTTAGTGGCAGCAAACAGAGCTCCTATATTTTCTTCTCAGCAGCACCCATAGGACTTCTAGTGTGTTAGTGGCAGCAAACAGAGCTCCTATATTTTCTTCTCAGCAGCACCCATAGGACTTCTAGTGTGTTAGTGGCATCACACAGAGCTCCTATATTTTCTTCTCAGCAGCACCCATAGGACTTCTAGTGTGTTAGTGGCAGCAAACAGAGCTCCTATATTTTCTTCTCAGCAGCACCCATAGGACTTCTAGTGTGTTAGTGGCAGCAAACAGAGCTCCTATATTTTCTTCTCAGCAGCACCCATAGGACTTCTAGTGTGTTAGTGGCAGCAAACAGAGCTCCTATATTTTCTTCTCAGCAGCACCCATAGGACTTCTAGTGTGTTAGTGGCATCACACAGAGCTCCTATATTTTCTTCTCAGCAGCACCCATAGGACTTCTAGTGTGTTAGTGGCAGCAAACAGAGCTCCTATATTTTCTTCTCAGCAGCACCCATAGGACTTCTAGTGTGTTAGTGGCATCACACAGAGCTCCTATATTTTCTTCTCAGCAGCACCCATAGGACTTCTAGTGTGTTAGTGGCAGCAAACAGAGCTCCTATATTTTCTTCTCAGCAGCACCCATAGGACTTCTAGTGTGTTAGTGGCAGCAAACAGAGCTCCTATATTTTCTTCTCAGCAGCACCCATAGGACTTCTAGTGTGTTAGTGGCATCACACAGAGCTCCTATATTTTCTTCTCAGCAGCACCCATAGGACTTCTAGTGTGTTAGTGGCAGCAAACAGAGCTCCTATATTTTCTTCTCAGCAGCACCCATAGGACTTCTAGTGTGTTAGTGGCAGCAAACAGAGCTCCTATATTTTCTTCTCAGCAGCACCCATAGGACTTCTAGTGTGTTAGTGGCAGCAAACAGAGCTCCTATATTTTCTTCTCAGCAGCACCCATAGGACTTCTAATGTGTTAGTGGCATCACACAGAGTTCCTATATTTTCATCTCAGCAGCACCCATAGGACTTCTAGTGTGTTAGTGGCATCACACTGAGCTCCTATATTTTCTTCTCAGCAGCACCCATAGGACTTCTAGTGTGTTAGTGGCAGCAAACAGAGCTCCTATATTTTACTCTCAGCAGCACCCATAGGACTTCTAGTGTGTTAGTGGCAGCAAACAGAGCTCCTATATTTTCTTGTCAGCAGCACACATAGTACCTATAGTGTGTTAGTGTCAGCACCCATAGGACCTACAGTGTGTTGTGAGCACACATAGGAGTTCTATTTTTTATACTATATACACTACCGACTACAATGGCTGGAAGACCGCCAAGGAGAGGCAGAGCGTGCCGAGGCAAGAACACAGGGCAGGCAGGCTCTGTTTCTAGAGACAACAGTGCTGGCCGTGGACGTGGTCGTGCATCGTCATCAGCACGTGGCCATGGGACACGCTTGTCTTTGTTTTCGGCAGCTGGACATGTGGAGCCGCATCATGCCGAAGGCTTGGTAGAATGGATGACCAAGCCCTCCTCATCCTCCTCATCCTCTCTCACCCAGGCTCAGGGTACTGGCAGAGCAGCTGCCAACGCGTACTCAATGGCATCATCAGCCACCCCTTCCCTAGACCCACCATGTCCTCCTGAGGAGTCCCCCGAACTGTTTGAGCACAGTGTTGGGTACATGCTCCAGGAGGATGCCCAACGATTCGAAGGCTCGGATGATGATACCCAGCTTGAGGAAGTCAGTAGTGTGCGCGCAGAGAGAGGGGATGCTGAAGGACAGCAATCTGGCAGTAGTGTTCCACCAGCTGCAGCTTACTGCCAGGTTTGCTCTAGTGGTGAAGAGGGAGGGGATGATGAGGTCACTGACTCCACATGGGTGCCTGAAGGGAGAGAGGAGGAGGAGGAGGAGGATGCAGCGTCACATGTCCAACGAGGCAGGATGCCCCCTGGAGGCCAGCTAGAGGCCAGCACAGCAACTGTACCACACCGCAGAGCTCCGCCTGTGCAGGGCGCTGCCTCTGCACGTTATCACAAAAGTTCTTTGGTGTGGGCCTTTTTTGAGACGAGTGCATCAGATCGCACCACTGCTATTTGCAATATTTGTCTCAAGCGTATCTCGCGTGGCCAAAACATCAGCCGCTTGGGCACCACAAGCATGAGCAGACATATGTCGACCTGCCATGCAGCTCGTTGGCAAGCACACATAAAAGACCCACACCAAAGAACAAAGCGGACCTCTCCTTGCTCCTCATCAGCTGGGATCTCCATCCCCACTATATCTTCAGTCCTCTCTGAAAGCTGCTCTGAGAGGACTGAAGGTGTAGAATTAGGTGTGTCACAACCAAGTACTTGCAGTACACCGACGTCCGATTGTAGCAGGCAAATTTCCCTGCCCCAGCTGCTGGACCGTCGAAAGAAGTATACTCCCAGCCATCCACATGCCCAGCGGTTGAATGCTAGCTTGGCTAAATTGCTAGCACTTCAACTGCTGCCTTTTCAGTTGATAGACTCGGCCCCCTTCCGTGAGTTTGTTCAATGTGCGGTTCCTCAGTGGCAGGTTCCCAAACGCCACTTTTTCTCACGGAAGGCGATTCCGTCTCTCTACTGGCATGTGGAAGGCAATGTCCATGCCTCGCTGGACAGGGCGGTCAGCGGTAAGGTGGATATTACCGCTGACTCATGGTCCAGCAGGCATGGACAGGGACGTTATCTTTCTTTCACGGCCCATTGGGTCACTCTATTGGTAGCTGGGAGGGATGCAGGACAAGGTGCAGTAGTGTTGGAGGTTGTTCCGCCACCACGCCTCCAAAATGCTACTACTGGTTGTGACACACCTCTCTCCTCCACCCCCTCCTCTTCTTCTTCCTCCATGTCCTCTTCGAGTGCTCTGTCCTCGGAACCAGCGGTGCTCCGTAGGCATACAAGGGGCTACGCGAGTACGCAGGCAAAAAGATGCCATGCCGTGCTTGCGCTGGTGTGTTTGGGGGACAGGAGCCACACTGGGCCAGAGGTTCTGGCAGCTCTGCAGGGGCAGGCCGAGAGGTGGTTGACGCCACGCCAGCTTAAGCCAGGAATGGTCGTTTCTGATAATGGCACCAACCTCCTCTCCGCCCTGCGACAGGGGCAGCTCACCCATGTGCCCTGTATGGCTCACGTCCTCAACCTGGTGGTGCAGCGGTTCTTGGGCAGGTTCCCAGGCTTACAGGATGTCCTGAGGCAGGCCAGGAAAGTCTGTGTGCATTTCCGCCGATCTTATAATGCCAGTGCTCGGCTGACTGAGCTGCAAAAGGAGCTGAACCTGCCCAAGAACCGCCTAATATGTGACATGCCCACCAGGTGGAACTCAACGTTGGCCATGCTGCAGCGACTGCACACGCAGCAGAGGGCCATCAATGAGTACCTTTGCGACTACGGCACCAGTACAGGGTCAGGGGAGCTTGGCTTTTTTTCCCCACGCCAGTGGAGCATGATCAGGGATGCATGCACTGTCCTCTCACCATTTGAGGAGGCCACGAGGATGGTGAGCAGTGACAGTGCATGCATCAGTGACACTGTACCTCTTGTCCACCTGTTGGAGCATACGCTGCGTGGGATAATGGACAGGGCACTTGAGGCAGAACAGAGGCAGGAAGAGGAGGACTTCCTTGTCTCTCAAGGCCCCCTTTATCCAGACAATGTTCCTTCTGTCCCACCCATCACACAGGAAGAGGAGGAGGAGGAGGAGGAGGAGGAGGATTGTGTGAGCATGGAGGTGGAGCCTGGCACTCAGCATCAGCAGCAGCAGTCTTTTAGGGATGAGGTACAGTCCCAACAAACCAGTGGACTTGTACGTGGCTGGGAGGAGGTGGCTGGCGATCATGTCATCCTCAGTGACCCAGAAGACTCCGGACCGAATGCCTCAGCTAACCTACGCTGCATGGCCTCCCTGATCCTGCAAAGCCTGCGGAAGGATCCTCGTGTTCTTCGGATCAAGGAGAGTGACCATTACTGGCTGGCCACTCTCCTTGATCCACGGTACAAGGGTAAGGTTGCGGACCTTATCTTGCCGTCGCAGAGGGAGCAGAGGATGAGACATCTCAGGGAGGCCTTGCAGAAAGGTCTGTGCAACGCGTTCCCAGAAACTGGGAGGTTACAAACTCCTGGTCCTGGACGACGAGTTGCTGAGGCTTCGGTCAGTAGCAGAAGGAGCGGTGGGGAAGGTGGACGTCTGACCGATGCGTTCAGACAATTTTTTAGTCCGCAGCCCCAAGGTATGATCGGTTCCAGCAACCATCGCCAGCGTCTGATATACATGGTGCAGGAATACCTAGGGGCAAGGTCAGACTTGGACACCTTTCCCACCGAAAATCCTCTGGCTTACTGGGTCCTGAGGATGGATCACTGGCCAGAGCTTGCACAGTATGCAATTGAGCTACTGGCCTGTCCTGCATCCAGCGTTCTTTCCGAACGCACATTCAGTGCTGCTGGAGGATTTGTCACCGATCATAGGGTGCGCCTGTCCACCGACTCGGTTGATCGACTGACCTTCATAAAAATGAATCAGTCTTGGATCACCACCAGCTACCAGACACCTGAAGCGGATATAACGGAATAATTTATAATGTCACATCCCTTCAAGACTGCCTATGCTGATGCTGAGTGACTGTCCTGTTATGTTCACTGACTATCCTCTTCCTCCTCCTCAATGATCCATGCCACCACACCAGTGCCTAAGGCACAATTTTTCAGCCCCTGTATAACAGGGGCGTGTAATTACAATTTTTTAAAAAGATGCTTCGCAACAGGTGTGACTGCTGTGCTCAGAGTACAGTATCTGTGAGGGGTTGCAGTGTTGTGGCACCAGCACCAGTGCCTAAGGCACAATTTTTCAGCCCCTGTTGGGGCGTGTAATTACAATTTTTAGGCAATGCTTTGCAACAGGTCTCATTGCTGTGCTCAGAGTACAGTATCTGTGAGGGGTTGCAGTGTTGTGGCACCAGCACCAATGCCTAAGGCACAATTTTTCAGCCCCTGTTTAACAGGGGCGTGTAATTACAAATCTTGATCTAATAGTTCACAGCAGGGCCCATTCCTGCGCCCACCAAGAGTAACTATGAGGGCCTACAGTCTTGTGGCAACACCGTCCACCACCACCACCACCACCAAAGGCCCAATTTTTCTGCCCTGTTCAACAGGTGCATGCAATTACAAATCTTGATCTAATAACTCACAGCAGGGCCCATTCCTGCACCCACCAAGAGTAACTGTGAGGGCTTACAGTCTTGTGGCAACACCGTCCACCACCACCACCACCACCACCAAAGGCCCAATTTTTCTGCCCGGTTCAACAGGCGCATGCAAGTACAAATCTTGATCTATTAACTCACAGCAGGGCCCATTCCTGTGCCCACCAGTCTTGTGGCTACACCAACATCTAATAGGGCAAATTTCTGCAGAGTATATACGGCAGGCCCCTACTTTCAAACATCCAACTTACAAACGACTCCTACTTGCAAACGGCAAGAGAAAACAGGAAGTGAGAGGAAATCTACCCCTAGGAAGGAAAATTCTATCCTGTTAGATTTAATTTGGGAAAAAGGTATCTCCTCTCTACTGATGCTTTATCACCAATCCTTGTTTCAATTAAAACCCCACTTTTCCAAAAACATTTGTCATTGGGACGGAAAGTGAGGTGACATGTTCTGAACAGATGTGCAAAGACAGCAAATGTTACAGGGGTGATAACCCCTCCCTATGTTCTCCAAAAAGCTTAAAAATTGATTTTTTTGGGATGTAGCTACACTTCATAATGTACCTGTTCAGATTCTACTTAAGAACAAACCTACAGTCCATGTCTTGTTTGCACCACCTATATACTGCTGTTCAGAGTATATAGGGTTGTAGGTATAGGGTTTTATTTTGGGTGCGGGGTCCCCCTTAGTATCCATACAAGACCCAAAGGGGCTGGGGTGGGGGGGGGGGGTGATGGGGTAGCCATGCCATTTTTCTCAAGGATTTTCAGCCATATGGCGGCCAGGACAAGACATGACATTAAAGCCGCAAGTGGTTTTAAATGGCTTCTTTTTTTTCTTTACAAATGTCATTTTGTGCAAGGACAGTTCTAAACACGGGAAACACATGCCACTTCACAGGCATACTTTAGACACCCCCCAGGTACCATATTTAAAGGAAAATTTCACTTTTTTTTTTTTCACTTTATGCATCATTAAAATGACTGCTCCCGAAAAAACTTTAGTTTTTAAAATTTCTTTTTGCATTGATATATGTCCCCTGGGGCAGGACCCGGGTCCCCAAACCTGTTTTATAACATTAACATGCATATTGGCCGTTGTAATTAGCAATTTTGATTTCGAACGTTCGCGTCCATTATAACGAATAGGGTTCGAAAATTCGCGCGAACTTTCGGTCCGTTCGAAGGTTCTGGTGCGAACCGAACCCGGGGGTGTTCGGCTCATCCCTACTGCCGACCTGACTGCTGTCCAGAAGGCCATCATTGACACCCTCAAGCAAGAGGGTAAGACACAGAAAGAAATTTCTGAACGAATAGGCTGTTCCCAGAGTGCTGTATCAAGGCACCTCAGTGGGAAGTCTGTGGGAAGGAAAAAGTGTGGCAGAAAACGCTGCACAACGAGAAGAGGTGACCGGACCCTGAAGAAGATTGTGGAGAAGGACCGATTCCAGACCTTGGAGGACCTGTGGAAGCAGTGGACTGAGTCTGGAGTAGAAACATCCAGAGCCACCGTGAACAGGCGTGTGCAGGAAATGGGCTACAGGTGCCGCATTCCCCAGGTCAAGCCACTTTTGAACCAGAAACAGCGGCAGAAGCGCCTGACCTGGGCTACAGAGAAGCAGCACTGGACTGTTGCTCAGTGGTCCAAAGTACTTTTTTCGGATGAAAGCAAATTTTGCATGTCATTCGGAAATCAAGGTGCCAGAGTCTGGAGGAAGACTGGGGAGAGGGAAATGCCAAAATGCCTGAAGTCCAGTGTCAAGTACCCACAGTCAGTGATGGTCTGGGGTGCCATGTCAGCTGCTGGTGTTGGTCCACTGTGTTTTATCAAGGGCAGGGTCAATGCAGCTAGCTATCAGGAGATTTTGGAGCACTTCAGGCTTCCATCTGCTGAAAAGCTTTATGGAGATGAAGATTTCATTTTTCAGCACGACCTGGCACCTGCTCACAGTGCCAAAACCACTGGTAAATGGTTTACTGACCATGGTATTACTGTGCTCAATTGGCCTGCCAACTCTCCTGACCTGAACCCCATAGAGAATCTGTGGGATATTGGGAAGAGAAAGTTGAGAGACGCAAGACCCAACACTCTGGATGAGCTTAAGGCCGCTATCGAAGCATCCTGGGCCTCCATAACACCTCAGCAGTGCCACAGGCTGGTTGCCTCCATGCCACGCCGCATTGAAGCAGTCATTTCTGCAAAAGGATTCCCGACCAAGTATTGAGTGCATAACTGAACATAATTATTTGAAGGTTGACTTTTTTTGTATTAAAAACACTTTTCTTTTATTGGTCGGATGAAATATGCTAATTTTTTGAGATAGGATTTTGGGGTTTTCATGAGCTGTATGCCAAAATCATCAATATTAAAACAAGAAAAGGCTTGAACTACTTCAGTTGTGTGTAATGAATCTAAAATATATGAAAGTCTAATGTTTATCAGTACATTACAGAAAATAATGAACTTTATCACAATATGCTAATTTTTTGAGAAGGACCTGTAGATCAAGAAATGTTAGTCTGTCCCTGTCCCAAACATGGGTGAAGGACAGACCACATGTGTTATTATTGCAATGATTCACAAATTCATCAATAACACCATTCTCGCCATCCCAAATGACTATGATATCATCTATATATCTGCCAAAAAAGACCAAATTTTTGGCAAAAGGATTATTGGACCACACATACCTATCCTCCCAGAGGCCCATAGCCAGATTGGCATAGGACGGCGCAAAATTTGCGCCCATTGCAGTCCCCCTAATTTGCAAGAAATATTCTTTGTCAAAACAAAAATAATTGTGATTTAGGCAAAAATTAGTGCATTCTAATATAAAGTTTATTTGTTCACCTCCCATATAAGGATTGTTAGATAAAAAATAACTTGTGGCTTCCAGACCAAATTCGTGTGGTATGGAAGTGTATAGGGAAGTTACATCCAGAGACATCCAGATGTAACTCTCCTCCCACATGTATGGTTCCAGCAACTCCAGTAGATGAGTACCATCCCGGATGTAAGAACGTAACCCTTGGGCCAGTGGTTGCAGGTGACAGTCAATATACTTTGATAGTCCAGAGGTAATACTATCCATGGCAGCGATGATAGGTCTGCCTGGAGGGGATTCTGTATTCTTATGTACCTTTGGTATATGATAGAAGTAAGGAGTATTATAAAAGTCTTTCTTTAAAAAGAGAGCTTCCTTTTTGTTGATGATATTTTTGGATAATGCGGACTTGATCAATATCTCAATTTCAGTTTTGAACATTGGGAGAGGATCACTCCTTAGCTTCAAGTATGTATGTTTATCACCCAAGAGACGTTCTGCCTCCAGGATATATTTATCTCTATCCTGTATAACTATACCCCCGCCTTTATCGGCGGTTTTTATGATGATGTTATCATTTTTGGTAAGACTATTCAAAGCAAAATTTTCATCTCTGGTTAGATGGCCAAGATTAGAGGTATTGTTAGTGGAGTTGGAACACATCTTTTTAAGGTCAGCATAAACCATATTATAGAAGGTTATTAGATGGGGGCCTCTGGACTGGTATGGAAAAAATGTTGACTTTGGTTTTAATGGAGTATGTATGATGGGCGGAGAAGTACACAAATGTTGAGTGAAAAGGTTGAGCCTAGTATGGGACTCATCATACCATAACTCCTCAAGGGTGTCGAGAATATCAATATCAAAATCAAAATTGAATTCACTACCATCTTGTTCAAAGTCTTCGAGATTTTCCAATTCTGGACTATCAGAATGGGACTTGTTTTTGTTTTTTTGTATCTGAAAAAATCTCTTGAGGGTCAGATTTCTGACATACCTGTTGAGATCCTTAAATAGCAAAAAGGGATCGGGTTTATTTGCAGGTGCAAAATTAAGGCCTCGGCCAAGAAGAGAGGTTTCTGCTACTGTTAATTTATGTTTAGACAAATTATATATCCTTACAGTTTCCTGCTTTTGGACATGTTTTTTCTTTTTACTTCTATTTCTTCCCCCTCTGCAGCCTCTTCTGCAAATTTTCTTTTGCTTGATGGAGCCGGAGAGGGGTTTATTTCTAAAAAAGAAGATGAATTGGGTTGAGGTACTATAATATCACCAACATTGATAGGGCCAGAAGAGCTTGGCGGGGTGGCCAACGTATCCATACTACCAAAAGTGATGGATATAGGGTTATCTAGACACATGGAAGACCGTACATGGGAATTTGTAACATCACATGCAGATGTTACTCGGCTAGTCCTGAAATCAGGAACAACTAGTAAATGTGAAAGACCACTATTCTCTAATTCCATCTCAGAACTTTCTGCATTTGTCATACCTGTGTTGCAGACTTGTTCTGAGGTGTCAGAGTGAGCACAATTTTGAAACATGGTTCTTGGATTGGTGCGATTGTAGAAAGCACTTAAATCTTGCAGAAGTTTGTTTTGGGAAGATTTTTTTGTCATAGGACTAGGATTGGTAGGTGTGTGCAATTTTAAAGGTTGTTGAGTCTTATTTTTTATACTAGGTTTTTTCATAAAAGGTAAGGACATAAGAGGTGGGGGATAAGGAAGAGGAATGGGTAAAACATTGGAGGAGAGATTTTTTGATGTCTGTGATGGTAAAATATTTTTGGTAACATGTAATGGAGTTACTTCTTGGGACAATGGATTATGAGTTTTTTCCATCCAAGTAAACACTTTGTTACTAGAATAGTCTTTTAAATCCCTTCTAAATTTTCCTAATTTGCTGTATATAAGATCACCTTCCATTTTCTTGGTCTTCTTTTTGAGAATATCCAACCAAGAAAGGGGAACCTTGTGCCCAAAAACTAAAATTTCAGTACATAAGGCTTGTACAGCTTTTTCTAATTGGTCAAATTTATTGGCTCTATGTTTTAAAAGGATATTTATCCACTTAGTGGTACAGAATTCTGCCAGACTATTCCACTCTCTAGCGTCATCTGGTTCCAAGAAAGAACAATTTTTCTAAATTCTCAAACCTCTAGGTGTTATTCTACTTTCTAAATATTTTTCCAGAAAATATTTATCCCACCATTGTGAATTGGTGGAATGTACTAGACGTTCTAGTTTTTTAAATTGACCACATAATTTATAACTATTATTTTTGGTTAATATAGCATCTTCCAAAAATAATAAAGGGGATAATTTGGTATAAAGTGAATCTAATATACCATATTTTTTGGCCTCTATATCAGCCAAAAAATCCATGTTCGAATAAAATGTATATGATATAAAATATAAATCTCCAGGTCGAGAAAAAACAACAAAGAAAAAATATATATATGTGTATGTGTAAAACAACAAGCAAAAAAAATATCAAAAACAATATGGATATTATATGAATGTATAGAAAATATGTAGTTACTTGTATAAAAATTTTTCCTGGTGTCAAAAACCTTGGTATGTCAGAAATCTGACCCTCAAGAGATTTTTTCAGATACAAAAAACCAAAAACAAGTCCCATTCTGATAGTCCAGAATTGGAAAATCTCGAGGACTTTGAACAAGATGGTAGTGAATTCAATTTTGATTTTGATATTGATATTCTCGACACCCTTGAGGAGTTATGGTATGATGAGTCCCATACTAGGCTCGACCTTTTCACTCAACATTTGTGTACTTCTCCGCCCATCATACATACTCCATTAAAACCAAAGTCAACATTTTTTCCATACCAGTCCAGAGGCCCCCATCTAATAACCTTCTATAATATGGTTTATGCTGACCTTAAAAAAGATGTGTTCCAACTCCACTAACAATACCTCTAATCTTGGCCATCTAACCAGAGATGAAAATTTTGCTTTGAATAGTCTTACCAAAAATGATAACATCATCACAAAAACCGCCGATAAAGGCTGGGGTATAGTTATACAGGATAGAGATAAATATATCCTGGAGGCAGAACGTCTCTTGGGTGATAAACATACATACTTGAAGCTAAGGAGTGATCCTCTCCCAATGTTCAAAACTGAAATTGAGATATTGATCAAGTCCGCATTATCCAAAAATATCATCAACAAAAAGGAAGCTCTCTTTTTAAAGAAAGACTTTTATAATACTCCTTACTTCTATCATATACCAAAGGTACATAAGAATACAGAATCCCCTCCAGGCAGACCTATCATCGCTGCCATGGATAGTATTACCTCTGGACTATCAAAGTATATTGACTGTCACCTGCAACCACTGGCCCAAGGGTTACGTTCTTACATCCGGGATGGTACTCATCTACTGGAGTTGCTGGAACCATACATGTGGGAGGAGAGTTACATCTGGATGTCTCTGGATGTAACTTCCCTATACACTTCCATACCACACGAATTTGGTCTGGAAGCCACAAGTTAGTTAATTATTATTTTTTATCTAACAATCCTTATATGGGAGGTGAACAAATAAACTTTATATTAGAATGCACTAATTTTTGCCTAAATCACAATTATTTTTGTTTTGACAAAGAATATTTCTTGCAAATTAGGGGGACTGCAATGGGCGCAAATTTTGCGCCGTCCTATGCCAATCTGGCTATGGGCCTCTGGGAGGATAGGTATGTGTGGTCCAATAATCCTTTTGCCAAAAATTTGGTCTTTTTTGGCAGATATATAGATGATATCATAGTCATTTGGGATGGCGAGAATGGTGTTATTGATGAATTTGTGAATCATTGCAATAATAACACATGTGGTCTGTCCTTCACCCATGTTTGGGACAGGGACAGACTAACATTTCTTGATCTAGATCTCTATCATCAAGACAAGAACATTCAAGCCAAAAATCACTTCAAACCAACTGCAGGCAATTCATTGCTCCACTTTAATAGTTGCCATTACAAAAAGTGGAAAAATAATATTCCAAAAGGCCAATTTTGCAGATTATGGCGCAATTACACCAATAAAACAGATTATATAGAACAAAGTTTAATTCTTAAACGTAAACTATATGACAAAGAGTACCCTACTTCCTTGATAGAAGGTGCATACAATTATTATTTGGAGCCAAAAGCACCGAAGAGCACACAACATGAGGATAAAAATAAGTTCAACCCACCAGTTCGGTTCATAACAAAGTTCCATATAGAGTCCAATAAAATGGAATCCATCTTGAAAAAAACATTGGCCTATCTTACTGGAAGACCAATATCTTAAACCTGTTCTTAGTGACGTACCTAAGGTAACATATAGAAGAGCTACTAATTTGAAAAATAGAATAGCTCCTAGTAAACTGAAGACAAAACAATCTCCACTGTTACAACATCTCAACATGTTTCCTCTAAAGGGCATGTTTCAGTGCAAGAAAAATTTGTGCAAAACATGCCCCTTCGTTGATCATGGACAAAAGGAATTTTTTGCTAAAGGCAAAAAATACCACTTGGATGCATTTTATAATTGTAGTTCAGACTTTGTTGTCTATGTATTAATCTGCCCCTGTAACTTGCTGTATGTAGGTCGTACCATAAGACCTCTACGCCAACGCTTTGGCGAACATAGGAGAAAGATAGAGGGTGGAAAAGACAAACATAGTGTGCCTCGCCACTTTGCTGGTTGCCACCAGAAATCCACTGTAGGCCTCAGAGTATGGGTTGTGGAACAAATTCCAGGCACACTGTCAGAGGCTGAAAGATTTCACAAGCTCTGTGAGCGCGAAACCTTCTGGATTTATTCTCTAGATACCCTCAATCCAGGGGGAATTAACGAAGAATTAGAAATCTCCACCTTACTGTAATTGCCTTAGAGTCTGAACCTTTATATTAAATATTTCTATTAAATTAATATATTAATCTTTTAATTCCCCCCTTTTTCCCCTTCCCAAATTTCTTTCCCCAAACTCCAAGTTAATTTCACCTATTTTCCCCCTTTTTATAAACTCATTATCATGAGTCTAACCAAGTTTCGATGCTATATATCGAATGTGGCTAGTATTTTTAATCCCTCCAATTACCGCCCTTTTCTTCCTTCCTTTTCCCTCCCTGGTTTTTACCTTTATCTTATTTTAAAAGCCAAAATTATATTTTAATTCTTTTTAATTTATTTTCATTCATATGGATCAGGGCTACGATCTAACAACTCAAATAATATGTTTGTGCATGATGGATTACATGCATGTATATATCTTGGATTGTGCATGTTTGTTTTTCATTATGTATTTATTTAAATTTTTTTTGCTTACATTGCATCTCCATTCACAATCATTTTAATTATGTTTTTTCACATATCATATGATAAAATTTATTATATATTCTTTTGTGTTTATTATAAAATCATGTACTATTATACAATATTGGATCAATATCTTATGTATGTATAGATTCAGTTCAGTCTTATTACTTATTTAGCCTCTATCTTCCTTTTAATAATGTGATAACATTAGTGTCGACTATCCTGCTTATGGGTATGTGTTTCTAACTAATCTCCACAAGGTGGCAACATCACCTCAGGCGCATACATATAAAAAGGGCTAAGTCTAGCCTGACATACCATTGCTTGAAAAAGATGTGCGCAGGGACCTAGAACGTCTCTCCGCTTTGTACATCGAAACGCGTTGCATGACGGTCCTGACGTCACCCCGCTGAACGTCGTTTGCGTCTCAGCTGGACCCTTCGTTTGTGTTCCAGCCCTCCTTCTGGCTCCGTGAGAAGAATCTTCCGGCGACATCCTGCATGGATAACATTCCGGTTTTTCATCATAAACAAACGAGGAGGTCATCACAAAATACTGAGACTCCCGGCAAGCGGAATGTGACCACAGACCAGACGTTTATTGTGCCTACTAAAGTCAACCTATGAGTGAGTGCTTTTATACTTCTGTGTTATTTAAGTAAAAACAGTTTTAACTAAGTGGCGCCTTTTTTGTTTTTGTTTTGTTCTGTTTTACATGTGTTTGGAGTCCGGCTTCGGCTCCCCCAGTAAGGCTGCCCAGTTATCTCTTGGACTGTTACAACTCACATCTAAGCTCGTCACACAGCTCAAAGGACTTATTTGGTAACTTCTCATATATACATTGTCTTTTTTAACTTGTAAGCGCCATATTGTAATTTATTTTGAAAGGTCATACACGAGCTGGCGGTGAAGTACAAAATCAGCAGGCTAGAGAGTAGTCAGGAATTCAGGCAGAAGTTCAACACGAAAATCAAGATCAAAAAGCAGTCACAACACCCAGGGAGCTATTCCACACAAACGGGCGCTGAGAGATAGCATCACTTCCTTTTTATGGGCTGCTTTGATTGAAAATTGTCCACAGCTGGCAGCAGGTGGGGCTAGTGAGTCCAAGGTAATGCTTAATACTGAGAGGACATTTCCAAATATCTAGATCTGCTTCGTAGCACAACAGGTAAGGCTGCAGCTGTGGGACCAGGAAGATCCCGGTTCAAATACACCCAGGTACATGACACCTGGAGTTGATAATTGCTTGTAGTCAAACCTCCCTTCCTGCCACTTGTAAGGAGATAGGAAGAGCAAGGTAAGAATGGAAGGATCCAGAGACTTGCAGATAAGTGGAACTTGGTGGGTAGGCCTTACTGGGTCTTATGGGACAGCTGCGTAAAACATGTCCAGCCCCTCCGCAGTACAGGCAGAGATAGGCCCGCTGACAGCGTTGGCTCTCATCAAAGGTAAGGGGGGAACGGACCAGGCCAACTTGCTTTGGACCTCTTTTGGGACCTGCAGAACAGGCAGGCGTGGGTGCAACAGCAGGTGGAGACCAGGGTGGCCTCTGGGTAGGCTGGAATGTTTGAGCGTATTCCGACTGCCGCTCCCGCAGGCGCCTGTCAAGCAGAATGGCTAGGTGGATAAGTTTGTCAAGAGTGTCTGGAACAGCAACTCGGGCTAGTTCATCTTTAATGGTCTTGGATAGTCCTTGACGATACTGAAACCTGAGTGCTGCCCCATTCCAGCTTGTATCAGTGGACCATCTAGGGAATTCCACTGTATAATCTTCCACTGGGCGTTCTCCTTGCCGTAAGGCGACTAAGGCAGATTCAGCAGAGGCCATACGCTGGGGGTCATCATACAAAAGAGTCATAGCCTCAAAGAAAGTGCCCATAGTGTTCAAAGCTGGGCTCTTTTGTTCCAGCAGGTTATGTGCCCAAGCTTGGGGTTCCTCAGATAGTAGGGAAATGATGAATCCTACTTTCACAAACTCTGAGAAAAAAGTTCTAGGCTGGAGGGCCAGGTACAGTAGGCACACATTCTTAAAAGCCCGAAACTTCTTTCGGTCACCGAAGAATCGTTCGGGTGTTGGTACCCGTGGTTCAGGAGAAGGCATCATCACTGTATGGGTCGGGTTAGCAGATTCTTGAGGCAGGGAAGCTGATGCTGTGTTAGTGGAAGATGAGCTGGAGTCCACCAAGGCTGGAGCAACAGGCAAATGCTGCAGCCGATCTTCCAATTGAACGCAACCCTCCTGGAGTTTCTGGATGGCTTGTGTAAGGGTGGTGACTTGTTTGCACATCATCTCGAGCGGGGGAGCACCTCTGTCGGCCTTGGTCATGGCTGGATTGTACTGTCACGTACCTGGTTGGAGGCCAAAATGCCGAGAGGGCTCCTCTTGCGGCTGAGTGCAGTATACCTCTGAGGTTGGGTACAGAGGGTGTAGTGCCCAGAGAAGCTCAGGTTGCCAGATGGATCCAGGAGAGAAGAGCTGGCGAGTGCCTGAAGAATACTGGAGAATACAGGAAACACTGCTGGGCTGTAGTCCCTAGGAATCCTCTGTAACACTTGGCAAGGTGTGCACAAGGAGCAACAGTGGAAGCCAGCTGGGGATCAAACACAGTGGATCCAGGCAGGAGATGCAGGTTGCAGGAACGGAGACAAGCCAAAGGTCTGGTATTGGAAATCAGGCAGGAACAGATAACTGAGGCAAAGTCCGTGAAACAAAGCGGGGATCAGGTGCTGGAGAAGGTAACAAGTCAGTAAAGCAAGCCAGGGGGTCAAACCAGAAGCGCAGATCAGACAGGTCAGGAACAAGCCGGGTAACAACAGGAAATCCAAACAGCTGTAGTACAGAGGCTCAGGAACTCAGGAAGGCTGACGACAATCCAGCAATTTGGGTCAGACAGTGGTAGCCTATTATAGGCCAGCAGGGGGATCCACCTGTCACATGATGTGCCTATGACACCCATTTCTTCTACTGGCAAGATTGCCAGTACTTCCACGGCCATTTCCCTGACACAGTGGCTTCTTAGCAGGGATGAGCCGAACACCCCCCTGTTCGGTTCGCACCAGAACCTGCGAACAGACAGAATGTTCGCGCGAACTTTAGAACCCTATTAAATACAATGGACTCGAACGTTCAAAATCTAAAGTGCTCAGTGGGAACATCGTTTAGCCAATGGGTTCTACAAAAAAAAGTAGAAATACTATGTATGCTCTGTGTGGCATATTAGTTCTATTGTGTCTATGGTCCTCTCAAATTTAATGGGTTGGCATTTTTTTTTAACCACCTGAGCAAGTTTCCACACATACCAGTATGTTAAAATCGAATCCCTTGCCTATTGGCCTTGAAAATGGCCAGATTTGATTATCAAGATTTGAGTTTATGTTCAGAATTCTTGGATTTTACACAGACATACTGAAGCTTGGCACATTCTCTCATCCCTAATCGCAACATTTTTTTAAACCCTGACCTGCTCCTGCCCCCTTTGCTTCACAGACCTTATAAAAGCTGCATGGGTTACTATGGCTATATTATGCCCTTGCTCAGGAGTGCATAGTTGTGCTAAACATGACATGTCCAATGTGCAATCCCCTGTGTGTTGATACACACCACAATCTATTGTGGACGATCCTCACTTTGCCAGCATTCATCTTTCTGCTTCAAACCTTCCCTTTCAAAAAGGCACAAATCAAGATATTGGTCTCTCCAAAATCGCAGCAGTGGGTTGAACATAGATTTTCCTTTTTGGGTGGAATCCTAACAACTGTAATATGTTTATACATAAAAATCAGTGGATGACTCCAATAGTTCTTTGTAGGTACAGCATGAGGACTATCATCCAATGTTTTGGTTTACCATAGAGTTTTTCTCTTAATTTCTATTTAACTACCCTGCAAGCTATAGACAATGCTCACATTGTGGATATTTAAAGTTATTTTTTTTTTCTAATAACATGAATAATTCACTAAACCTATTTTTTTTACTGTTCATTTTTGTTTTATAGACTCAAGTCCTTTAACCTACATATGGGGAGTTAAAATACAGAAAGAGCAATAATCCTGGCTGGGGGAATGCAGCAAAACCAAGAGCAGGGAAAAGATAAACATTACTGTAGAAATAGTAAGAGCTGATGTAGCTTTCTCTTGTTCATCATCGGAGAGAAGGTACTCACTTAACCACACTGATTGCTCTAGTGTTCGCTGCAGTGATATGTGGGGCCATAAGCAGGCACCTTCATTGCAGGATTCAGAGGGTGGTATGGAGGTCAGCAGATGAGAAGAATGAGAACATCACACACTTATGGAAGGGGAACACTTCATTTAATAAGTTACACTTACGATCTTAACTCCTTCTTCCCTAGCACAAGTGAATTGTGTATTGTGGTGTATGACATGCAGGAAAAGGCAGAGAGAGAAAAAAATACTCTTCTCGGTTGTGTGAGGGTGGGAAGGAGTGAACACACACTTATATGAAGTGATGCCTAAATGCGATCGTAGTCAGAACTTCTTAACACTAATAAAGAATCACTCTTGACTCAAACCTCTGGATCGATAAGGTCGTGGCCCTTTATTATAGGTATAAATAAATAATTTATGTATTATATTAACACCAACCAATATGTAAATAATTAATTAAATAATCAATTAACAGTTTTATAAAACCATATACTGTAGCTTAGCTATTGAAACTCGAGCTACCAATTTAACCACTTGCCTACTGGGCACATAAACCCCCTTCCTGCCTAGGTCAATTTTCAGCTTTCAGCGCTGTCGCACTTTGAATGACAATTGCGCTGTCATGCTACACTGTACCCAAATTTTTATCATTTTCACACAAATAGAGCTTTGTTTTGGTGGTATTTGATCACTACTGGAGTTTTTATGTTTTGCTAAACAAAAAAAGATCAAAAATTTTGGAAAAACAAACAATTTTCATAGTTTGTTATAAAATTTTGCAAACAGGTAATTTTTCTCCTTCATTGATGTGCGCTGATGAGGCTGCACTGATGGGCACTGATAGACTGCACTGATGAACACTGATAGGCTGCACTGATATGCACTGATAAGGCGGCACAGATGGGCACTGATAGGGCAGCACTGATGGGCACTGATGAGGCGGCACTGATAGGTGGCATTGACAGGTGGCACTAATAGGTGGCATTGATGGGCGGCACTGAAGGGCACTGATGAGGCTCTGATGGCCACTGAATGGCAGCACTGATAGCCACTGATAGGTGGCACTGGTGGGCACTGGTAGGTGGCACTGGTGGGCACTGATAGGCAGCACTGATTTGCATTGGTAGGTGGCACTGGTGGGCAGTGGGTACTGGCAGGTGGCACTGGTGGGCACAGATGGGGCGGAGGTGGCTCTCCGAGTTCAGGACCAATGTCCTACTGAAAGAAGCCGATGATCACGTTTTTTCTTCTACTCACGCTATCAGCATGAGGAAAAAAAATTGCAGATTACTGGCTCTGTTTACATCACGTGATCAGCTGTCATTGGCTGATCACATGGTAAGGGATTGGGATTGGCCCCGTGCCCCACAGGGTGCACGCAGGCAGGTCATGCATAGGAGGACTTACATGGATGCCCTCCCGGCAATTTATGCCCACTCTGTAGCCGTCCTTTGGCTATAGCGTGGGCGTGAAGGGGTTATTTAAACATCCCCTTTCAAAGAAATGGACAAACCTCATAAAAAGTGCTGCGAAAGGGCCCCCACTCTTTACCTTTCATTTCAATGTACAAATTTGCATTAGTCCCCTGAAAATATACATTACATACTGTATATATAAAACCTACCTGCCCTGTCATCACCATCAGTTTGCTTTCAGGAACTTACCCCAGAAAGAAACCTTATAGTGTGTTGTGCAACTGGTAGTTCCTGAAGGGATCAACTATAACATGATGTCACAATGTGTGTGGGTGTGCAAGGGAGGTGTACAGTATAAACATGTCAAGTGGTATGTTCCTAGGTATACCCCCCTTGTGTGCTCTGTTCTCCACATGCCATTTGCTCTTCCTTTTAAAATTGTAGGCAGAACTGTGAGGAGAGAGGACAGATGGGAAGGGGTTGCCTAATAAAGAATAGATGTAACAACTTTTTGGATTGTGTGTTCTCATTTGGACTTGTGCAAAAAAAATAGATTTTTCTGGTACTAGGGTAGACACAATTATATAAAATCTTTTATCCAATTTTATTACATGATTAAAACGTACAAAAGTTAAAGCCAGGAGCACGCAAATTCATAAAGGTATCCTTAATGTTGTCTTGATTGAAGCAGGCTATAAATTCCAAGCCAGATGGTATTTAGTGCTGGAGAGTTTGTCAAAAATTTATCCAGGCACCTCAGCCACCTGTTTCATGAGTTGTGGCCAAATAGGCACACCATTGCATGTGTGGTGGACTTGCCCTAAGGTTTGTCGCTTTTGGATGAGGGATTTTCTAAATAAGCCTGTTGAAAACGTTCCACGACATACCCAGACCTTAATCTACTTTATTCACCTAGCGGCTAAAATTGCTATAGCGTCAGTGTGGAAAAGTCCTGTTATAGATATTGCATTAGTGAAATGGAAACTCACGTGGATCATGTTGAATGAAAAAATCGTGAGTGTCCTATGAGATAAACAATCTACGTTTGATAAAATATGGTCCCCTTGGCTTGCTTATTTGCAGGTCCTGGAAGAAAGAAGCTGACTGTACAGATAGTTAATAGAGGATCACCAGACGGATTCACCTCTTTTTTTCCTTCCCCTCTTCTTACCTCTTCTATTGTTCCCCTGACTCTTGCCAACCTTGGCATCATTCTCTAAGAGCTCTCTTTTTCTTTTCTTACTTAAGCTGCTCATGTTTACAGTTGGGGGATTGGAGTCCCTCAAATGGGAATGGGAAATACTTTGGAAGCTATAGTCACTACATAAAGGCTTTACCTTTTTGTAGACCTATTTACTAGACATGTGCACACTGAAATATTTCGTTTCGGAATTTCGTTTTTGTCTGAAAAATAAATTTATTTAGTTACTCCCGAAATTCGTTTTTATTTATTTCGTTTTTCGTTAGAAATTGCATTCGTCCGAAAATCTGAATTAATTAAGGTCGAATCTGTCATTGAAGGCTTATGGTGTCTGTCGAATGTTCAAAGAAGATTCGACGGAGCAGTGAAACTGTACGACGCTGCAATCATACATTTCCGGTCGAATGTTCCGCCCACAAGCTATAGAAGAATTCTAATGTTGTATGACTAGTAATAATTATATTTATTCATTACTATTACTAGTCAACCAACATTAGAATTCTTCTATAGCCTATGGGAGGATGCATTTGACCGGAAATGTACGATTGCAGCGTCGTACAGTTTTGCTGCACCGTCGAATCTTCTAACTTTCGATGCTTTGTCAAATCTTCGTCATTCTAGCTATTTTACTGCTCCTCCTCTTTGGTTACAATCGGCCAATAACATTCATCATCAACTTTATTTTTATTTTACTTCCCCCACCCAATTCCAGCAGTGATCTTTTCTCTCTATGTCAAATCTTTTCTCTCTATAATAACAAATCTTTTCTCTCCTATGTCGAATCTTTTCTCTCCTATGTCGAATCTTTTCTCTCTATAATGTCGAATCTTTTCTCTCTATAATGTCGAATCTTTTCTCTCCTATGTCGAATCTTTTCTCTCCTATGTCGAATCTTTTCTCTCCTATGTCGAATCTTTTCTCTCCTATGTCGAATCTTTCTCTCCTATGTCGAATCTTTTCTCTCTATAATGTCGAATCTTTTCTCTCCTATGTAGAATAATCTTGGACTAATAGAGTTAAGGTTAGGCACATTCGACCACAGGTTCGATAGACACAGATTGTTATTGTCAGCGTCACGTCGAATCTCCTATCTATATCGAACTGTTGTAGCAACGAAAACGAAAATAAAGCATTTGTTTATGTCGGATCTTTCGGTTTTCGGATTCTGTGCTTTCGTTTTCGTTTGTTAAAACGATAACGAAAATAGCTGAAATTCGGACGAAAATGCATTCGGACGAAAACGAATGCACATGTCTACTATTTACAGTTATTACACTTTAGTGAGCTCTCGACCTCAAGATCTTTATGACTTATTGTTCCATTTTCTGATTTAATGGGCAGTCATCTAGAGGGCTGCCTCCCAGTGTTAACAATAGGGATGAGCTTCGAGTTTGAGTCGAACTCATGTTCGACTCGAACATTGCCTGTTCGCCCGTTCCCCGAACAGCGAACAATTTGGGGTGTTCGCGGCAAATTCGAAAAGTCTATGGGAGAAATTGAAAGTGCTAATTATAAAGGCTTATATGCAAGTTATTGTCATAAAAAGTGTTTGGGGACCTGGGTCCTGCCCCAGGGGACATGTATCAATGCAAAAAAAAGTTTTAAAAAGGCAGTTTTTTTGGGAGCAGTGATTTTAATAATGCTTAAAGTGAAACAATAAAAGTGAAATATTCCTTAAAATTTCATACCTGGGGGGGTGTGTATAGTATGCATGTAAAGTCACTCTTGTTTCGCGTGCTTAGAACTGTCCCTGCACAAAATGTAATTTCTGAAGGAAAAAAAGTCATTTAAAACTCACTCGCGGCTATTAATGAATTCTCGGCTCCCGGCAATACATAGAAAAGTCATTGTTTAAAAAAAAAAAACCGTGGGGGTCCTCCCAAATTCAATTACCAGGCCCTTCAGGTCTGGTATAGATATTAAGGGGAACCCCGCCGCAAATTTAAAAAAAAATGCGTGCAGTTCCCCCCAAATATCCATACCAGGCCCTTCAGGTCTGGCATGGATTTTAAGGGGAACTCCACACCAAATAAAAAAAAATGGCGTGGAGGCCCCACCAAAAATCCAGACCAGACCCTTATCCGAGCACGCAACCTGGCAGGCTGCAGGAAAAGAGGGGGAGACGAGAGAGCGCCCCCCTCCTGAACCGTACCAGGCCACATGCTCTCAACATGGGGAGGATGTCCCCATGTTGATGGGGACAAGGGCCTCATCCCCACAAACCTTGCCCGGTGGTTGTGGGGGTCTGCGGGCAGGGGACTTATAGGAATCTGGAAGACCTCTTTAACAAAGGGGACCCCCAGATCCTGCCCCCCCCATGTGAATTGGTAAGGGGTACATTGTACCCCTACTATTTCACGAAAAAAGTGTAAAAAAATGTAAAAAAAAACACACAAACACCTTGGAAAAGTCCTTTATTAAAAAACAAAACAAAAAAACATTCCAGCAATGAAATCCAGTGTCCCGCGGCGATCCGATGTCCAGCGCTGTCCATCATTGGCTGAGCCTGAGCGGACCTGATGGGAATCTTCCTCCGCAGTCTATTAAATGTATAGACCTGCCCCTTCTAAAGTTCCCCATCAGGTCCACTCAGCCAATGACTAGGTGTAAGGCTAAGCGGACCAGATGCGGAACTTGAGAAGGGGCGGGTCTATTCATTTATTACACAGTGAAGGAAGTTACCCATCAGGTCCGCTCAGGCCAATGACGTAGGCGGGGTCTGACATACGAGGGGGCGGACCTGATGGGGAACTTCCTTCACTGTGTAATACATGAATAGACCCGCCCCTTCTCATGTTCCGCATCTGGTCCACTTAGCCTTACACCTAGTCATTGGCTGAGCGGACCTGATGGGGAACTTTAGAAGGGGCGGGTCTATTCATGTATTACACAGTGAAGGAAGTTCCCCATCAGGTCCGCCCCCTCGTATGTCAGACCCCGCCTACGTCATTGGCCTGAGTGGACCTGATGGGGAACTTCCTTCACTGTGTAATTTTTGGGGGGACTCCACGCTATTTTTAAAAAAAAAATGGGGTGGAGTTCCCCTTAAAATTCATGCCAGACCTGAAGGGCCTGGTATGGATATTTGGGGGGAACTGCACGCATTTTTTTTTTAATTTGCGGCGGGGTTCCCCTTAATATCTATACCAGACCTGAAGGGCCTGGTAATTGAATTTTGGGGGACCCCCACGCTTTTATTTTTTTATCAATGACTTTTCTATGTATTGCCGGGAGCCGACAATTCATTAATAGCCGCGAGTGAGTTTTAAATTACTTTTTTTCCTTCAGAAATGACACTTTGTGCAGGGACAGTTCTAAGCACGGGAAACAAGCGCGACTTTACATGCATATTATACACACCCCCCAGGTACGAAATTTAAAGGAAAATTTCACTTTTATTTTTTCATTTTAAGCATTATTAAAATCACTGCTCCCGAAAAAACTGCAGTTTTTAAAACTTTTTTTTGCATTGATACATGTCCCCTGGGGCAGGACCCGGGTCCCCAAACACTTTTTAGGACAATAACTTGCATATTAGCCTTTATAATTAGCACCTTAGATTTCGAACGTTCGAGTCCATTGTATTTAATAGGGTTCTAAAGTTCACGCGAACATTCTGTCTGTTCGCAGGTTCTGGTGCGAACCGAACGGGGGGTGTTCGGCTCATCCCTAGTTAACAATGTTCTTGTTGTTTTATATTCAATCCATAGCTCAATGCTTGTTTTCTCTGTTTACTTCTTTTGGTGTCCATGTGTTCACCCGTGGCCTTATGGAAGACATAACCCGACTACCAAGATCTTCTTTTGTCTTTTTCTCCCCTCCCCTCTTATGTACCATTCCTTGTTGTATGTACAGAGCATACAAGGATTGTTTGCTGCTCTGCAAAACAATCACTTCGTTTTTATTAGTATTTTGAAAAGAGCAAAAAGTATTGAAACAGAAAAGTTAAAACCAAAAAGGGAAACGTTTATTCATAGATATATCATTCAGATGGTTCTACATAACTTCTTTGTCTCCATAATCCAAGAGGACCTTAGCAGTTCCCTGGCAAACGGACTTTAAATCAATGATTGTGTAATATACATTGTTCTTCCACTGAAGCACAATTCATAATTAGAAGATAAACATCAAGTTTTAATAGTCCCAGTATAATGTATTAAAGTACAATGCAATACATATGCAATGCATAAAGATAAAGGATTTTGCACAGCCACAGTTTGATATTTAGTAGAGTTCTCCTACTTGTTGAGTCCAAATAATGACCAAGAAAACACATTTTAATTGTCCTTCAAACAAAAGGAGTCCACAGCTGAATATTGAGTCATCTTTTCCTACCATGACTGGGTGGTGGCTAGCTGACAAAATTTGTAAAATCAGTGTACTGTATACAATAAATTATCATTATGCCTGTCAATCTTAGTAATGACAGAACTGTTGGCTATTCTGTTTGGCTAATCTAAAGTACATCACAATCGCAACAGGGAAATACTCATTATTGAATATGGAGGAGTACGAAAACCATTTTTTGTATTATCTGAAAACTGCAATCCCAATGAAAAATGCTGCAAAAAAGGTTGGTATTTCTAATCTTATTTAGCATGAGCTGGGCATTATGGGGTTGATTTACTAAAGGCAAATAGAGCACGCATTTGCTCCATAGCTTAGTAAATGAGCAGAAGCTATGCTGACTTCTATCATCTAATCACATGCAAGCAAACATTTTTTTTATTTTTATTTTCCTTGCACGTGATTGGGTATTCTTTACAAAGTGGAGCTTTACCTCATTTACTAAGCTCTGGAGCAACTGCACTTTGCAAAGTGCATAGGCATTTTACTTTTAGTAAATCAACCCCCATGTGTATTAAAATCGGTGTTCCTAGATTAAGCGCATTCAACAGAGTAGATCTAAAATTGGCACTACTAAGAAGAGTTGAGAGTCTATTTGAAAATTGGTCACTGTTGATAGCTGACGAACTGGAGTAAAAAATCTATACGAGATCGAGCCAATACCTGACACCAATTTTCAAAATGTGTTGATGAAAAGCACAACTTTTAATATGGAGCTCATATTTCAACGTGATTACTATCAGGTTTACTTCACCTCTCATACTTACAGTATTGTTCCTACTAGTGACGGACTTTCAATCTCCAATTGCAGCCTTGATTTTGAATGTGAACAAACTCCATCGTTCAACTGCAATGTTTTACAGTATTCACTATAACTTATCCTGTCCATCAATGCAATATATATTGATTGACAAGATATGCTATCACTATTTTACACTTGGCGGACCTGTAAAATAACAAAGGCAAACACAGTTTTCAGTCTGTTCCAGCTAAATTAATCAGGCCTTTGAGAGTAACTGTCTGTTGGCAACATGAAATGATGGCGATAATAGAGAATTCTGGGAGTGTGGAGTGCTATGATGAAGACAATTTTAATTCAATTGGACTAGTTTTCCAGAAAACAAAGCTGATGTCACCAGTATTTGTTTGAACAATGACAGATTATTTTTCATCACTGTGGCAGGATGGATGAGTGATTAAATGTTGAGCTTTACTCTGAACTCATTACAAACTGACATTACCTAGTACTGGCTGTAGTAAGGAAAACTACTCTAAATGGACAAAATATTTTTACTCAAGATGAGCAAGGTGAACAATTATATTTACTGCCAATTTAGGTATTTAGGTTTTATCAAAGATGGGGAAAACTTTAACTTATGATTGCATTCGTTTTCTTCAACTGCTTATTGATGATCATAAAATACAGATATTTATTTTAAAATTACACATTTACTTATTAAGCAAGCTCATCAAGCTTTTTTTTTTTTTTTCTCAAACAAAGGTCTTTATTGAGCAAAAGTAAAAGAACAAAGAGCTCCAGAGCACAAACAGTACATTCAAGCAGTGTGGCACAGCACACCAATAGATACTTAATACAGTATATCACCCATTTCCCCCTGCAAGTAGTAGTTCCACTTATTACCAGTGTATGCAACCACCCCCAATCTACACTTCCCATCAGCATACTCTAACAAGTAGACAGCATACCCAAACATAAAAAATATACACCCGCCCTGGGCGGACTCAAAATAGACTATCATACACCAGATCCATCGGGGCCATACCTGGGACGTTCAGCCATGGGGCCCACAGTTTATCATATTTAGTACTGGTCACCCTACATTGATATATACGTTTTTCCAAACGAAGTGTAACCCCAGTGGCGTCACTAGGGTTGGTGTCACCCGGTGCAAAAAAAAATGGTGTCACCCCCCAACAACTATAGTCCCCCCTCAGTACAGACCCCCCTCCACTAACTACAGACCCCCCTCCCACAGTATAGATCCCCTCCCTCAGTACAAACCCGCTCCACTAAGTACAAACTCCCCGCCATCAATATAGACCCGCCTCCCTCAGTATGAACCTCCCCCTCAGTACAGACACCCCCACCTCAGTGCAGACTGCTCCATAAGTACAGACACCCCCACCTCAGTGCAGACCGCTCCATCAGTACAGACACCCCCACCTCAGTGCAGACCCCCTCAGTTACAGACACCCCCTCAGTTACAGACCCCCCTCGTACAGACACCCCCCTCAGTACAGACACCCCCCTCAGTAACAGACCCCCCTCAGTAACAGACACCCCCTCAGTTACAGATCCCCCCTCAGTTACAGACCCCCCTCAGTTACAGACCCCCCCTCAGTACCAGACCCCCCCTCAGTACAGACACCCCCCTCAGTACAGACACCCCCCTCAGTACCAGACCCCCCCTCAGTACAGACACCCCCCTCAGTACCAATCCCCCCTCAGTACAGACACCCCCCTCAGTACAGACACCTCCCTCAGTAACAGACCCCCCTCAGTAACAGACACCCCCTCAGTTACAGATCCCCCTCAGTTACAGATCCCCCCTCAGTTACAGACCCCCCCTCAGTACCAGACCCCCCCCCTCAGTACAGACACCCCCCTCAGTACCAGACCCCCCCCTCAGTACCAGACCCCCCCTCAGTACAGACACCCCCCTCAGTACCAGACCCCCCCTCAGTACAGACACCCCCCTCAGTACCAGACCCCCCTCAGTACAGACACCCCCTCAGTACAGACACCCCCTCAGTACAGATACCCCCCTCAGTACAGACACCCCCCTCAGTACCAGACCCCCCTCAGTACAGACACCCCCCTCAGTACCAGACACCCCCCTCAGTACAGACACCCCCTCAGTACCAGACCCCCCTCAGTACAGACACCCCCCTCAGTTACAGCCCCCCCTGGTGCAAACTCCCTCTTGTGCAGACCCCAGCAGTACAGACACCCCCTCCCCCCATCAGTAAAGATGCCCCCCTTACCTTTCAGACCTCAGAACAGAGCGGCAGATACACACAGCGGTGTGTCTCTCGAGCGCGGGCTCCTCCTCCTCCTCTGTGGATGTAAACATAGAGGAGGCAGAGGGGGCGGCGGCTTCCTTCCGCTCCGCTGAGGGACACAGCCGCAGCGTGAGCCTAAGGCACAGGGCAGCGGGCGGGCGATGTCAGTGTGGCCGCTGCGCTACCCACAGGTGTCACCCCTCTGGTGGGTGTCACCCGGGTGCGGCCCGCCCCCCCCCGCACCTGGCTAGCAATGCTAGTGTGTAACCCCCATTTGTGTGATCCATTCCTGCATTGTGGGTGGTTCGGTATCTTTCCAGTGTCTCAAGATCATCAATCGAGCCTGAAATAAGGCTCTACCAATAGCCTGCTTAGAGATATCCTCCACCTGGAGGCCATCTATTATCCCTAGCAGACAAGTTTTAGGGTCTAAAGGTATCTGGACCTGGAAAGCACCATTAAGAGCGTCAATGACCTTCGTCCAGTACAAGTGCAGCTTCGGGCATCTCCACAACAGGTGAATAAGATCACTGTGATCTCTGCAGCACCTGGTGCAGGTCAGATCAACATTCACTCCCATACGGGCAAGTCTAGCCGGTGTGTAATGTACGCTTAGAAGGATATAAAGCTGAGACAGCCTGTGCGCCACGTTTAGGGAGCACATGGGGATGGCCTGCAGGACCTCCTCCCACTGTTCATCCTCAAATGCACCCACATCTTGTTCCCACAGGGACACTGCCTTCAGAGGGGCGTCCTGAAGAAAGAGATTTAGCAAAATGGCATAGCAGCAAGATATAAATCCCTTATAGGTAGTCACCTCAAACAGGTGATTGAAGACAGATGCAGAGTCCAAGGACCAAACATCTGTCTCCCTCTGTGCGTCAACTGCATGTTTAAACTGCAAATAGTAAAAGTGCATAAAAGCTCTTAGCCGAAAGTACACGCTGAGCTCCTGGAAGGATCTCAGTCTGCCAGCCCTAAATACGTGAGTCATATGTGACACACCATATTGTTTCTGTAACGGGAAGGCCCGGGGAACTCAGAATCGCTTAGGAAGTATGAAATACCCTTGCGCCAGCTTCCCCAATGGCTCTTATGTGTCAATCACCCTGTGTCTCTATTAGGGGCACAGGGTGAATGAAAACCCCAATATGGTCTATGATGGCCATATTCAAGGCTGTATATACATTGTATATAGATTGGATGTATACTGTATGTGGGGGTTAAGTATCATTGCTGTGAGGAATTAAGTTGTTTTGCATTTCTATTGTTCATTTAAGTCTGTCCTTGTGTGTATTGTAAAGTGCCAGACAGACTGGCTGCCAACCCTTTGTGAAAATATGTGTATTGGAGATCGTATATTCTATTGTGTTGGGATCTTTTGAAGCCTAGCAGACGTCAGGATGAGGTGTTGAGTCTTGGGATGTGTGGGTGGAGCTGGGCCCTTGTTCATGTTAAATCATGTGCCTTGAATTGTGTATAAAGTTACAATGTTTCTCGATAATAAAGTCATTCCTACTACAGAAGAGACAGAGTGCGTCTCGTCTTCTTCCAGAGGGGTCGGGTCCTATAGGAAAGGGTCGTTTAGCTGTGGATATCGGTAGCGAGTGGATGTGTGCCTAGGAGAGGGAACATTGTAAACGGCGTTAATACCCCTTGAGATTGGGGTGCCGTTACATTGGTTGGCAGCAGCGGGATTTTCCCTCCAGTTCCTGGGACACTCCAAACCACCACAGTGACTGGCCAGCGATGCAGCCGAAGGAGGGTGATGCAGGACCCCGGTCAGTTGAAGATTTGTTTCAGCAACGAGTGCGACAGCGGTTGGCATTGTATGGTGCTAACCCATCAGAGACCGCCATACGGGAAGCCATTAGAGACATCGAGCGGCAGGATGAGTGGCAACATGAGCAGAGAATGGCGCAAATACGGCAATCGGGGACAACGCCTAAAGAACCAGCCGCCATGGAAGAGGAATTCGGAAGGAGGTTGCGAGAGATGCAGGGAGAAGAAGCAGGCCATCTCCCCCCCCCAACAGTTAACCAGAGCAGATGGTGTGGAGTCCCCAACAGAAGTGCTGGCAACAGGGCAGAGTGATACCCACCTCTGCCCAGCACCGGAAACCACTGTGGAGTTTCAGGGAGCCGGGGCAGTTGGCCCCTCTCCCCAGCAACAAGCTGAGGCAGTAAAGCTTTTACTCCCAGCTGAATCACTGGCAGCAGGGCAGAATGCTACTGGCCGCTGCACACAACTGCCACTTGAGCGGATATCGGTGGATGGGACTGCAGTCTCCACTCACAGCAACCCAGCAGAAGAGCTGGCAACAGAGCCGAGCGCCACGGGCCTCGGCTCAGAAACTAACAGAAGAGGGAGTTCCTGTGGTATTGGATGGGACTTCAGTCCTCACTGACACAACCCCAGAAAATGGTGTGACACTGAGACAGGAGGAGGTCAGCCTTGCTTTGCAAGCACTGGGAGATTTTCACCTACCACAAGTGGATGGGACTTCAGTCTCCACTTGTATACCACAGGGATGCCGGGCAGTCGACCCAGATCCCCAACAGCATGACGGACTGAGCCCAGTCACCCTGTCTTCTCTCCAGCGGCAGAAAGTACTCCAGGGAGAAGGGCCAGTCCAGGCCTCTCCCCAGTGGCGGGTGTGTTCTCTGAGAGAGGCAGAGGTTGGCTGGGTAAGTGATTCTCTGTTTGGAGCAATTTGTTTGGGGTACTGTGTGGATACCGGCATTAGAAGAAGGGACCTATGGACTAACTTCGGAGTCAACCCGTCTGGGGTTCCCCTCTCTGTTAGTCTCCTGCCGAAAGGGGAGAGATGTAACGGGAAGGCCCGGGGAACTCAGAATCGCTTAGGAAGTATGAAATACCCTTGCGCCAGCTTCCCCAATGGCTCTTATGTGTCAATCACCCTGTGTCTCTATTAGGGGCACAGGGTGAATGAAAACCCCAATATGGTCTATGATGGCCATATTCAAGGCTGTATATACATTGTATATAGATTGGATGTATACTGTATGTGGGGGTTAAGTATCATTGCTGTGAGGAATTAAGTTGTTTTGCATTTCTATTGTTCATTTAAGTCTGTCCTTGTGTGTATTGTAAAGTGCCAGACAGACTGGCTGCCAACCCTTTGTGAAAATATGTGTATTGGAGATCGTATATTCTATTGTGTTGGGATCTTTTGAAGCCTAGCAGACGTCAGGATGAGGTGTTGAGTCTTGGGATGTGTGGGTGGAGCTGGGCCCTTGTTCATGTTAAATCATGTGCCTTGAATTGTGTATAAAGTTACAATGTTTCTCGATAATAAAGTCATTCCTACTACAGAAGAGACAGAGTGCGTCTCGTCTTCTTCCAGAGGGGTCGGGTCCTATAGGAAAGGGTCGTTTAGCTGTGGATATCGGTAGCGAGTGGATGTGTGCCTAGGAGAGGGAACATCGTAAACGGCGTTAATACCCCTTGAGATTGGGGTGCCGTTACAGTTTCCATTTCAGACCATAAGGTAACTTAGCTATTTCCTGGTAGTATTGATTGTCCCAAATTGGGTTGTATTTAGTAAACCCAGTCACCCCCTTAAGCATCCTGACCTTGTTCCAAATCTTCTGCATGAGAGCGTACGTGGGGAAAAGCTTATTAGATTTAGTGTACCGCAGGGCCTCCAGACCATCCGCCACCCCCCCCCCAGTCGTGAAACTGAGTAGCTAGACCGAAGAGTCCAGCAAGTTCAGTGCCAGGTCCTGTCGAGGGCATATAGCTTGTGCAATATGTTGCATTTGGGAAGCTAGGTAGTACAACCAGGGATTGGGCAATGCCAACCAACCGGTGTCCTTTGAGCGTTGCAGTTGCTCAAGTTTGACTCTAGGGGGCTTCGTGAGCCATATAAGTGATCGAAAGATTGAATTAATAATTCAAAATTTTTTCAGGGGAATGACCATAGGAGAGTTGTGAAGCACATAGAGTAGTTGTGGCATGAGAATCATCTTTATCAAGTTTACCCTCCCCACTGGGGACAGCCTCAGCTTGCTCCACACCTTGACCCGATCGTGGCAGCGATTGATTAGAGGGGTGAGGTTGAGGTTGACATAGTCCAGCAAACAGGCGGTAACCTGGATGCCAAGATACTTAAAGGACATGGAAACAGGGATGTCTTGCATGGTCAGTGGGGATGAGGAAGGCCTACGGTCTAACAATAGGAGAGAGGACTTGGTCCAATTAATAACTAGACCCGAGTATTCTCTAAACCGCTGCTTAACATTCATGGCCTCCGTCAGTGAAGTGGAAGTATCACCAAGGAGCAGCATGGTGTCGTCGGCATATAGCATGATCTTCTCCTGAAGATCTCCATAGTGAAATCCCTGTACTGAGGGACAGGCCCGGATTATGGCAGCTAGGGGCTCAATGGCCAGGGCAAATAGGAGGGGGGACAAGGGGCAGCCCTGTCGCATACCTCTATGTAAGTTAAATGTATGTGAAATCCTCCCCACCTCCCGTATGGCCACTACTGGGGACGAGTACAAGAGATGTACCCATGCAATAAACTCATTCCCAAACCCAAACTTCCTCATTACCGCCCAAAGATACTCCCACTCGACGCTATCAAACGCCTTATGGGCATCCAACGATAGCAATGCTCGGTCCCCTATGTTGTCCGCTCTAGATTGGATATTGAGAAAGAGCCTCCGCAGATTTATTGCAGTCGACTTTTGGGGCATAAACCCGGATTGGTCCGAGTGAATTATGGTGGAAATGGTGCTATTTAATCGTACAGCTAAGACTTTGGCTAGGATCTTTACGTCATGTTGCAGGAGAGGGATGGGCCTGTATGATCCCGGATTAAGAGGGTCTTTATCTGGCTTTAAAATCAATACTATGTTAGCTCTGGTCATAGACTGGGGGAGGGTACCGGCTTCTTTTGCAGCATTAAACACCCTCAATAGGTGCGGGAGCATCGGTTCCCCATACTGCTTGTATACCTCTATAGCGAGCCCATCACTCCCCGGGGCTTTCGAGTTAGGGAACAAACTGGTCGCCATCTGCAACTCACCCAGGGTCAAAGGGGCATCAAGCATCTCCCTAGCGGAGGCTGACAAGGTAGGCAGGTGGACAGGGTCTAAGTATTCAGTTAAAGACTCTAACGAGTATGTTTGTTTAGATTCATACAGGGAGGAGTAAACACTCACAAGTTCTGACAGAATTTGGTCCGGGGAGCTAGTCACCCCACCAGAACGAGTGCGTAGCGCCCAAATTGAAGGGGACAGCTGTTGGGAGTGGGCAATAGTTGCTAACATGCGTCCAGTGTGCTCGCCCTCCTCATAGAATGCTGTCCTCTGAAAGAACCGTTTCCTCTCTGCCCCATCGGTCGTGACACGGTACAGAGCATCCTGCGCCGAAAGCCACGCCCCCCTGTTAGGTTCAGACGGGTCTGCAATGAAAGGATCCTCTAGCTTCTTAGCCAACAGTTCCATTCCCTCCCTCTGAGCATTTGTCTGCCTCTTAATGGCTTGGATCTCTGTAATAAATAGGCCTCCCAAGCCATGGCCACATTTTCAGAGGAAGCATGGATGCGCCAAAAATCTAAAATATGGGATTCTATTCGCTCATGGGAAGGGAAGAGATTTAACCAAAAGGCGTTCATCTTCCACGGAGCCTTTGCTACCACGGAAGGAAGACGCACCTCCAGGGACACAATCAGTGGAGAGTGATCCAACACACTTCTAGGAGCATACGCCACCTCTGAAATGTATCGTTCAGCAGCATAAGAACATAGATATAGATCTATCCGGGACAAAGATGAGTAGCTCTTGGAGAAACACGAGAATTGCTTCGTACCCGGATTCTTTGCCCTCCATGGGTCCTTCCATCCCACCTCCTTTATAAATTTCCTTAGGGCAGTGCTATTCGTTCCCCTCCCTCCTCCCCCCGAAGGATGCTTGTCCAACACAGGGTCTGTGTAACAGTTGAAATCCCCAAAGGCGTATAAAGGCACCTCCGGTAATCGCACCTGAAACTCCACCAAAGCTCTCAGTACCTGGTTATTGTATGGGGGGTACATACACAAAAGCAAGAATACATTTGAGAGCAAACAACCTGCATAAAAGAAACACATATCTACCATCAGTATCAACCGCAGAGCTAAGCTCCTCAAAATCTATGGAGCTATGTATCAACACACTCACACCCCTGGAATATGAAGTGTGAGTGGAGTGATACGCTCTACCCACCCACCGATAGTTCAAACAGGATTCAGAATCAGCTGTAAGATGAGTTTCTTGTAGGGCACAAATGGCGGGCAAACGTTTCCTCATCAGGGATGACACCACAGTGCGTTTCAGAGGGTCTTGCAACCCCCTAATGTTCCATGACAACACTGTAACCGTCTCCATCAGGGGGTGTCAAACACATATCCAACAAGGGGAAAACAGCCTCCACCCCACCCACCCGCCTCCCGCCATGTGGTAGGGGTTGCAATGTCAGACTGGCAAGACAATGGAAGTAGTATATTCAGCCAAGTATTAAATAGAACTGGAACTCCACAAGTCTGGTAATAGAAACTGTCTGCTCTGGAACAAATTTTCGCATAGTAGCAACCTAAAGCGCACAACAGTGCGGCAAACAAATGTGCAGATCTTATCCGTTGCAGGCCAACTGCCTGTTTGGGCTGGACACCCATCTGCGTGTAAACCTCTTGTAATCTCAAACACTGGGGTGCCAATGGGCATTCCAAACTTACATGGGACAACAGGTCCCGAAAACTATCAAAAGAGCCAGCTAACGTGGCAACACAGTTACAGGCAATCTGTGATATACGCATTGCTAGTAGTAAACACATTTCCGAACTCGCATTGTATGAAAATAGTCATTGTATGTTTCCGGCAGCTTCCGCAGCCGAGGGAGAAGTAAGGCAGTGCTAACGGTATTTGCCAGGCGCATCAATCTTCAACCGCAGGAGGTCTCTGAGCCTGGTGAAACGCGCCCGCGTTGGCATCCAGCCAGTCTGAGGCTTCAGCAGGGTGTGCAAAAAGGTGTGCCTGGCCCAGTAAGATGACTCTGATGCCACGTACACACGATCATTATTCACGGCGGTTAAAAAAACGCAGTGAATAATGACATTAAAAACGAGGGAACGGCTTGTTCCCCACACACGGTCGTTTTTCACGACATTTTTTCTCTTGTCGAGAAAAACGACCGTCTGTAGGCTCCGTGGCAGTGTTTTCCTATGGGAAAACTGCCGCAGAAAAAATGTCGGGAAAAACGACGAGAAAAATTAGAACATGTTCTAATTTTTCTCGTCGTTTTTAATGCCGTTTTTCTCGTCGAGAAAAACGACAAAATGCCCACAGACGATCGTTTTTCTCGTCAAAAGGAAAAAAAAATTGTTTTTCTCGACGAGAAAAATGGTCGTGTGTACACGGCATTAGTCTCGCTGGGTAGAGCATAGCATAGGGCGCCTGCAGCTTCTGCAGGCGTTTTTTAATCTCAGTGAAGCGCGCACGGCTCTTCTGAACAGCAGCAGAAAAGTCAGGGTAAAAGGAGACCCGTATGCCATTAAACTGAATGTTTCTCTTTACCCTGGCCAGCCGTAATATGATTTCTCTGTCCCTGTAATTTAACAGTCGGGCCAGCATCGGGCGGGGATGATTGCCCGGCGGGAGAGGCCTGGTAGGTACTCTGTGGGCCCTCTCAACCGCATACAGGTGTGTAAAAGCCTCTTTGCCGAACACATCAGCCATCCATTGTTCCACAAACTGCGTGGGGTCCTGTCCCTCCACCTTCTCTGGTAACCCCACTATACGTACATTGTTGCGCCTGAGGCGATTCTCAAAATCTTCTGCGCCCTGGTCAGGCGTGCAGTGGATTGGGTATCTCTGGTTAGCGTGGGAAGTTTATCCTCTATGTCACTTATCCTGCTTTCTGCTGCAGTGGTTCTCTCCCTAATTTTTTGAATATCTTGTCTGATCAAGCAAACCTCCTCCTCCAGGCACCCAAAGCGTACTTGCATGCTATTCACAGAGGCTGTGCATTTATTTACTGCTCTCAGTATGGCAGCTAGTATAGGCTGCTCTCCCCCCTCCACATCAGGGTCCACAGTCTCCTCCAACAAGTTAGAGCCTCCCTCAGCCTGATTCATCATGGCGCCTGTTCCCAGCTCTCTCTCCCCCTCCTCCATGTCAGTGTCACTGGGTGTAGCACACTCATCCAGGGGCTGCGCTTCTGTCATGCTCGATTTCCCTGCCATTTTCTGGGCATAGTACCTCATATCTTTGGGGGGATCTCCGGCGTGATCTTTGGGGTATTTCAACTGCTTACTCCCCCCCTCCTTTGCCTTTTCCCCGCTGCGCGCCTTCTGTGCTGATGGCGGAGCGGCGCCATTTTGGAGATCCTGTGACAAACAAAAACAGAAACCGCTCAGGTGTGGACGTCCTCCAGGTGACTATCTCCTCCCAACAGCCGAGGGTGCAGGCAATGCAATTTCAGGCAAAACAAAAGATCAAGTCTTCTGGACAGCAGCACTCCAATAAAAAGCCTTTATTATGTAAAATCTTCAAAAATCCAAATACAGCACAGCAAGTCACAAAATTCTGGTTAGAGCTGACTAGTTTCACACTTTCTTAGTGTTTAATCATAGCATAGCTATGATTAAACACTAAGAAAGTGTGAAACTAGTCAGCTCTAACCAGAATTTTGTGACTTGCTGTGCTGTATTTGGATTTTTGAAGATTTTACATAATAAAGGCTTTTTATTGGAGTGCTGCTGTCCAGAAGACTTGATCTTTTGTTTTGCCTGATTTTGGAGATCCTGCCGTGAGCCTTCTCCTCTCTGTCCATGGGTCATCATGCCCCCAAAATGTACCTGGATGTCAGCCGGGTGTTGAGGGGACGTTCCCAGGCTCGGATGCGAAGAACCGGGTGTTTTGCGGTGCCGGAAACCGGATCAATACAGGATCAAGGTGGGAGCTCTGTGATTAAGTGTCTGCTCACATGCTGCGCTGGCCACACCCCCCTCATCAAGCTTTAAAGTCAAATATTAAAGCGGAGGTGCAGGAAAAAAAAAAGTCAGCAGCTACTAACAGTGTAGCTGCTGACTTTTACTAAGGACACTTACCTGTCCTACTCGCCCGCGATGTCGGTCCTGCCGCGGCGATCGATCGCTGCTGGCAGATCCCGGCTCCTCCATTCTGAGTAGGGGAAACAGGCAGTGTAGCCGTAAGGCTTCACTGCCCGTTTCCTACTGCGCATGTGCCACTCGCGCGGTGCTTTGTGAATGGGCGGCTTGCCTCCTGGGATACACACAGTTCCCAGAAGGCAGCGCGGCCCATTCACAAGAAGAGGAAGCGGAAGGAGACGCACCGCAGATGGAGAAGAGGAACATTAGAGGCAGATTAGGGGACTTCCGCATAGCAACAGGCATTTAGGGTGAGTATAATTGTTTTTTGGTTTTTGTTTTTAATTTTTAGTGTAAAGATTTTTTCAGGGTGGACCTCCACTTTAAGGACAAACCTTTGGGTTAAAAGGGCTTGTGAGGGGGTTAGCTCGGCAGCGGGTGTGTGTGACCCCCGGGATGGGCTCCCCACACAAAAACAGGCCCAGCAAACGGAGGTTGTGGTTTTCAAAATCAAAAAAAAGGTGCGGTTTATTTTCTATTTACGGTGACAAAACACAGCAAAGCCAAAAGAAACATATAAACAAAATAAATCCTGGTCAACTTGACCTCTGACTAAACATACAGGTTTCCTAACTAACAACTGGGATCAGCCTAGTGCTGTCCTAGTCCCTAAGTCCCTGGTTTTAAATGTCCAAGCAAATAGCCACACAGGCTTTTTCTCACCGCACAGGGGTTCACTCTCCCTAGACAGTCCACACAGGTCTGGTTCCAGGCATGAGCTAACACCTAATGAATCTGGGAGTTCTTATAGAGGCCTAAATGAGCTGACAAGCTTCAGCTGGCCTCATCAACTCCCTGTCTGTACGACGCCCAGCCCTCTCCCTAGAGGTATGAGTCATCCATGAGCCCACTAGCCTTATACAACTTTCCACCTAGTTGTATAAGTCGGCGTAAAGCCTGAATCTGGGCGAAATATATCTACCCCCCTGGATGCAACCAGGTGACTTTACCTTCCTGCTGTCACATACCCCCCCCTCTTGTTTTAACCTCGGGGTTGGAACACCAGCAATCAGGCATTCATGTACTCGAGACAAAGCATCCACATTCCCCATTTGAACGCCAGGGCGATGCTTTACTGTGAAGTTGAATTCCTGGAGGGCCAGGAACCACCTATTCACTCTTCTATTTGTTTCCTTGTTTTGAGCCATCCACTTTAACGGAGCGTGATCCGTAACCATGTCAAAGTGCCTACCTAGCAGGTAGTACCGAAGGGAATCTAGAGCCCACTTCACCGCTAAACACTCCTTTTCAACGGTGGCGTAATTTACCTCATGGGACTTCAACTTCCTGCTGAGGTAAATGACTGGGTGCTCTTCCCCGTTCCAGACCTGGGACAATACTGCTCCTAACCCCACATCTGACGCATCACTTTGTACGACAAAGTCTTTAGAGAAGTCGGGTGAGTACAACACTGGCTGGCTACATAAGGCTTGTTTCAAGAATTGGAATGCTGCCTCAGCCTCGGGGGTCCATTTAATCATGACCGACCCTTTCCCCTTCGTTAGGTTGGTTAGGGGCACAGCCTTAGAAGCAAAGTGGGGAATGAATCGCCGATAATACCCAGCGATTCCCAGAAAGGCTCGTACCTGCTTCTTGCTGTTGGGACGTGGCCAACTCTGGATGGCCTCGACTTTGTTGAGTTGGGGTTTTATTACTCCCCTCCCAATGGTGTACCCAAGATATTTGGCCTCCTCCTGCCCAATGGTACACTTCTTGGGGTTAGCCGTAAACCCCGCTTCCCGAACAGAGTCCAGGACTGCTTGCACTTTTGGCAGATGTGAGGCCCAATCTGTGCTATGGACAATTACGTCATCCAGGTAAGCCGCAGCATACTTCCGATGGGGCCTCAGCATCTGGTCCATTTTCCGCTGGAATGTGGCCGGCGCATTCTGTAACCCGAACGGCATTCTTTTATATTGGAACGCCCCGTCTGGGGTTACAAATGCGGTTTTCTCTTTGGCCAATTTGGCCAGGGGGATTTGCCAATACCCTTTTGTGAGGTCAAGAGTCGTCATGTATCGGGCTGTTCCCAGCCGGTCGATCAACTCATCTATACGTGGCATGGGGTAGGTGTCAAATTTTGTAACTTTGTTCAACTGACGAAAATCGTTACAAAATCGCCAGCTCCCATCCGGTTTAGGCACCAACACAATGGGACTAGACCAATCACTTTGGGACTCCTCTATCACCCCTAAGTTCAGCATTTTCTGTACTTCCTCCCGTATTGCCTCCCGTCGGGCCTCTGGGATCCGATAGGGTTTTAACTTCACCCTTTCACCGGGCGGGGTAATGATGTCATGCTCTACCCCAAATGTTTGTCCCGGCAGCTCAGAGAATACCTCCTTGTTGCGAAGCACAAACTCCTTAACCTCCTGTTGTTGGGGTTGTGACAAGGTGGCTGCTATTCCAACCTCAGGAATCACGCAACCAGTTTGAGCTGGTGACCAAGTGTCTGCGACTAGGGACTCTCTATCCCTCCAGGCTTTCAACAGATTAACGTGATAGATCTGTTCGGGCTTTCGCCTTCCTGGTTGTCTGACCTTGTAATTCACTTCACTCACTTTTTCCATTATCTCGTAGGGGCCTTGCCATTTGGCAAGGAATTTACTTTCAACCGTAGGGACAAGTACCAGTATCCTATCCCCCGGGGAAAAGGTACGGGTCTTGGCTCCACGGTTGTACACTCTCTGCTGTGCTAACTGCGCTTGGGCCAAATGTTCCTTCACGATGGGCATTACCTGTGCAATTCGGTCTTGCATCAGGGCGACATGCTCAATCACACTCCTGTGGGGAGAACTCTCACTTTCCCAAGTTTCCTTGGCAATATCCAACAGCCCTCTTGGATGTCTCCCATACAGTAACTCAAAGGGGGAGAATCCCGTAGAGGATTGGGGCACCTCCCTAATAGCAAACATCAGATAAGGAAGTAGACAGTCCCAATCCTTTCCATCTCTATCCACCACTTTCTTCAACATTTGTTTTAGGGTTTTGTTGAATCTTTCAACCAGCCCATCGGTTTGGGGGTGATACACAGATGTACGTAATTGCGTCACTTTGAACAATTTACACAGCTCCTTCATAACCCGGGACATAAAGGGTGTACCTTGGTCCGTAAGCAGTTCTTTACAAATACCCACCCGGCTAAACACAAGAGATAGCTCTTTGGCTATGGTTTTGGCCGAGGTATTTCGGAGAGGGATCGCTTCTGGATAACGGGTGGCATAGTCCATTATAACTAATATGTACTGGTGCCCCCTAGCGGACTTGATTATAGGACCTACCAAATCCATGGCGATCCTCTCAAACGGGACCTCAATGATGGGTAGAGGGACCAGCGGGCTACGGAAATGTGGCATCGGGGCCGACCTCTGACACACAGGGCAGGAGGAACAATAATTTTCTATGTCCTTCATCACCCCCGGCCAATAGAATCTCTGTAATACCCTCTCTCGGGTTTTCTCTGTCCCCAGATGACCTCCAAGAATGTGCCCATGGGCCAACTCCAACACCAACTTCCTGTAAGGTTTGGGCACCACAAGCTGCTCAACGGTTTCTTCTGCCCTTTTTGCCACCCGATACAGTAGGTCCTTCTCTACGCTGAAGTATGGGTAAGTGCAGGTATTATCTGGGTTCACTAACTCGCCATCTATTTTCACTACGTTTTCGCGTGCCTTTATTAGGGCGGGGTCTTTCAACTGTTCTGTGGCAAAGTTTTCCCTGTGAACCTCAAGATCAGAAAACTCCACAGACGGTAGGTTTTCGTCTGAGGAGGTGGGCTCCTCTCCAGTTTCTTGAGTCTCCCCTGCCAATACTGATAAGGGAAATTCCGGAGAGTCCTCACCACTCTCAGGGGAGTTCTGGCTATCACATTCCTGGTACATAGGGGCACCAGTGGGGGGCTCAGGATCATCCCACAGTTCCCAGAACTTCGGAAAATCCCTTCCCACAATGGCGTCATACGGTAACTGAGATACTAAGCCCACTGGATGAGAGAGGGTACCTTTGGGGGTCTCGAAACACACTGTAGTCACTGGATACTCTCGGGTGTCCCCATGCACACAAATAACAGCTACCTTGCTATTCCCAGAGACCTCTGTTTTAACTAACTCAGCCTTTATCAGGGTCACAAGGCTACCTGAATCCAGCAATACCACAACATTTCTACCATTAACACACATTTTGCATAAATGTTTCTCAATTCCTCGAATGGCAGTGCATGCGACTGTCGCACACAGCGACTGACGTCTGCCCGTCAGAAAGTCACACTGCATGGGTTCCTCCACAACCGGGCAATTGGCTGCAATATGTCCCGCTTGCCGGCAGCGGTAGCAAACGATCCTTCTTGCCGCCTCTTGAGCCGCTGATTTCCCAGGCTGTTCTCGCCAAACTTGGGGTAGAGCTCCCACCCTCTCACTCTCTCCACCCTTACCCCTTGGACGCGGTATTAGTGGGACGGCTTTCCTCACTGGTCTGCGGACGTTGCTGCATTACTGCTTCCATTTGTTGTAGTCTCTGCTCTTGCTTCTGTAACAGGTCTATGAAGCGGGCCTCAGATTGCTGCTGGGCTTGTTGCTGAGCTTCCAGACTCTGTTGGTGAGCTTGCTGCTGGGCTGCAAGGCTCTGTTGATGAGCTGCAAGGCTCTTTTGCAAACCTGCATTTGTCTGCTGTTGATTGGCATTTGCTAGAGCCAGCTGCTTCAGTATCTCCTCCATGCTGGCTTAAAAAAAACTGCCACTGGTTCTCCACCAACTGTGAGGGGGTTAGCTCGGCAGCGGGTGTGTGTGACCCCCGGGATGGGCTCCCCACACAAAAACAGGCCCAGCAAACGGAGGTTGTGGTTTTCAAAATCAAAAAAAAGGTGCGGTTTATTTTCTATTTACGGTGACAAAACACAGCAAAGCCAAAAGAAACATATAAACAAAATAAATCCTGGTCAACTTGACCTCTGACTAAACATACAGGTTTCCTAACTAACAACTGGGATCAGCCTAGTGCTGTCCTAGTCCCTAAGTCCCTGGTTTTAAATGTCCAAGCAAATAGCCACACAGGCTTTTTCTCACCGCACAGGGGTTCACTCTCCCTAGACAGTCCACACAGGTCTGGTTCCAGGCATGAGCTAACACCTAATGAATCTGGGAGTTCTTATAGAGGCCTAAATGAGCTGACAAGCTTCAGCTGGCCTCATCAACTCCCTGTCTGTACGACGCCCAGCCCTCTCCCTAGAGGTATGAGTCATCCATGAGCCCACTAGCCTTATACAACTTTCCACCTAGTTGTATAAGTCGGCGTAAAGCCTGAATCTGGGCGAAATATATCTACCCCCCTGGATGCAACCAGGTGACTTTACCTTCCTGCTGTCACAGGCTATGTATTAAAACTGATTTTGCAGTTCACAACAACTAAGCCCTATGTAGTAGTCACCCGTCATAAATTGCTAGGCCTAAGAAATATATATTTTTTACCATAACATGAAATCTATTAGCCTCTGTGATTTAGGTTAGGAAATTTAGTTGTTGCGTACTGCAAGGTCCACTTTAACACTTTTACTACCACTGAAAGTAATAAGCATTGCAGTAAAATAAACAAACTTGTGGCTGTAATAGCTTTTTTTAAAGGAAAGGAGTTTCATTTGTTTGTAGCTTAAAGTTTAACTTCAGTTTTATCGAAAAAGAAAGCACAAAACCCTAGCAATAAACTGTAAACATTACAAGGATTTTAACTGATGTTTTTTCAAATTCCAAACTTTCTCTGTTCACTGTCTCCACTCTCAAACTGACTTCTAAAATCGTACATTTCCTTCATTGAAACCAACTGGTGCATCCTCAGTGTTGTAGTGATAAAAACTGCAGTGGCAGCATTCCTATAGAAGAAGACAGGCTATAGAGAGTATCTCATCAAAAACACAATGCCTTTTGTAGAGGGATGCTTAATTCAACTTGTATCTTAGTGCAGACTTTTGAGAAAAGCAGTGACCACTCACACAAGCAGAAAAGTTATATTTTAGGGGGCTTTATATGATACTTGACAATTTTAACAAATTTAGAAATTTACAGTAATTAAAGAGGGAGATGGAAAGGTCATTTTTAATAATGTAAATAATATTATATGACATATGATGTAGCAATTATATTTGTTATTTTTTAGTGCAAGTTAAGTTTTCTTTTGAAATTGGTGATGTCATTTTTGAAAGGGTGGCCAAAGTTAAGTGGTTGGGGGGCTGTCTAACATAATTTATGAATGGTCCTATGGTTTAAAGAAGGAATGGATAGCTATGGGACTGTCATGCTTACCCCTAAAGCAGGTGGGTCAGATACTATAGCTAGCTTCTGTGTTATTCACCTATAGCAGCCCCCTTTCCCATAAGGCAAGCAGGCCTACCGGTACTCGGTTTCCCTCAGAACTTATACACAATCCTAAAGTGCCTGGCTACCATGCCAGGGCATGCGCAAACTGAGCAAAGCAAAAGGATACTTGCGGTTGGCAGACAGGCAAGGTTCAGAATAGCATCCGCTTGGTGTTTAAAATGGGACTTGTGCATGAGTTTTGTAACGATGCATTATATGCCAGTTTTGTTTCTATTACAACTGCCTATCTAACAGACAATATCATTGTACATCTACATATTGAATGGAGATATAGCTATAATCATTGGTTTCTCATGCATGCTTATCGCATGCAATTTTTCTTCTGTTTTTCTTTTTATTGTCACTTGCTCCATCTCCCAGCGAAGCTCCACTATTCCATCCAGTTACCCATCCAGGCTTGTTTACTCCCTTCATGCGGGGGGTGGACGTGCGGGGAATACGTGGCCACCCGAGCCATTGGGTATCGGAACCCCTCCCCCCTATCCCTTAGGTGGGAGGGTATGTTTATCACCCAATGGCAACTTAGGACACATCATGTGATGTGACCTTGTCGCACTTCTGCCCTTACCTGCACCTGGGATCTGCCAGCAGATCGCCAGTGCGCAGGCGCCGTATCCAGGCAGGGTACGTGAGACGCACTTTGGCCGGCCCGCGTGATGTCAGACGTTGCTGACAAATCCGCGAGCGGGATGCACAAATAGCGAGATCAACGTTCACTCCACAGTGTCGTTTGTGGAGTACGGTTGCTCGCAATACACTACAACCCAATAGGAGGAATCCAGGTGGATGCTGGTTTTCCCAGCTTCAAGGTAGGGTGGGTGGCAGCATACTTGACAGTCCCTGGCGGTCATACAGATACTGGCACAGTACTTAGGACTCATTAGCCTTTGTAAACTTTATTGCAGACTCGTTCTTTCATCTGATGCCATTAGCAGGCTAGCAGCATTGTGTCTGCTCACAGCCTGGGCCATCTGGGAAGCAGCGCTCCTTAGGTATACATTTTTACTTTATATGTTTGATGGCTGTAAGGTGCCAGTATTTGTCTGTCATTCTTTCTCTAGTAGCCTCTTTTATGAGTTCCATAATTGATTATATATTATGCCTATGCTCTTGTTTGCAGTGGGTGAAGTCCATTACTGAGACATCAGTGTACTATCTGGGAAAAGTCTTTACAATACATATTGGATGTATGTCAAACTGCCCCAGTGTAGCAACACCTTGCTGAAGAGACCCACTTTTTATATCATTTGTGCATCCAGCAAACTTCAAACCTTCCTTGGGTTCATACATTACCAAACCCTCTATACATGTAAGTTTCAGACTGACCATGTATTACCAGTACTCAAAGGTAACCACATTTATTCTTTATCAGCCTTATTTTCCTTATATGCTTGGTATTTTTTTAGTTTCCCGGTGCATCCCCGTATCTCCCAGCATACCCACCTCCCGCGATTGGCAAAAACAGTCAGGATTTGCAGGGGTACAGTCCGCGACCCCCTGGTGGTCGGTTCTCCTAGAGGAGTGGCTGAGCGGTGAAGCAATTGTATTCGACTTTTTACACTTTAATTGGTGAGAGTCATGGGTTGCAGCGATTGACATTCACATGTACTGTATAAATCTGTAATTTATTGGTATACATATTCTATATTACATATATTTGTTTAAATATTAAAATTATGTTTTTTATTGGAATTTAGAAGCTCCTGAAGAAGCGATTCTATCCAAATCGCGAAACATGTAGAGCAACTTTTAAATTCTTCAGGAACCCGGTGGATACCTACCTGGGAAACACTTTTCAAAGAGTCCAGCGAGGGCTATCCAGCACGTTCATCCCTGCATCAAGTGACAACAATTCTCAAGTGTTTTCCTGTGGTTGTGACACACGGGTTACCACTTTTTCCCTTTCTTGCTTTTTATTTTATATGTATTTTCATTTATTTTTTCAATTATCTGTGTTTTTTATGTATTCTATATAATATTATTAAAAGATATATATATTTTTCTATAGCAGTGCCTACAAAGTCCATTCTTTCCACATATTTCCCAAGGTTCAGAATAATCAGGGCCAATGTCCAAAGGCAGGCAGAGTTCAGAAAATAGTTGATATCCGATCCGAGGTCATCAATGAGGTTATCCAGTCTAGCAGAGCAGGGCAAACAAACAGGGAGCTTGATCAGGTATTACACACGCTATCTCAAACATGAGACTGCAAGCTTGGCTGGCTTAAATCAGGTTTGGTTTCCACCCAGTGTCTGGCTACCTCAATCACTTTGCAAGTGAATTGACAGACAAGGGGAATGCCATAGCCAAAACCAAGATGCTGGAATGAGATGCAGAAATGCTAGATACTCCTGACATTACCCCCCTCTGAGGAGGGGCCCCTGGACCCTTACAGACAAGCTGGATATCTGGCACAAGACCATCAGACTGGGCAAAGGTCAGGAGATCAACGAGGACAGGTTGGCTAGCAAGTGACATGTCACTGGAGTTAGGCTGGACAGCTGGAACAGAAGCTGGATGCAGAGTGGCTTGAGAAAAAGGTTGAAGGCCTCACCTGGCTGAATCAGGCAGTCTATCCAAAGGATTGATGGAACTTCTTAGACAGGTTTGAGCAGATGTAGTTGCAGTAGGGTGAAGCCAGGTTACTGAAAGTCCAGAATATGAAAAAGCAAGAGGGTCAACTGGCATGGGCTGGACCAGAGAAACTGGCGGGTGTAGAGAAAAACTGAACTGCATCGGCAAGTGTAGAGACAGCAAAATTTAGGGACAAGTTAGCCTGGATTTGTGTCCAAGGGTGTTTAGGGACAGGCAAAAGTAGGAATGACCTAGAGGCATTTGGGGGACTTATAGCCAGCACAGGTTTTTCAAGCCTTAACATAAGAACAGGAGTCCTTATGGAGAGGGGGCAATCAAAGCCTGTGTGAAACCAAAGAAAGTGTTTTAGTAATCCGTGGGTGCCTGGCCATCTTGGTGTCATGTGCTTCTGAAAGCACTTTAAGCCTAAGTTGGAGGGGAACAAACAGATTTTCAGGGGGTAGATCGGGCACAACACAAGACTGAAACTTTAAAATAGAGTCCAAAAGGTCAAGGGGAAAGGCCCCCATTACTTCTGATAGAGGTAAGGTATTTTGAAACTTAGGGGAAGTTTCCAAACAGGGCTCAAGGCTGCAAGACAGCGGGTAAGTTCATCCTCTAGGAGGAAATGATTCAGACTGTGGCAATTGGCTGAAGAGTTGGCATGTATGGGATTCAATAAACTTGTCAGTGTCTTTTGCTACAACTGAGTCATATAAAGGCAAATGGTTATTCAATCTGAAGTCACACTTAGAAAAGTTGTCATGATCAAGGACCCAAATAGGATTGTAATAAAGGTACATGACTGGTATTGGCCACACAAGAGGTACAAATGATCAACTGGTCAGTAGTTTTAATGCAGTTCTGGAGACAGGTCTGGGACCAGGACCTATTCTCTCCTGTAGCCCAATCTATGCTTAGGTTATGAAGTTTAAACCAGGGATAACCCAAGATAAGAGGATAAGCAGGAGATGTTATTAAGTAGAAGCAGATTGTCTCCCTATGAAATTCCTGTGGTCAGAGTAATAGGTACAGTGCACAAGGTGACCAGGCCCATGGACAAGGGAGAGTTATCAACAGCTAAGACTGAAAAGCGTTTGCATCTTAGTCAAGGGAATCTTTAAACGGAGTGCTAGGTCCCTATCAATGAAATTGCTAGCGGCACCAAAATCTACGAAAGCAGAGAGGTAATGAGAAAATGTGGCAGAACTAAGTTGTGCAGGAACAAATAGTTTATCTCAGGGGGTACCTGGCACTGTATAGTATAAAGAAGCAGACCCCACCCGCACTAGACTCTTGGCATTTTTCAGCTTATTAGGGCAGCTGGCGACAAAGTGGCCATGGTTGCTACAATATAAGCAGAGTCCCTGGGATCTTCTTCTATTTTTTTCCCCAGAGGATGAATGGATAGCACCAATTTGCATGGAGAGGTTGAGAGGGCTCAGGGAGGTCTCATGAAGAAGAAATAGGCAGCGTACTAGGGAGCAAAGAAGCAAACCTTTCTGCATGCCTTTCCCGTAAATGCCTGTCTATACGGATGGTTACTTGCATGGCTTCATTCAATGAATTTGGTTCAGGGTAGTGTACTAAGGAGTCTTTGAAAGAGTCTGATAAGCCTAACCTGAACTGGCTTTTTTTTTTACCAACAAAATGTGTTTATTGATTCAAAGGTGGTACATAGCCATCATAGGTGTGCGCAGCCTATTGCATTAGGGTGTGCACCCCCAAAGCCCAAACACACACTACCGATCACTCACGATGTTCATTCAGAAAGGGAAGGGGCCAGTAAATTACTTATTTACTGGCCCCTTCCCCACTCCTAAAACACCCCAGCAGCACCAGCCGATAGGAGAGGAGGGAAGCTGGCAGCGCTGCGGGGGGAAGATAGGAGCCAGGGCAGTAGGGGGAATCTGTGCTGCACAGGGTGATTAGGGTGTGCCTGGGCACACTTGGCACACCCTGTGCGCACACCTATGATACATCACAAACATTAATATATATATACATCACAAACATTAATCAGCACTTCCATGTACATGACCAATCGACACAGAACACGGTTAAGGTAGTATCCTTACAACACTTCTTGTACTACAACATTCCAGCTACCAGCAAAGTTGTCTTCCCATATTCAGCCAAACAACCTGTCCGCGACCAGGTCCAGCGGGGCAAGCCCCGGTGTATCCAGCCACGCCGCACAGAGATTTTCATATTTCTGCATGCTCCCCCTATGCTGGTAAATTAGTTTTTCCATTCGTAGCGTATCTCCTATCTTACATATCCATTCCCTCGAAGTTGGGGGAGCCTCAGATTTCCAATACAACATAATCAGCCTCCTGGCTTGGAACATCACCCTTTGAACTGCCTCCCTGGTGTGTCCTGCTTCCACATGTTCCTCCGACACCCCTAAGAGGCATATCTTGGGATCTACCGGTAGAGATATCTTAAATACCGAATTGACCACGTTCACCACCTCGTTCCAATACAAATGCAGCTTGGGGCAACGCCACAGTAAGTGAATAAGGTCCCCATGGTCTCGTTTGCACCTAGTACAGGTACCCTCAGTCTGCAACCCCATCAGCTGTAGCCTATGTGGCGTGTAGTATACCCTCAAAATTATATACAGTTGAGTGAGCCATTGGGCCACATTCAGAGAGCATACACTTACCCCCTGAAATATCTCCTCCCACTCCTCCCCATCCATTTGGCCCACATCTCTCTCCCAGCACTCCCTCACCCTCAGGGGATGTTGCCCCAGGAAGTATTGTAACAGAATATTGTAACTCTGAGAAATAAAACTCTTCGAGGTCACAGCGTCCCTAAGGGGGCTGAATACAGGGGTTGGGGACAAGTGCCACTCTGAAGATCTACTCTGTGCTCTAAACGCATGCTAAAGCTGCAGATACTGGAAGGACATTGAAGATTGCAGGCCAAACTCCGCCTGCAAATCTGCAAATGACCTAAGCATGCCATTCTTAAAAACGTGTTTAATATGTGTAATCCCGTGTGTCACCCATCTGGCCCCTCCCTGCAACTTGGCCAGTTCCGTATAAGTGTCGTTATGCCACAGAGGACTATATTCATTGTACCCCTCGGCCTGTTGTATGTACTTGCACTTATTCCACACTTTTTGGATAAGATTGTATGTAGGGTACTTCTTATTTGGCCTGGCAAATGTGCCATGGGAACGGGACCTGCATCCACTGTGTGGAGCATGAGTGCCTGGGAAGAGCCAGCCGGCTCGGTCCCACAGCACCCCACAAAGTGTTGTAGTTGGGCTGCCAAGTAGTGCCAGCCCGCCATCATCCTTAGGCCGTTGGAGATGTTCTAATTTTATCCTCGGGGGCTTATTCTTCCATATTAAAGTGCGAAAGATGGAATTAACCGTTCTAAATATTTTTAAAGGGATCACTACCGGGGCATTGTGAAGACAGTAAAGTAATTGAGGCATAAGAATCATCTTCACCAAATTTACTTTGCCTGCCACTGACATTTGAAGGCCGTTCCACATCCTAACTCTTTCCCTAAACCTCTGTAGCAGGGGCGAGATATTCAATCGGCCAAAGTCCCTGGGTTGGAAGTAATCTGAATCCCCAAGTATTTAAAGGAGGTAGTGACTGGGATAGGGCACGAGGGGGCCACTGTCTGTGTGGCATCCCCGTCTAACAGCAACAGGGCAGACTTCGACCAGTTAATTTGTAAATCCGAGTAAACCCCAAATTTCGTTATGGTTGCCATGGCCTCCCGCAGGGACTCATCAGTATCTCCCAGCATAAGCAGGGTGTCATCTGCGTATAGCATTATCTTCTCCTGCAGGGGACCATAGCAAAATCCCACAATGTGCTCATTCGCCCGTATATCCATGGCCAGGGGCTCAATTGCCAATGCAAAGAGCAGAGGGGACAGCGGGCAACCTTGCCTCGTCCCCCTCCTCAATGCAAAGTCCTGCGACAGAAAACCGAAGGCCCGAATGGCAGCCTCCGGACCGCTGTATAGGAGGCGCACCCATGCTATATACGTATCACCGAATCCAAAGCGTTCCAGTACCGCCCACAAGTATGTCCAATCAATACTGTCAAATGCCTTAGTGGCATCCAGGGACAGCAGAGCCCTGCTTCCCGCATTATCTACATCTGATTGCATATTCAAAAATATTCGCCGCAGGTTAACGGCCGTGGATTTATTTGGCATAAACCCTGCCTGATCATCATGTATGAGGGAGGCTATAACCTTATTAAGTCGCAGCGCTAACACTTTCGCCAGGATTTTAATATCGCATTGTAACAAGGAGATTGGCCTGTATGACCCCGGATCTACCGGGTCCTTACCTGGTTTAAGGAGCAATACAATATTAGCTTTTGCCATAGAAGGTGGAAGAACCCCCCCCTCCAAAGCTGCGTTAAACACCTTTAATAAGTGTGGTAGCAATACCTCCCCATGCTGTTTGTATACTTCCATGGGGATCCCGTCCTCCCCCAGTGCCTTGCAATTAGGGAACAAACCCACTGCCACCTGCATTTCCTCCACTGTGAGGGGTGCGTCTAACTCCTCCCTCTGTCCCGCAGTAAGCCTAGGTAAGGTCAACCCTGCTAAGTAACAGTCCAGATCCGCCCGGTCATAGGCAGCTCCGGGGCAATACAACTCCTCATAAAACCCCGCCAACTCCTGCATGATAAGCTCTGGGGATCTGACCAGCGGCCCAGCTTTGGATTTTATCGCCCCTATAGTTGGAGACCTCTGTTGGGAGGTCGCTATTCTAGTCAGCATGCGCCCCGTTTTCTCCCCCTCCTCAAAGAAGGCTTGTTTGGTGAAAAAACATTTTTTCTCGGCAGTTGAGGAGAGCACCCGCTCGTACGCTGACTGAGCTGCTTGCCACTCCTCCCTTGCCGAATCAGAAGGGTCCCCGACAAAACATTGTTCAAGGTCCTTCACCCTGTTCCCCAGCTCCACCACAAAATCAGAAGAATCTCTTTTCACTTTAGTCATTTCAGTAGTCAATATCCATCTCAAAAATGCCTTAAAGGCCTCCCACTGCTGCATACAGGAACCCTCTGGGTTCTGAGCACTGAAAAACCCACACACGCTCTCTTCTATGGTTTCAGGGGATTTAAATAATTTCAGCCAGAAAGCATTGAATTTCCATGGTGCTTTTGGGAGCGTCACTGGTTGAGAAACCACCAGGTGCACTATCAATGGGGAATGATCCGACACACTACGGGGCCTATATTCCATTGTGGAAATATATTGGAGCATGTGTGTGTTTCCCACCACCAAGTCAATCCTAGACAGACTGCCATGTGATTTGGAAAAACATGAATATTGCTTTACCCCAGGGTGACGGTGTCGCCAAACACCCACCCAGCCCACCTCTTGCAACAACCGCGCCAGGGGGTACCCCTGGAGAGAGCAGAGGCTCCTACAGCCGGGTGTCTGTCCAACGAGAGGTCCAAACAGCAATTAAAGTCCCCGATCACCATCAGCGGTACCTCCGGCCTACCATCCAAATAGGATATCAAGGCCCTCAGCACCGCCGCCGTGAAAGGGGGGGGGGGACATAAACTCCAGCAATTACACATGTTAAGGCACCCAATCTACAATGCAAAAACACAAATCGACCATCAGGATCAATTAAACTGTCCATCTCTTGGTAGTCCAAAGAGCTGTGGATCAAAACACTCATGCCGCGTACACACGGCCGTTTTTCTCGTCGAGAAAAACTACATTTTTTCCTTTCGACGAGAAAAACGATCGTCTGTGGGCTTTCTGACGTTTTTTTCGACGAGAAAAACGGCATTAAAAACGACGAGAAAAATTAGAACATGTTCTAATTTTTCTCGTCGTTTTTTTCAACATGTTTTCCGCGGCAGTGTTTCCCATAAGGAAACACTGCCGCGGAGCCCACACACGGTCGTTTTTTTCGACCAAAAAAAATGACATTTAAAACGGCCGTGTGTGGGGGGAACAAGCTGTTCCTCGTTTTTCACGTCGATTTTCTCAACGGTGTTTTCACCGTTGAAAAAATTGATCGTGTGTACGCGGCATCACTCCCCTAGAGTAAGAGGTGTGAGTAGAGTGGTAGGCTTTAGTCACCCAGTTATACTGTATACACCACACAGTCTCTTGCGTCAGATGCGTCTCTTGGAAGCACAATGTACCCTGCTGAAACTGTTTAAGGCACATACGTATCATAGTTCTCTTGAGGGGGGAATGGAGTCCCCTCACATTCCAAAATACTATAGGAATCCTCGCGATTTAGCAAAGTGAAGCATATGAACAAACAGGTAAAGCATCACCAGGCCCATGAGTCTGGCAGTTCTTGAACAAATGATCAGGCCATGTAGAAGTGCATACGTTGTAGTCATAGTGCCCACCTGAGAAGCATTGCTGTCATGCCGCCCATCAAAAAAGTGAAAAAGAAAGATAAAAGAAAAAAATCTGAGGAAGCAACAAGCATTCCCGTCCGGTAACTTAGAACCATTTCCTGCCAACAGGGCAGGACATCCGTGTTCCCCCGGTAACGCACTCAGGGGATCTTTCAAGTACACAATTTGTAATTCCACGCTGACGATGTCTGAAGCTCTTGTCTTGATATGATGCAAGATAATGTCCCTCAGCCAGGGTCTATCCGTACAAGATTAGTATCAATTCTCCAAAACAGATCAACGCACCTCAGGAGTCATGTTAAGATCAGGCTTCTTTTTCGGGTCAACCCGCCCCCATCAGTCCTCCTCACCATTCTGGTCCCGCCGCCTCAGGGCTTATTCGTTATGGTCCAGCCAGTTATCTGCATCTTTGGCCGACTCAAAAAATTGTGCCTGGCCCCGCACTATCACATGTAGCTTAGCCGGGTACAACATGGCATAAGGGAGCTGCAACTGTCGGAGCCTGCGCTTCACCTCAAAGAACTTCACCCGGCGTCTCTGCACCTCAGCTGAGAAATCAGGATAGAAGGACACTCTGGCTCCATTATGTTGTATGTTGGCCCGTTCCCGAGCGAGTCGTAGCACAGTTTCTCTATCTCTATAGTGTAGTAATCTTGCTAGTATCGGCCTGGGGGGCCCCCCAGGTCGGGATGGACGAGACGGCACCCTGTGAGCCCGCTCCACCGCATACAGCGGAGAGAAAGCATTTTTCCCAAATATGTCCAGCATCCATCCCTCCACATATGCTGTGGGATCCCTACCCTCCACCTTCTCAGGGAGTCCCACAATGCGAACGTTATTCCTCCTGAGGCAGTTCTCAAAATCCTCTGCTCTGTCAATAGCCTCCCTTGCAAGTTGATAGGCAGCTTTGACATCTCTCTCAATGGGGGGTAAATGATGCTCTATTTCACTCACCCTGCTTTCCACTGCAGTAGTGCGTTACCGCATTTTTTGCATATCCTGCCGCAGCAGCGACAGTTCCTCTCTCATGGTGGCTACCGAGGCATTGCCAATGTTCACTGCCCTGAGGATGTCTGCCAGTGTAGGCTGAGCAGTCCCAGAAGTGCTTTGTTCACCAACCTCAGGGGCCCCAAAATCAGATTGATCAGTCTCATCATTCTCACTGTGTGCAGCCAAGATGGCCGCCCCAGCCTGCATGTCATGCAAAGCAGGCTCTATGTGTTGCGAGTTGCCAGCCGCCTCTGTCCCCTTCAGCCCATTTATCTTCTGGGTGTAATACACCATGTCTTTAGGTGTCTCCTTACCCTGTGCCTTGGGCTGTCTCTGTCCTTTGGGTCCCAGCTCCTTCCCCCTGTCAGCTCCTCGTGGGGTCCCCTTCACTGCGGACGCGGCGGCGTCATCTGGAAAATCGGGACCCATGTCAGAAAGTGTTTTCCGGGTCATTCCTCTGGTGCAAAGGGCTGGCGGAGGTTCCCCTGTAATCCTGGGATCAGCAGCTTGCAGCATATAGCCTCGGAACGTCGGTAATGTGGCTGAGGGAGGATCAATGCCGGATCAAGCTCAGAAGCTGTGAGAGCTGTGTCCTCTCACATGCCGGTCCAGGCCACGCCCCCCGAACTGGCTTCTTAGAGCTGGGTCATTCCACCCCGAGTCAGGTGCCCAGCGACGGAAATCAGAACAGTAACCTAAGGTTAGTTTCAGCTGAGTGGGCATGGTCAGGATCATCATTGAGTAAATCCAGGGCCTGGAAAAATGCTTTGACTGACCATCGGGCTGGGTCTTCTGTGGGGAGACTAAAAGCCCAAGATTGGGGGTCCCCCTGCAACCATGTAATAATCAGGTCAACCAACTGTGCTTCAGAACCAGAAGAGCATGGCTTAGCTTAAATTAAAGCACACAACTATTTTTTAATGTTGGAAAGCATATGAGGGTCACCAGAAAAATTATCAGACGGGTTAACCTTGGGCTCTGGTTCCTGGGTTACTGCTGGTGGTGCGTTCACATGCAAAGACAGATCCTGGACTTGGCAAATAAATGAGCCTGTGCAGAGTCTATCTTCACAGAGAAATTTTCTTAAGTTAAAGGCTTGTGATAATGTCAGGCTTACCCCTAACACAGGTGGTTCAGACAATATAGGTAGCTTCTGTGTTCTTCACCTATAGCAGCCCTATTTCCTAAAAGGCAAGCAGGCCTACCGGTACTGTACTCGATTGCCCCCAGAACTTATACATAATCCTCATAATCCACTTATACATAGTGCCTCGCTACCATGCCAGGGCATGCACGATCTGAGCAAAGCAAACAGGTACTTGTGGTTGGCAGACAGGCAAGGTTCAGGATAGTCAGGGTCAATGCCGGAGTCAAAAAGCAGGCAGAGTTCAGAGAATAATCAATATCTGATCCAAGGTCATCAACAAGGTAATCCAATCTAACAGAGCCGAAAAGAAAAACAGGGAGCTTGATCAGTTATTACACACGCTATCACAAACATGAGACTGAAAGCTTGGCTTGCTTATATCAGGTTTGGTCTCCACCTAGAGTCTGGCCACATCAATCATCTAGCCAAAACCAGGATGCTAAAAAAAGGAGCAGAAGCGCTAAACGCTCCTGACAGTATCCCTCTACTGTATGACATTCTGGAACAACCAACTTTAATAACGACAAGGGCCTTCAACACTATCTGTCACTGTAATGGTGATTTGACAAAAATTCACACCTTCTGCCATGTAACTTATACAATTAACACTTGTGGTAATATGGTGGATTGTACTATGGCAGGGTCATTTTGAAAACTTTCACACCTCTGTTCTTGGACAATCAACATCTGCCTTGACACAATACATAAGACCCTGCTAATTGGATTAAGATGACTGAGGAGCCTATGTGGGTATAAACGGCAAGTTATGCCCTTGACATTAATTTTAGCTGAAGAAGCTACTTTGATACATGATACTCTTCAGCATTACAAAAATAAATGTGACTTACAACTGATTGCTATACCATGACCTGGATAAATGAGAACATTCACTGACAGCGGTAATAGCTGTTTCCATTTTATTCATAAATGCAATGTAACAGATCAAAGGTTTGACCCATGGTATGCTAATAATGTTTGTAAACCTTTAAGTAAATATTTATTCTTTAAAAAAAGGTTTCTTGGATAACTTGCACAGGATATCAGTCTTATCTCTGTACTGTTATGCCCTGTACACATGATCGGATTTCCGATGGAATAAAATCTGACGGAATTTTCAGTCGGAATTCCGATGAAACTGACTTTCATCAGTCTTGCCTAAGCACCATCAGACAAAATTCCGACCGTCCAAAATGCGGTGACGTAAAACACTCTGACGAGCCAAGAAAAATTAAGTTCAATGCTTCTGAGCATGCGTCGACTTGATTCTGAGCATGCGTGGGTTTTTTCTTTGTTGGAGTTCAACACAGACGATCGAAATTTCCTATCATTTTTTTTTCCATCGGAAAAATTTAAAACATGTTCTATTTAACACCGATGGAAAAGAGTTTGATGGGGCCCACACACAATCGTTTTTTCCGATGAAAAAAATGATTGTGTGTACAGGGCATCACTTGCCGGTAACTAAAAATGTTAGAATTCTAGAAGCAGTGTTAGTATTATCCTATGTGTCCATGCACACTATTTTAGTATAGAAGCGTTTTTGAAGCTTAAGATTCTATGCTGCTAACTGCTGCTAGGCACCGGTTTCCAGCTTTTTTTTCAGTGGACAGCCATGGATGTTCTTAACAGCCAGTAAATAGCTGGTTGTTAGGGAGCAGGCTGGCAAGCAAGCTGCCACGTCCTTAACAACAAATGAGTCATCAGCTGAATGTGAACAAATTAGTTGCCGGCAATGGCTCGGTCCACGATGTCACAAGAGGGCTGGGTCACAGAGTGATGTAATTGGGTGGCCAGGCCTCTTAGTTTATTTAGTGGCGGGAGGCGATGGCGCTGTCATACAGCAGAAGCTAGGGTCGGGTGCGGACTTCTTTTTTTTTTTTTTTCAGGTCGGATATGCTACGAGTGTTCATCATGATTGACGTTGGATCTACACTGGGGAACAATTGTTTCTTAATTTTTATGTTTTAATAAAGGACTTCTCAAAAACTGCCTCCTGTCTTTATTTACACTACTCTTTTTTTTTTTTTGGTGAATGAGTAGGGGTACTATGTACCCCATACTCATTCACATGGGGGGGTGGAATCTGGGGGCTCCCTTGTTAAGGGGGGTTTCAAGATTCTGATAAGCCCCCTGGCCACAGACCCCCACAACCACCGGCCAGGGTTATGGGGAGGAGGCTCTTGTTTTTATGTGAGTACCCATTGTTATTTTACTGAATTAAACGCTACATTTATCAAAATACTACACTCGGGATTCCCTTACTTCTTTTCCCTGCCACCATTTATGTACTGTATATGGAGACATATATCACATTGTGGATGAGGTAGCTGCATTTGAACACTAAAGGAACAATACCGGCACCCCCCAAGGGACAACACATGCAGGATTGCGTTGGATCTTCCCAGGCTTATTATACACATGCTGTAACCTCACAGCAGTGAGGTAAGAGGCCACCCGTCACCTTAGTGGAAGGCACAGAAGAGTGTATCACCCCACACCAGCCATTTTTTGTGTGATTGTGTTCACTTAAGAGCATTGGACAATATATCGTCATACACAAGGATTCATCACGTTTCACTTTATGCACATCCTGTGCACACCCATGTGAAAGTCACTGTACATTTTGATTGTATTTTTGCACTTTACCCTTTATAATTATTATATATTTATTTCTTGCACTTTATTACCCTTCAGAGGACCAGTTGTCACTCTTCAGAAGGTTTTTATTCAGGTTATGTGGAAGTTCATCTGCATGCAGTTTTTTGCACAATAATGCACGCCTATGATTTATTGTCACTTGCACTTTACCATTGGCACTTGCACTTTTAAAATCGGTGTTATTATATGTCGTTATTTATGTGGTTATTAGTAGGAATTTCCCACACTCATTAGCCAGCCATTTCCCAACAGCTTAGCACTATTCTGTTTACTCATTTCATTTAGGTTGTGGATTAACCACCCAGTGCTTTGCAGCAGTTGATTCAATTCTCCTTTAGCTGTTGTTTAGCAGTTCCATAGTACTGTGTGAATATCTTATATATATACATGAATATATTATATATCATATACCGTATATACTCAAGTATAAGCCGACCCAAATATAAGCCGAGGCACCTAATTTTACAACAAAAAACTGGGAAAACGTATTGACTCGAGTATAAGCCTAGGGTGTCCATCTGCATGCCTCACTGTGCCTCACTTTGCCTCACTGTGTCCATGTGCATGCCTCACTGTGTCCCTGCCTCACTGTGCCCATGCCTCACTGTGCCCGTGCCTCACTGTGCCCATGCCTCACTGTGTCCATGACTAGACTTATGTTTAACATGGGAGTATATGGAAGGGGTGCCCAGCTTTGAAAAATCGGTGCTCCCCAGCCGTAGGTTCCCTAGACAGAAAACTTTGCACACTTGTAGAGGAGAACTGGGGCTACATGTGTGCCAGGTTTTGGGTTCAGGGGACCTACAGCCAGCCGGTACCGGGTCCCCAAATTTACCAGAGAAATTACTGTTTAACATGGGAGTCTATGGAAGGGGTGCCCGGGTTTGAAAAATCGGTGCTCCCCGGCCCTAGGTCTCCCGGGCAATAAACTTTGTACACTTGTAGAGAAAGAGTGGGGCTACAAGTGTGCCAAGTTTGGGGTCCAGGGAACCTACGGACGGCCGGTGCCTCGTCCCCAGAGTCCATGAGATCAGGCGCAAAAAGTTGACTCGAGTATAAGCCGAGGGGGGCATTTTCAGCACAAAAAAAGTGATGAAAAACTCGGCTTATTCTCAAGTATATACGGTAAGTATATATCATACACATTATATTGGGTCAGCCACCAATCTGTACAAGACAATAATCATATTGAGGACGTGGGCTTACCAGAATGCTCAGAAGGAAAATGTGCTGAATCAATCATGTGTCGGATTTGACCATAGGAGGGACATAAAATTTGTTACCTCCACTCTCTCTCTCTTGCTCCAGTTTCTTTCTCTCTGGCTTTTGTCTAGGGGTACCTTGGAGGAGAGAGTGCGGGGTCACCACGCCAAGCTTTCACCGCAGATGTTTGTGTGGTGTGAGCAAAGTTTCTTTAACCTCTTGTCGGTGTTCGGTGTTTGGAGCCTCCACTTCTTCTGTGGAACAGTGTCTGCCAGTAAATGAGCCCCACACCAATAAAAGTCAAACACTCCTTTATTTTCCAATGTCAGGATGAAACACAATCAGTTAGACTCCCTCAACGAACAGACAGGGGGTGTGGATATGAGTAGGCCCAGGCACAATGAACTCTCCTATTCCTCTATCAGCGAATAGGCTTGGCGCATGGTCTCCGCCACCAACCGTGAATATTTTGGTCGCTGCCACCAACCGGGTGAACTGTGAACCTTCCTCCTGACTGAACTTGGCCCCTGTTCGGAAAGATACCCCTCCGGGCGGTCTCCTGAGGCTCACCCGGCACTTGCAATCTGCTGCACCAGGTCTTCGGGTGAGTAGCTCCTCCGGTCCCTTATGCCTCTGGATTCGGGCACCCCACTCCCGGGGCCCCCTAGGAAATCCTTCCCTCGCGGGACCCAGCGAAGGAACCTGGGCCCCAGGCCTCCAACCGAGTACCTCACCCCAGGCTGAAGGTGCCTGGGATGGAACACGAGCTCCGGGCATCCAGGCCTAGGCCACCTGGACACCAACCACGAACTACAGCCTTCAGGCTGAAGGTGCCTGGGACTCCCACCCCGTGACAAAGATGGCCGGCCCTTTATACCCTCTCCCAGCAAGCACGGTGGGTATCCCCGCCCCACCATACAACCCCTGAGAGAGGCCAAAAAGGGGTATGGCACTCAGCGATGGTTTAACCCCAGCCCACAGGGACAGCGCCACCTGCTGGGCCGCAGGGAACTATACATCACTGGTGTCTTTGCCAGTTTTAAACATGATAGAAAAGTAGATGCACGCTACACTAGCATAGCCATGTTTACATATAATATATGTCTAAATGATAATCCCCATAGAAGGAGAGACATAGCCTGTAGATTACCTTAATTAGGTTTGAGTGTGTGTCTATCACTTGTGGTTCCCTAGGAGGAGATGTCCAAATTCCAAGATAGATTCTCAGGTGAGCATTAGTAGCAAAAGGACCAATCACAATGAGGAGGGAAAGGGGGCACCCCAGCTGTTCTCCACCCAGATCAGTGTCCTCTCTGTGAAGAATAAGGTTTGGGAGACCATCCACAATTACTATTTACTGTATTAAGATATAACATCAAGTCAATTCTCCTCTTACCCAAATCTAGTTGGGGCTCCAGAAAGAAATCCTCCAACATTATAACCACTGACAGCTCTCTGAAAGATAGCAAGAGAGAGACAGAGAAAACCTCAATCAAAGCAATTTCAAATAACAAGGAGATAAAGCAGAAACCAGTCTGCCATCTCCCATAGATCACACTGTCACTCTCTTATTTGGAGTCTCACCTGGTCCAATCTCTGGTGACCCACAAGGTTTGGGACAAGTGTCCTTTCCGCATGCAGCCACAGTCAGCAATAGTGGCTAAACGCCACTCTTGTCTCACTCCCATCCCACCGGTGTCTAACATCAGCAGGGTATAGGGACACCTTTTCCACGCTGATGCTCACGAGCATGCACGCAAAGACGTCAACACCATCTTGGAATATCAGCCAGTTGGGGAGGCTTAAGGCGGAAGATAATCACAGAAGGCGCCACTCTGAGGGCTTGTGGTTAAACCATAGTCCCCCAAGTCCAGATGGATTCAGGACAAGTGGCTATGTGTCGTCACGTCATAAAAAGGCGCTGCGTCCAAGTGGATGCATTGGCATCTTGCACCTCAGGAGGAAGCGCCCTGGGGGTCCATATAGTCACACGCCAACTGTGGCTGGCTCAAAAGAAACCTGGCACAATACAGCACAATTAAAGCCCCCAATTCAGTATTGGGTAAATCGTAATATAGTCAGTAGGAGCATCTTAGGCTTAACGCCCATCCCATCAAGATGGTTTCCAAAGACAACACATTTATTAACATAATACACCTCAATGATGTTTGAAAAAAAAAAAAAACAAGTTCCTACTATAAAATTTTGCATATAAATAATATATAATCTTTCTGTAAATTTAGGGCCAAAATGTATTTTGCTACATTTATTTGGTGAAAATAACCGAAATCTGTGTTTATTATTTAGTCTGTAGGAAAATCCACAAACTATGGTATATACCGTATATCTGAAAATTGATTAGTCCTATGCAGTGGCGTAGCGTGGGGGGTTTGAGGGGGGCCTAGGCCCCGGGCGCAACATTTGGCGGGGGCACAATCCTGCGCCAGTATGTGTCACCGGTGCTACATTATCGTAATTTTAATTTCCGTGACCCCACGCTCCGGCCGCCATGTTTAGTCTGAGGCCGGTCCCTGGCGCCCTGTGATTGGATCAAGTGGTCATGTGCGGCAGGCGGGGCTGGCCTATCCTCAATTGCGGGTATCGGGGTTGGCCTTTGCTGCGAGCTGTGTACGCTCGCTGTCTTCTCCGCCTCCTCCTCCTCAGGCTCTCCGGAATGGATCCGTGATCATGTCCCCGTCGGGGCGGCCCGGCCGTGCAGTGTGGCAGGCGGCGGAGTAGGAAGAAAAAAAAGGTGAGAGACTCGTCTCCCTCGTGAGTTTTGCTGCTGGCCCGGGGGGAGATTGGTATTGGTCTGGGGAGAGGGAAGGAGCAGCCGGAAAGTCAGTGTACTGTAACGATCATGCCTCCATAGTAAAATGCTGGGCCTTGTAGTCCCACCAATGCCTCCTATAGTAAAATGCTGGACCTTGTAGTCCACCTATAGTAAAATGCTGGACCTTGTAGTCCACCAATGCCTCCTATAGTAAAATGCTGGACCTTGTAGTCCACCAATGCCCCTATAGGAAAATGCTGGACCTTGTAGTCCACCAATGCCCCTATAGTAAAATGCTGGGCCTTGTAGTCCACCAATACCTCCTAAAGTAAAATGCTGGACCTTGTAGTTCACCTATAGTAAAATGCTGGACATTGTAGTCCACCGATGCCCCTATAGTAAAATGCTTGACCTTGTAGTCCACCAATGCCCCTATAGTAAAATGCTGGGCCTTGTAGTCCACAAATACCTCCTATAGTAAAATGCTGGACCTTGTAGTCCACCAATACCTCCTATAATAAAATGCTGGGCCTTGTAGTCCACCAAAGCCTCCTATAGTAAAATGCTGGACCTTGTAGTCCACCAATGCCTCTATAGTAAAATGATGGACCTTGTAGTCCACCAATGCTGTAGTGTCAGTGTGTATTGTGTAGTGTCAGTGTGTATTGTGTAGCGGTCAGTGTGTATTGTGTAGTGGTCTGTGGGTAGTGTATTGTGTAGCGGTCAGTGTGTATTGTGTAGTGGTCTGTGGGTAGTTTATTGTGTAGTGGTCAGTGTGTATTGTGTAGTGGTCAGTGTGTATTGTGTAGTGGTCTGTGTGTATTGTGTAGCGGTCACTGTGTATTGTGTAGAGGTCAGTGTGTAGTGGTCTGTGGGTAGTGTATTGTGTAGTGGATAGTGTAGTTTGTGCAGTGGTCAGTATAGGAATCAGGTAGGTTAGTGTAGTGGTCAGTGTGGTGTATTCTGTGGTGTGTATTGGTCTGTGGGTAGAGTATTGTGTAGCGGTCAGTGTGTATTGTGTAGCAGTCAGTGGGTAGTGTATTGTGTAGTGGTTAGTATAGGAATTAGGTAGGTTAGTGGGTAGTGTAGTAGTCAGTGTGTAGTGGTCAGTATTAGGGATGAGCTTCGTGTTCGAGTCGAACATACGTTCGACTCGAACATTGGCTGTTCGATCGTTCGACGAAGATCGAACGATTTGGGCCGTTCGCGCCAAATTCGAGTGACGCGAACGGCCCACAATGCACTACGCCATCGCAGTGTCATCCAGGCGCTGTGATTGGCCAAGCATGCACTGTGACCCCGCATGCTTGGCCAATCACAGCGCCGGCAGCGAGGAGAGCAATGATTGGCCACAGGCAGGATGCCTGTGGCCAATTATTGCTGAGGGTGTTTAGTACACGCCCCACACTATAAAAGGCCGCCAGCACGGCGGCCTAGTGTAGTGTGTTCCGGAGCAGGGATAGAGTAGCATAGGCAGGGACAGTGACTGTTATTTCTTTCTTGCTTAACCTGGATTCCTTTAGTTTAGGGAAAGAGAAGGATAGGTAGGGAGAGTGTCAGTGTGTTTTGTGCTTCTGCTATAGTGTGCTTAAAAAAAAACATTTATTCTAGGGACAGAAAACTCTAGGTAGGGACAGTGTCAGTTTCTTTCACTCTGCAAGTCCTTGTTTCCAGGGACCTGGAAGGACAGTGAGTGAATTGTCCTTTTGCTATATTGTGATTAAAAAAAACATTTATTCTAGGGACAGAAAACTCTAGGTAGGGACAGTGTCAGTTTCTTTCACTCTGCAAGTCCTTGTTTCCAGGGACCTGGAAGGACAGTGAGTGAATTGTCCTTTTGCTATATTGTGATTAAAAAAAACATTTATTCTAGGGACAGAAAACTCTAGGTAGGGACAGTGTCAGTTTCTTTCACTCTGCAAGTCCTTGTTTCCAGGGACCTGGAAGGACAGTGAGTGAATTGTCCTTTTGCTATATTGTGATTAAAAAAAACATTTATTCTAGGGACAGAAAACTCTAGGTAGGGACAGTGTCAGTTTCTTTCACTCTGCAAGTCCTTGTTTCCAGGGACCTGGAAGGACAGTGAGTGAATTGTCCTTTTGCTATATTGTGATTAAAAAAAACATTTATTCTAGGGACAGAAAACTCTAGGTAGGGACAGTGTCAGTTTCTTTCACTCTGCAAGTCCTTGTTTCCAGGGACCTGGAAGGACAGTGAGTGAATTGTCCTTTTGCTATATTGTGATTAAAAAAAACATTTATTCTAGGGACAGAAAACTCTAGGTAGGGACAGTGTCAGTTTCTTTCACTCTGCAAGTCCTTGTTTCCAGGGACCTGGAAGGACAGTGAGTGAATTGTCCTTTTGCTATATTGTGATTAAAAAAAACATTTATTCTAGGGACAGAAAACTCTAGGTAGGGACAGTGTCAGTTTCTTTCACTCTGCAAGTCCTTGTTTCCAGGGACCTGGAAGGACAGTGAGTGAATTGTCCTTTTGCTATATTGTGATTAAAAAAAACATTTATTCTAGGGACAGAAAACTCTAGGTAGGGACAGTGTCAGTTTCTTTCACTCTGCAAGTCCTTGTTTCCAGGGACCTGGAAGGACAGTGAGTGAATTGTCCTTTTGCTATATTGTGATTAAAAAAAACATTTATTCTAGGGACAGAAAACTCTAGGTAGGGACAGTGTCAGTTTCTTTCACTCTGCAAGTCCTTGTTTCCAGGGACCTGGAAGGACAGTGAGTGAATTGTCCTTTTGCTATATTGTGATTAAAAAAAACATTTATTCTAGGGACAGAAAACTCTAGGTAGGGACAGTGTCAGTTTCTTTCACTCTGCAAGTCCTTGTTTCCAGGGACCTGGAAGGACAGTGAGTGAATTGTCCTTTTGCTATATTGTGATTAAAAAAAACATTTATTCTAGGGACAGAAAACTCTAGGTAGGGACAGTGTCAGTTTCTTTCACTCTGCAAGTCCTTGTTTCCAGGGACCTGGAAGGACAGTGAGTGAATTGTCCTTTTGCTATATTGTGATTAAAAAAAACATTTATTCTAGGGACAGAAAACTCTAGGTAGGGACAGTGTCAGTTTCTTTCACTCTGCAAGTCCTTGTTTCCAGGGACCTGGAAGGACAGTGAGTGAATTGTCCTTTTGCTATATTGTGATTAAAAAAAACATTTATTCTAGGCACAGAAAACTCTAGGTAGGGACAGTGTCAGTTTCTTTCACTCTGCAAGTCCTTGTTTCCAGGGACCTGGAAGGACAGTGAGTGAATTGTCCTTTTGCTATATTGTGATTAAAAAAAACATTTTTTTCTAGGGACAGAAAACTGTAGGTAGGGAGAGTATTTTTTTTCTTTCACTCTGCAAGTCCTTGTTTCCAGGGACCTGTAAGGACAGTGAGTTAATTGTCCTTGTGCTATATTGTGCTGAAAAAAACATTTATTCCAGGGACAGAAAACTCTAGGTAGGGACAGTGTCAGTTTCTTTCACTCTGCAAGTCCTTGTTTCCAGGGACCTGGAAGGACAGTGAGTGAATTGTCCTTTTGCTATATTGTGATTAAAAAAAACATTTTTTTCTAGGGACAGAAAACTGTAGGTAGGGAGAGTGTTTTTTTTCTTTCACTCTGCAAGTCCTTGTTTCCAGGGACCTGTAAGGACAGTGAGTTAATTTTCCTTGTGCTATATTGTGATTAAAAAAAACATTTATTCTAGGGACAGAAAACTCTAGGTAGGGACAGTGTCAGTTTCTTTCACTCTGCAAGTCCTTGTTTCCAGGGACCTGGAAGGACAGTGAGTGAATTGTCCTTTTGCTATATTGTGATTAAAAAAAACATTTATTCTAGGGACAGAAAACTCTAGGTAGGGACAGTGTCAGTTTCTTTCACTCTGCAAGTCCTTGTTTCCAGGGACCTGGAAGGACAGTGAGTGAATTGTCCTTTTGCTATATTGTGATTAAAAAAAACATTTATTCTAGGGACAGAAAACTCTAGGTAGGGACAGTGTCAGTTTCTTTCACTCTGCAAGTCCTTGTTTCCAGGGACCTGGAAGGACAGTGAGTGAATTGTCCTTTTGCTATATTGTGATTAAAAAAAACATTTATTCTAGGGACAGAAAACTCTAGGTAGGGACAGTGTCAGTTTCTTTCACTCTGCAAGTCCTTGTTTCCAGGGACCTGGAAGGACAGTGAGTGAATTGTCCTTTTGCTATATTGTGATTAAAAAAAACATTTATTCTAGGGACAGAAAACTCTAGGTAGGGACAGTGTCAGTTTCTTTCACTCTGCAAGTCCTTGTTTCCAGGGACCTGGAAGGACAGTGAGTGAATTGTCCTTTTGCTATATTGTGATTAAAAAAAACATTTATTCTAGGGACAGAAAACTCTAGGTAGGGACAGTGTCAGTTTCTTTCACTCTGCAAGTCCTTGTTTCCAGGGACCTGGAAGGACAGTGAGTGAATTGTCCTTTTGCTATATTGTGATTAAAAAAAACATTTATTCTAGGGACAGAAAACTCTAGGTAGGGACAGTGTCAGTTTCTTTCACTCTGCAAGTCCTTGTTTCCAGGGACCTGGAAGGACAGTGAGTGAATTGTCCTTTTGCTATATTGTGATTAAAAAAAACATTTATTCTAGGGACAGAAAACTCTAGGTAGGGACAGTGTCAGTTTCTTTCACTCTGCAAGTCCTTGTTTCCAGGGACCTGGAAGGACAGTGAGTGAATTGTCCTTTTGCTATATTGTGATTAAAAAAAACATTTATTCTAGGGACAGAAAACTCTAGGTAGGGACAGTGTCAGTTTCTTTCACTCTGCAAGTCCTTGTTTCCAGGGACCTGGAAGGACAGTGAGTGAATTGTCCTTTTGCTATATTGTGATTAAAAAAAACATTTATTCTAGGGACAGAAAACTCTAGGTAGGGACAGTGTCAGTTTCTTTCACTCTGCAAGTCCTTGTTTCCAGGGACCTGGAAGGACAGTGAGTGAATTGTCCTTTTGCTATATTGTGATTAAAAAAAACATTTATTCTAGGGACAGAAAACTCTAGGTAGGGACAGTGTCAGTTTCTTTCACTCTGCAAGTCCTTGTTTCCAGGGACCTGGAAGGACAGTGAGTGAATTGTCCTTTTGCTATATTGTGATTAAAAAAAACATTTATTCTAGGGACAGAAAACTCTAGGTAGGGACAGTGTCAGTTTCTTTCACTCTGCAAGTCCTTGTTTCCAGGGACCTGGAAGGACAGTGAGTGAATTGTCCTTTTGCTATATTGTGATTAAAAAAAACATTTATTCTAGGGACAGAAAACTCTAGGTAGGGACAGTGTCAGTTTCTTTCACTCTGCAAGTCCTTGTTTCCAGGGACCTGGAAGGACAGTGAGTGAATTGTCCTTTTGCTATATTGTGATTAAAAAAAACATTTATTCTAGGGACAGAAAACTCTAGGTAGGGACAGTGTCAGTTTCTTTCACTCTGCAAGTCCTTGTTTCCAGGGACCTGGAAGGACAGTGAGTGAATTGTCCTTTTGCTATATTGTGATTAAAAAAAACATTTATTCTAGGGACAGAAAACTCTAGGTAGGGACAGTGTCAGTTTCTTTCACTCTGCAAGTCCTTGTTTCCAGGGACCTGGAAGGACAGTGAGTGAATTGTCCTTTTGCTATATTGTGATTAAAAAAAACATTTATTCTAGGGACAGAAAACTCTAGGTAGGGACAGTGTCAGTTTCTTTCACTCTGCAAGTCCTTGTTTCCAGGGACCTGGAAGGACAGTGAGTGAATTGTCCTTTTGCTATATTGTGATTAAAAAAAACATTTATTCTAGGGACAGAAAACTCTAGGTAGGGACAGTGTCAGTTTCTTTCACTCTGCAAGTCCTTGTTTCCAGGGACCTGGAAGGACAGTGAGTGAATTGTCCTTTTGCTATATTGTGATTAAAAAAAACATTTTTTTCTAGGGACAGAAAACTGTAGGTAGGGAGAGTGTTTTTTTTCTTTCACTCTGCAAGTCCTTGTTTCCAGGGACCTGTAAGGACAGTGAGTTAATTTTCCTTGTGCTATATTGTGATTAAAAAAAACATTTTTTCTAGGGACAGAAAACTGTAGGTAGGGAGAGTGTTTTTTTTCTTTCACTCTGCAAGTCCTTGTTTCCAGGGACAGAGAAGGACACCTGAAGGTAGCCCTTATTGCTTTTTTCCCATCTCCCTGCAGGCCATCTATTAGAATGTCTGGAAGGCAAACAAGGAGAGGCAGACAGTCAGGAGGCAATAAAAGAGGGCAAGCAGGCTCTGTGTCTGGGGGCAACAGTGCTGGTCGTGGACGCGGTGCATTGTCATCAGCACATGGCCATGGGACACGCTTGTCCTTCTTTTCGGCAGCTGGACATGTTGAGCCACATCATGCCGAAGACTTGGTAGAGTGGATGACCAAGCCCTCCTCCTCCTCCTCATCCTCTCTCACCCAGGCTCAGGGTACTGGAAAAGCAGCTGCCAAAGCGTCGTCTTCCCTGGTATCAATGTCAGACAAATCATCAGTCACTCCTTCCCTAGACCCACCATGTCCTCCTCCTGAGGAGTCCCCCGAACTGTTTCAGCACAGTGTTGGGTACATGCTCCAGGAGGATGCCCAGCGTTTCGAAGGGTCTGATGATGAAACCCAGCTAGAGGAAGGCAGTAGCGTGAGAGCAGACAGAGGGGATGCTCAAGAAGGACACCAATCTGGCAGTCATGTTCCAGCAGCTGCAGCATACTGCCAGATTGGCTCCAGTGATGAGGAGGGAGGGGATGATGAGGTCAATGACTCCACGTGGGTGCCTAATAGGAGAGAGGAGGAGGAGGAGGATGAGGAGGAGGCACATCTCCAACGAGGCAGGATGCCCTTTGGTGGCCAGCGTAAGGGCAGTACACCGACGGAATCACACCGCAGAGCTCCGCCTGTGCAGGGCGCTGCCTCTGCCCGTCATTCAAAAAGTTCTTTGGTGTGGGCCTTTTTTGAGGCTAGTGCATCAGATCGCACAGCTGCTGTTTGCAACATATGTCTCAAGCGTATATCGCGTGGCCAAAACATCAGCCGCTTGGGTACCACATGCCTGACCAGACATATGTTGACCTGCCATGCAGCTCGTTGGCAAGCCTACCTCAAAGACCCACACCAAAGAACAAAGCGGACCTCTCCTTGCACCGCATCAGCTGGGATCTCCAACCCCACTATAACTTCAGTCCTCTCTGAAACATGCACTGAGAGGAATGAAGGTGTAGAATTAGGTGTGTCACAGCCAAGTACTTGCGCCCACTCTGCTAGCAGTACACCGACGTCCGATTCTAGCAGGCAAATTTCCCTGCCCCAGCTGCTGGACCGTCGAAAGAAGTTCACTCCCAGCCATCCACATGCCCAGCGGTTGAATGCTAGCTTGGCTAAATTGCTAGCGCTTCAACTGCTGCCTTTTCAGTTGGTAGACTCGGCCCCCTTCCGTGAGTTTGTGCAATGTGCGGTTCCTCAGTGGCAGGTTCCCAAACGCCACTTTTTCTCACGGAAGGCTATTCCGGCTCTCTACCGGCATGTGGAAGGCAATGTCTTGGCCTCGCTGGACAGGGCGGTCAGCGGTAAGGTGCATATTACCGCTGACTCATGGTCCAGCAGGCATGGACAGGGACGTTACCTTTCTTTCACGGCCCATTGGGTCACTCTTTTGGCAGCTGGGAAGGATTCAGGACAAGGTGCAGTAGTGTTGGAGGTTGTCCCACCGCCACGCCTCCAAAATGCTACTACTGGTTGTGACACACCTCTCTCCTCCACCCCCTCCTCTTCTTCTTCCTCCATGGCCTCTTCCTGTGGTTTGTCCTATGAACCAGCGGTGCTCCGTAGCCGTTCACGGGGCTACGCAAGTACGCAGGCAAAAAGATGCCATGCCGTGCTTGCGCTGGTGTGTTTGGGGGACAGAAGCCACACTGGGGCAGAGGTCCTGTCTGCTCTGCAGGGCCAGGCCGAGAGGTGGTTGACGCCACGCCAGCTTAAGCCAGGAATGGTGGTTTGCGACAATGGCACCAACCTCCTCTCCGCCCTCCGACAGGGACAACTGACCCATGTGCCCTGTGTGGCTCACGTCCTTAACCTGGTGGTGCAGCGGTTCTTGGGCAGGTACCCGGGCTTACAGGATGTCCTGAGGCAGGCCAGGAAAGTCTGTGTGCATTTCCGCAGATCTTATAATGCCAGTGCTCGCCTGGCTGAGCTGCAAAAGGAGTTGAACCTGCCCAAGAACCGCCTTATATGTGACATGCCCACCAGGTGGAACTCAACGTTGGCCATGCTGCAGCGGCTGCACACGCAGCAGAGGGCCATCAATGAGTACCTGTGCGACTACGGCACCAGGACAGGGTCAGGGGAGCTTGGTTTTTTTTCTCCACGCCAGTGGGGCATGATCAGGGATGCATGCACTGTCCTGGCACCATTTGAGGAGGCCACGAGGATGGTGAGCAGTGACAGTGCATGCATCAGTGACACTGTACCTCTTGTCCACCTGTTGGAGCACACGCTGCGTGGAATAATGGACAGGGCACTTGAGGCAGAACAGAGGCAGGAAGAGGAGGACTTCCTTGCCTCTCAAGGCCCCCTTTACCCAGACAGTGTTCCTTCTGTCCCACCCATCGCACAGGAAGAGGAGGAGGAGGAGGAGGAGGAGGAGGAGGATTGTGTCAGCATGGAGGTGGAGGCTGGCACTCAGCATCATCAGCAGCAGTCTTTTAGGGATGATTTACAGTCCCAAGAAACCAGTGGACTTGTACGTGGCTGGGAGGAGGTGGCTGCGGATCATGTCGTCCTTAGTGACCCAGAGGACTCCGGAGCGAATGCCTCAGCAAACCTACGCTGCATGGCCTCCCTGATCCTGCAAAGTCTGCGGAAGGATCCTCGTATTCTTCGGATCAAGGAGAGGGACCATTACTGGCTGGCCACTCTCCTTGATCCACGGTACAAGGGTAAGGTTGCGGACCTTATGTTACCGTCGCAGAGGGAGCAGAGGATGAGACAACTCCGGGAGGCCTTGCAGAAAGGTCTGTGCAACGCGTTCCCAGAGACTGGGAGGTTGCAAACTCCTGGTCCTGGACAACGAGTTGCTGAGGCTTCGGCCAGTCAAAGAAGGAGCGGTGGGGAAGGTGGCCGTCTGACCGATGCGTTCAGACAATTCTTTAGTCCGCAGCCCCAAAGTATGATTGGTTCCAGCAACCATCGCCAGCGTCTGATAAACATGGTGCAGGAATATCTAGGGGCAAGGTCAGACTTGGACACCTTCCCCACCGAAAATCCTCTGGCTTACTGGGTCTTGAGGATGGATCACTGGCCAGAGCTTGCACAGTATGCAATTGAGCTACTGGCCTGTCCTGCATCCAGCGTTCTTTCGGAACGCACATTCAGTGCTGCTGGAGGATTTGTCACGGATCACAGGGTGCGCCTGTCCACCGACTCGGTTGATCGACTGACTTTCATCAAGATGAACCAGTCTTGGATCACCACCAGCTACCACACACCTGATGCTGATATAACAGACTAATTGATTTTAAAATGTCACATCCCTTCAAGACTGATGCTGATGCTGAGTGCCTGTGCTGTTATGTTGACTGGCTATCCTCCTCCTCCGAGTCCTCAATGATACGATTGATGATGATAGCTTGGAAGATCATTTTTGTTTATGGGTGCCGCCACCAGTGCCTAACGCCCAATTTTTCAGCCCCTGTTTAACAGGGGCGTGTAATTACAATTTTTGAAGCAATACTTTGCAACAGGGCTCATTGCTGTGCTCCAAGTACAGTATCTGTGAGGAGTTGCAGTGTTGTGCCACCAGTGCCTAAGGCCCAATTTTTCAGCCCCTGTTTAACAGGGGCGTGTCATTACAATTTTTGAAGCAATACTTTGCAACAGGGCTCATTGCTGTGCTCCAAGTACAGTATCTGTGAGGGGTTGCAGTGTTGTGCCACCAGTGCCTAAGGCCCAATTTTTCAGCCCCTGTTCAACAGGGGCATGTAATTACAATTCTTGATCTAATAATTCACAGCAGGGCCCATTGCTGCACCCACCAAGAGTAACTGTCAGGGCTTACAGTGTTGTGGCACCAGCACCACCATCAAAGGCCCAATTTTTACTACCACTGTTCAACAATTATATGTAATTAAAATTCCTGATATAATAGTTGACAGCAGGGCGTTCCAGCACCAACCAAGAGTAACTGTGAGTGCTTACAGTGTTGTGCCAACACCAACAACTAAGGGGCCTATTTCTGCAGAGTATATACGGCAGGTCCCTACTTTCAAACATCCAACTTACAAACGACTCCTACTTGCAAACGCAAGAAGACAACAGGAAGTGAGAGGAAATCTACCACTAGGAAGGAAAATTCTCTCCTGTAAGAATAAATATGGGAGAAAGGTGTCTCCTCTGTACTGATGCTTTATCAGCAATCCTTGTTTCAAGAAAAACACCACATTTCAAAAACAGTTGTCATTGGGACGGAAAGTGAGGTGAAATGTTCTGAACAGGGGCACAGACAGCAAAACAAATGTTACAGGGGTGATAACCCTTACCTATGTTTTCCAAAAAGTTTAAAAATAGATTTTTGGGCTGGAGCTACACTTCAACAATGTACCTGTTCAAAATTACAAACAGATTCTACATAAGAACAAACCTACAGTCCCTGTCTTGTATGCACCGCCTGTATACGGCTGTTCAGAGTATATAGGGCCTTTTTTATTTTATGTGCGGGGTTCCCCTTAATATCCATACAAGACCCAAAGGGGCTGGTAATGGGCTGGGGTAGGGGGGGGGGGGTCATGGGGTAGCTATGCCATTTTTCTTAAAGAATTTCATCCATATTACCGGGACCAGACATTACATTAAAGCCGCAAGCAGTTTTAAATGGCTTTTTTTTCCTTTAGAAGTGTCATTTTGTGCAGGGACAGTTCTAAACACGGGAAACACGTGGCACTTCACAGGCATACTTTAGACACCCCCCAGGTACGATATTTAAAGGAATATTTGACTTTTTTTTTTTCACTTTATGCATCATTAAAATGACTGCTCCCGAAAAACGACCGTTTTTAAAACTTCTTTTTGCATTGATACATGTCCCCTGGTGCAGAACCCGGGTTCCCAAACCCTTTTTAGGACAATAACATGCATAATAGTTGTTATAATTAGCACTTTAGAATTCGAACGTTCGCATCCATTGTATTTAATAGGGTTCTAATGTTCGTTCGAACTTCCGGTCCGTTCGCGGGTTCTGGTGCGAACCGAACCCGGGGGTGTTCGGCTCATCACTAGTCAGTATAGGAATCGGGAAGGTCAGTGTAGTGGTCAGTGTGTAGTGTAGTGGTTGATGTAGGATTCAGGTGGGTTAGTGTAAGGGTCAGTATAGGAATGAGATAGGTCAGTGTATAGTGTAGTGGTCATTATAGGCATCAGGTAGGTCAGTGTAGTGGTCAGTATAGAAATCAGGTAGATTAGTGGTCAGGTAGGTCAGTGTAGAGGTTAGTGTAGTGGTCGGTGTAGGAATCAGGCAGGTCAATACCAGGCGTGGGCTGGGGTGGGTGGCAAGGTGGAGATTTCCCCCGGGCCGCTTCCATTATCTTTTAAAACGGCCGCGGTCCGCAGCGCTAGCTGTCTGTTTTTTTTTTCCAAAAGTCGGCCGCGGCGGCCGCCGATTAGCTGGCTGGCTGCTGCCTTCTGTTCTGCACACCCACTGCATTGTGGGAGTTCTAGTTCGGCCGCGCTATATAGGTAATGAACCTATCAGCGCAGCAAACTACAACTCCCACGAGTCTCAGAGGCAGCCAGGCAGGTCATGTGGAATGTCAGGGGAGGGTCAGGGGGTACGAGCGGCGTCAAGAGCGTCACACTCGTGGGTTGGCTTGGGACTGGCTGCAGAGGAGAGACGTGATCTTATCACGGTGCAAGGCTAAAGTAAGTGTGAATGATGACCCCCCGCCAGCCCCCCCCCCCTGGCCAGCTACACTCAGCCAGCCCCCCCCGCCCTCGGCCAGCCACACTCAGCCAGCCCCCCCCCTCGGCCAGCCACAGCCAGCATACTCAGCCCAGCACCCCCCTCCCCAGCCAGCATACTCAGCCCAGCACCCCCCCCCTCGGCCAGCCACAGCCAGCATACTCAGCCCAGCACCCCCCTCCCCAGCCAGCATACTCAGCCAGCACCCCAACCCCCCCCCCCCCCGGCCAGCATACTTAGCCCAGCACCCCCCTCCCCAGCCAGCATACTCAGCCCAGCACCCCCCCCCCTCGGCCAGCCACAGCCAGCATACTCAGCCCAGCACCCCCCTCCCCAGCCAGCATACTCAGCCAGCACCCCAACCCCCCCCCGGCCAGCATACTCAGCCCAGCACCCCCCTCCCCAGCCAGCATACTCAGCCCAGCACCCCCCCCCCCCCTCGGCCAGCCACAGCCAGCATACTCAGCCCAGCACCCCCCTCCCCAGCCAGCATACTCAGCCCAGCACCCCCCTCCCCAGCCAGCATACTCAGCCCAGCACCCCCCCTCGGCCAGCCACAGCCAGCATACTCAGCCCAGCACCCCCCTCCCCAGCCAGCATACTCAGCCCAGCACCCCCCCTCGGCCAGCCACAGCCAGCATACTCAGCCCAGCACCCCCCTCCCCAGCCAGCATACTCAGCCAGCACCCCAACCCCCCCCCCCGGCCAGCATACAGCATACTCAGCCCAGCACCCCCCTCCCCAGCCAGCATACTCAGCCCAGCACCCCCCCCTCGGCCAGCCACAGCTAGCATACTCAGCCCAGCACCCCCCTCCCCAGCCAGCATACTCAGCCAGCACCCCAACCCCCCCTCCCCAGCCAGCATACTCAGCCCAGCACCCCCCTCCCCAGCCAGCATACTCAGCCCAGCACCCCCCTCCCCAGCCAGCATACTCAGCCCAGCACCCCCCTCCCCAGCCAGCATACTCAGCCCAGCACCCCCCTCCGCAGCCAGTATACTCAGCCCAGCACCCCCCTCCCCAGCCAGCATACTCAGCCTAGCATATTTTTTTTTTATGAAGTCGGCCAGATGCACGGCCGCATGCTGTGGCATTCTGGGACTTGTAGGCGGCAGGCTACACAAACGCCCTGTGATTGGCCGAACAGGGTCATGTGCGGCCGCACGCTGTGGAATTTTGGGACTCGTAGTCATGATCCAAGACTCGCATCATAAGTCATGATGCGACCCTCGCATCATGACTACAAGTCCCAGAATTCCACAGCGTGCGGCCGCACATGACCCTGTTCGGCCAATCACAGGGCATTTGTGTTGTGCGCGCCCTGCAAATGGATCGGCGGAGCTGGTCACGTGTGGATGCGGCCAAGCGGGGCTGGTCGTTACCACTTGCTGGAGTCCTGCCTCTCTGCGTGTTTCTGAGGTCTCTAAGTCTCATCTACCCCCCTCTCTGTCAGCGCCCCTCCCCTAGCCTCCTCTCTGTCAACCCACCTCCCCTCTGTCAGCCCACCCCCCCATCTCAGCCCACCCCGTCAGCCCTGCTCTCTCAGCCCACCCCCACTCTCAGCCCACCCCCCTCTGTCAGCCCACCCCTCCTCTATCAGCTCCTCTCTGTCAGCCCACCCCCCCTCTGTCAGCTCACTCCCTCCTCTGTCAGCCCACCCCCCCTCTATCAGCTCCCCTCTGTCAGTCCACCCCCCTCTGTCAGCTCACTCCCCCCTCTGTCAGCCCACCCCCTCTCTGTCAGCCACAGCAGGGAGCCAGGCCAGCCACCTGCAGCAGGGTGCACTGTGCCAGCCAGCCAGCCAGCCACCCACCCACTGACCCACAGCAGGGAGCCAGGCCAGCCACCCACCCACAGTAGGGTGCACCGTACAAGCCAGCCACTGACCCACAGCAGGGAGCCAGGCCAGCCACCAACAGCAGAGTGCACTGTGCCAGCCAGCCACCCACCCACCCACTGACCCACAGCAGGGAGCCAGGCCAGTCACCCACAGCAGGGTGCACAGTGCAAGCCACCCACTGACCCACAGCAGGGAGCCAGGCCAGCCACCAACAGCAGAGTGCACTGTGCCAGCCAGCCACCCACCCACCCACTGACCCACAGCAGGGAGCCAGGCCAGTCACCCACAGCAGGGTGCACAGTGCAAGCCACCCACTGACCCACAGCAGGGAGCCAGGCCAGCCACCCACAGCAGGGTGCACCGTGCAAGCCAGCCACTGACCCACAGAAGGGAGCCAGGCCAGTCACCCACAGCATGCTGCACCGTGCCAGCCAGCTACCGACCCACCCACTGACCCACGGCAGAGAGCCAGGCCAGCCACCAACAGCAGGGTGCCAGGCAGCCACCCACAGAAGCCAGCCACCCAGGGTGACCCACCCAGAGCAGGGCCAGGGTGCCAGCCACCCATGGTGACTCATCCACAGCAGGGCCAGAGTGCCAGCCAGCCACCCACGGTGACCCACCCACACCAGGAAACCAGCCAACCACCCACAAGAGCCAGCCAGCCATGGTGACCCACCCACAGCAGGGAGCCAGCCAGCCACCCACAGAAGCAAACCAGCCATGGTGACTATCCACAGCAGGATGCCAGCCAGCCACCCACGGTTACCCACCCACACCAGGGATCCAGCCAGCCACAGCAGGGTGCCGGCCAGCCACCAACAGGTGCCAGCTAGCCACCCACAGGAACCAGCCTCAGAGGATGCGGGAGCCAGCCACAGCTACAGCACCCATAGTTAAGGTAAGAGTAGTGCTAAAATTGTATTTCTACTTTGTGAGAGGTTGGGGCAGGGGTTAGAGTCATGGCACAAAGAGGGGGTCCCATTAGACTCTGTTGTAGCCTGACAGGGGGCCCTTGCTTTATTTGGTCTGGGGGCCCTGGGTGTTGTCAGTCTACCCCTGGGCAGCAAGGCGCTCCAGGGAGTTGGGACCCACATGACTGGCTTGGGCTGCAAGTTTACTTGACCCCAGGACAGGAGCATCACTTCACACCCCCAGGATCGGAGGAGGCCATGCAAGGACCTGCTGAGCTGGTACTGGCAAGGGCAGCTGCCATCACTGAGGTGAGAGGCCCTGACACCCGCAGCTGAACCCCACATCCCATCTACCCCCCCATACACCCTATTTACCCTGCCCCAGGCAAGTGCCCACCCAGTAACCTAAAAATTGCCCTCAACAATGTGGGTCCTGCTGGGAGCTGGCCATGGCCAGCAGGACCCACAGGTCCGTAGCCAGCAGGACCCCCAGGTGCACAGGCAGCTCCCAGCAGGACCCACATGTGTGAGTCCTGCTGGGAGCTGGCCACTGACCCGTGGGTCCTGCTGGCCACTGACCTGTGGGTCCTGCTGGCCACTAGCCTAGGGTGACCAGACATCCCCGCACTGAGGACACTGTCCCTGGACCAAGTCTGGCCAATTGGGAGCGGGTGCACCGCGAGATGGGGCAGTGGGAGGGCACCCAGGGTCTGTGCCCATTGGGCTGCCTCGGAGGGGGAGCGCCACCAGATTTCACAGAGCGGGGATCTCCCACTTACCTGGCGGCCACTGTCATACAAAGTCGCGCCTCCTGGACTGGCTCTTATGATAGACAGCACACTGATGACTTCCATCATGGGAGTGGCCACGCTGGGCAAGTGGGAGATCTCCGCTCTGTGTAATCCGGCTGCTCTCCTCTTTAATCCCCATGCACTGAACAGACTGCGCTGATGGGCACTGGTGAGGCTGCGCTGATGGGCACTGGTGAGGCTGCGCTGATGGGCACTGGGGATGGTGAGCTTATTCGGTGGTTCAAAGGGCCACTTGACTGGACTTTCCCCCCAGGCCTAAGGCTGCCAGCCCTCCCCTGGTCAATACTATTGTAGGAAGGGAAGGGACTCGGGGAGTGTGAAAAGTCCGCAGGATAGGGGGCGCAAATTACTTACCTTGCCCTGGGCGCTGACAACGCACGCTACGCCACTGGTCCTATGTACTGACACCCTCTCATTTCTTGAGGCCTGAAAATGCCAGGACAGTACAAATACCTCCAAATTACCCCTTTTTTGGAAAGCGGACAGTCCAAGGTATTTAGTAAGAGGCGTGGCACGCTTTTTTTTTAATTCACAATTTATTTATTTTTTACATACATTAGTGCAGTACAGCATTATCATATAACTGGCATGGTAGTGATCAGGGACACATTTTTTTTCTTCTTTATAGCACACTGTGACCAGAGCAATACAGTGTTACCATAGTAACACTATACTACTCTGGGGAAGTGACAGGGTTGGGCTCTCAGCCCTTCCTTCTCTGTGCTCAGGTTTCTCAGCTGTCGGTTATTTGCCAGTACCCATCGTCCCACAGTGGTTCACCTTATGATCATCTCCTGCTCGTCAGTCAAGTCCACAGCCAGCCCCTTCTGGCTATTTAAACTGCCTGGTTCATTTCTTCAATGCCTTTGCCTTGGTCAATATATCTAGAGACTCTCTGCTGTGTTCCTGTTGAAAGCTTGCCTGGCTGACGTCCCTTCTGGTTTCTGATCCTGTCTGCTGCCTCTGACTATGCTTATCGCTGGATTCCTGATTTCCTGGCTTGTTCTGACTACCCGATTTGGCTACCGAACCCTGGCTACGTTTTGACTAAGTTTACCAGTTGTACCATTTTTACCATTTTATTAAAAGGTGGGATTTTTACAGTATTTTCTGTCTCTGTCTGTTTCATGGTTCCTGACAGGAAATTATCAGGATTTTTTTTTTTTTACACATTATGATTGCTTATACCAGGGATATGCAATTAGCGGACGTCCAGCTGTTGCAGAACTACAATTCCCATTAGGCATTGCAAGACTCTGACAGCCACAAGCATGACACCCAGAGGCAGAGGCATGATGGGACTTGTAGTTTTACAACAGCTGGAGGTCCGCTAATTGCATATCCCTGGCTTATACCAATGAATTGATATAAGCATCCATTTTTACTGGATGAAACTAATTAATTCAGTGTCTTTTGTTGTGATTAGCTGTGACTGGCCAAAGCTAATCACATGGTACATATGGGATAGGATTGGCCCTGTCTGTATCATATGATCACTTTGACCAATCACAGCTAGAAACACAATTGTATAAAATGGATGGCATGAAAGGAAGCCCTTAATTTTTTGCAACGGTCATGTGATCTGCTGAGATTGGTCACAGAGATCACATGGTACTAGCGGCAGGCCGGTACAGTAATCAGTCATCGGCTGTGTCCAGTAGACACAGCCGGTGATAAATTGCGGCGCTGCACGGCCCCGCAGCTGCGCGTCGGGGCGCGTTCTGGGAGGAGGTCATATGACCTCCTCCCAGAACAACAGTGCTCTGCCCAGCTGTCATTGTACTATAGGCTGGGCGTAAATAAAATGTATTGATTGTCATAACTTTTTTTTTTAGTTTTGGATAGAGCAGTAGGAATTTTATTGCTGTCTGTGATCTATTAGAGAGGTTCATTCTCTCTATATTTGCCCTGGACTATTGCCTCTGAGGCTAACAGTGAGGTAAAAACCCAAATTGCGATTCATCCCCAAAAGAGGAATAGAGGGAAATCTGACAACTGTCTAAGATAATATTTCTTCATTGTTGAAGTGATTTCCTTCTCTTGTGTCTAAATCAGGAGTCTCCAAACTTAATAAACCATCTAACTTTTTCTAAAAGCATACCACACCTAAATGCAAAGTATGCCATTGCAAATACAAGTAGAGAACTAATTTTGCACTCTTGGGGCAGTGTAGCGCAGTACAAAATGGGCCCTTAGTGGCTGACTGACTGGTATAAGATATATATGCATTTTCTTCTGTGCAAGTCTTTACTTTTTTGCTTATTTAGCGCCCTACTCCTCTTGGGTAGACGCTATATGTTAAATTTTGTTATCTGAGCTGTAGTTCAGCTCAGAAAGAATTATGTAAATTACTGGCTCTGTTTCAGTCTAGCTGGGCTGCGTGTTTTCCACCTGACAGTAGATGCAACTGCCACCACGGGTCAGGGTTGGAAATGCAGCAGGCTAGGTGTATTGTGTCTGAAAACATATGAAAAGAGAGAGAGGAGCGCATGTGCCATAGTGTAACACTGTTTATTGTAGAAGTTAGAGAGTTAAAAATGAGGAATATTGCACTCACAAACAGGAACTTGTACGTTCACATTGACAATTGGCTCTCAGTTCCGACCTCCTCTCCTGGCCTATGCAGGGCGATTGACTTGTGGGGCGACAGCAGCGGTGTAGGGATATGCCTTCCGGATCAGCTACCCTGTATTCCTCGCTGTGCTCCCCGCTGACATCCACTAACGAACGGACCAGCCGGCCGAGCGTGACGTCAACCGCAGCTAAGAGGGGGGAGCCAAGCTGTGCTTGCTGCTTCCTCTAAGTGTTTTCTGTTGCTATGACGACATGTTTCGGAGTTTCCTCCATCAGGTAAACTTACTTACACCGCTGCTGTCGCCCCACAAGTCAATCGCCCTGCATAGGCCAGGAGAGGAGGTCGGAACTGAGAGCCAATTGTCAATGTGAACGTACAAGTTCCTGTTTGTGAGTGCAATATTCCTCATTTTTAACTTTCTAACTTCTACAATAAACAGTGTTACACTATGGCGCGTGCGCTCCTCTCTCTCTTTTCATATGTTTTCAGATGCAAGTTCGCCACCCAGTGAATTTAAGAGGGAGCTGCAGCGCCTAAGATAAGGGAACTTTTTTCAATTACAAAACTTTCTTGTTGATTATTGTTGTGATGTTGTGATGGTGGTGTGTGTGAGGGCTGCGCTGCATCTGGTATTTGTTTTTGTATGTTTAGGTGTATTGTGTATTCCTTTCCCAGAAGTGGCTCAGGGGGCGTGGTCAACCCGCAGTACATTCTGGGAGGGGGTACTTAAGAAGCAGAGACCGCTCTTTCGGTTTCGTTGCCGGGGGTCCTTGCCGGATCCTGACCTGAGGGCCCTCCTGGCCTCAGGGATGTGCAAGCCATTTTCGGCCTCGGGGCTTGCCGGCCCGAGGCTCTGCAACTGAGAAGTAGGCCCAGGAGTTGCTGTGGCCTACTAGTCCAGGTATGGTCCTACGTGGTCTTGCCTGTGGGAAGAAGCGGAACAATTGGGGACTCAATTGAAGGATGCATCCTGGCCAGTTTGCCTCATGGTGCTGCCGGACTGCTGAAAGATTCTGGCACCGTGAGCTGTGTACTTCTGAAGGAACTTTTTGTAAAGTGTCAGTGTGGTTGCACGATCTTGTGGCGGAAGGTTGTGGAACGACTCTACGGCACTCATCAAGTCTGTGGCAGAGACTTTGAGTGAGCTTCGCACCGGTTGCTAGGCCGGTGAGAGTAGGCCTATCCGGTGGTTGCTGAATCCAGCGTGGAACTGTTTTTGTCCTCTGGATCTGAGATTGTGCCCGTGATCCGCAAAGTAAAGTACCTGAAACTCCCCTATCCCTCTATCCCTCTGTTGGAACTGGTAAAATAAACTACGGGGGTAGTGCTACACTTATTACCACCCATATTAGAGGAAATTAGTCTAATTCATGATAATTAAGAAAGCAAAACTGTCTTTGTTTGCTTTGCAAATAGATTTGTATGCCCCTGTTGCAGGTTAGAAAAGGAAAGAAAGAAGGTGATTGGTTGCCAGGGCAAATCACTGATAGTTCTACCTTCAGACAATTCACACATGAGACCCATTGTGTTAGTAGCAGTTGACCAAGCTTTCTGTTGTAGATTCCCTGTTTTCTTAGCACATCCAGACGTCAGAAAAAAAGATCTGCACCTGAAAATAAAAAAATGACAGTAGAACTGGAGAGATGGAAGCTACAGACACTACAGAGACATGGGGAAGTGGAGGAACACAGCATGGAAGTGAAGCAACAGTGAGGATTGTAATGAAAGCAAGGAAGCCAAGAGACTCTCAGACTACTGTGAGATGTGTGGGTAATAGACAGCAAGCAGGCACACTGGGGAGATAAGGGACACTTAACATAACAGCGATCAGACAACCATGAGGGCAGGAGGCAAGTGTCCATGACATGCAGAGCTGATTGAGGTGTAATGAGAAACAAGTACCCCAGGGAGGGCAGCATAAGGCAGCCATAGATAGCAGATATAGATCTGCTCCCCCCCCCCCCCCTTGCCTCTGATCTGCTGTCAGCAAACAGAACTGACACAAGTATGTATCGTTTCTCCCGGGAGTCCTATTTCTGATGGAGACAACAATCTCCTTTCCTTGTCTCCCTGTATAATTGCAACCAATCTCAATTTTTTTTTTCCTGTAATGTAAAGCTGGAAACTGGAACACAATAAGAAGCAATTGGAAATTCAGACTTCCTTATGTACACAAGCATAGCGTGGGTTGAGAAAAAAAAATGCAAACTCCGTGACACTTGGCTCTACCGTGTGTGTTTTTCTAATAAAGGTCTCAAATGTACAAATGAATACCGTTACTGATAACATGTAAAACATTCTTTATTTAGGTACAATGTGTGTTGTATTAATTTTATGTTCTGGTGATGCTCAAAGCTTTCTGTCAAGTCAAGTACTAACAAATAGGCAAGCAGTGCAATCATTTGAGTTCAGATTTGCTGCTGCTGTAATGCATTTATCAAAAACTAGACTAATTGTACATTCAGCATAATCAAGTACTTAGGGAGATTTTCATTTAAAAAACACAGGCTCCTGATTCTAACTAAAGCCCCGTACACACGGTCGGACTTTTGGCCAACAAACTTCATTTTGAGCAAGTTGGACCAACAATCCGACCGTGTGTACACTCCATCGGACAAACTTTTTTTTTTTCTTTTTGTGTGTGTTTTCATCGGACAAAAGTTGGGTCTGCAAACGGACAAACTTTTGCCCAACAAAAGTCAGATGGAGCAAAGTCCGACCGTGTGTACAGAAAACCATCGGACTTTTGTCCGATGGACAAAACAACTAATGTTAAAATCAACCAACAATAGCAGAAGTTGACCAAAGGGTGGTGGTAAAGAGCAGAAAAGAGCAGAGCATGTGTATGCTATGGGTGTTCCCGACCAACTCCGTTCGGGCAAAAAACCACGGAAAAGTCTGATGGAAGTCCGACCGTGTGTACAGGGCTTAAGAATGAACATATCTGCCCTGGGTTCAGTTCAAGCAGTGTTCGGTGAACTATAAAGAAGTTCAGATGCCAAACCCGAGCCCCACTGAAATCAATGAAAACCAAATTTGTCAAATCAAAATTGCCATTTTCTGGGCTAATGGGAAAAGGGTGAGCACTGCCATTGGGACACATGTACCCATGCATTTTTTTTTAAACTCCATTTGGCTGAACGCAGTGATTTTTTTTGCACACTGACTTATACAAAGGAAAAAAGAGTTTTAAATTGCCGTCAATCTCCAATCAACCCTGTGACCAATGAACCCTGAAGCAATGTGTATTACATCACTTTCAGGTTCAGGATGCAGTTGAAGATACAGCCAATCTGTGCTTGATTAGCCTCAGTGGAGAGCAGGGGAGACATTGGGGGTCTAATAAATCTCCAATGTCTCCATAAAGAGTACCTTTCATCTGCCCTGTGCTGTAACATAGGGGCTTGTTAGCCTCCTTGTTAAAGCAATACATTTAAATATATATTTCTTTCTCGTACATCACGGGACACAGAGCGACATAGTCATTACTAATGGGTTATATAGATACCGTCAGGTGCTGGCACTGGCAACTTCCAAAACCGGAAGTACCCTCCCCTATATAAGCCCCTCCCATCCGGGAGCACCTCAGTTTTTTGCCAGTGTCTAAGGTGTTGGCCAAGAAGAAACATGTGTTTTTCACTGAGCTTGCGTACAGGTTCTTTTGGGCCTCAGTAAGCTATTCCGGATCCAACCAAAAAAGCTTCATAGCTAAACGGTCGGTACCCGGGCCTTGCAGAGAAAAGCAAGGTTTTGCCTGTAATGCTTCTCTTAGGAGAGCTGGACCCTGGGATCCAGAGCTCTGGTCATACCCACGACCAAGATGTTTTCTGTGCAGGGTGCTATACAGGTCCAGGGGAGTGGAATCCTTGGGAACCCGGTCCCTGAAGGTTTGATTACAATGCCTGCCGTGATAGGTGAAGTTTGGGCTTTTGTGGACCAAACAAAGTCCTGCGGCGGGGAACAGGTAAGTGGGGGCCCCCAGGAACTTGGTTCTATTGGGGGACCCCCAAGCCTAATTTGTCTTTCTGTCTGTTACCTAATGGTATTCCCGCAAAATTCTGTGCATGCCTGTAACTACTAAAAAAATGTAATAATTTTTAATGGTGGTCAAGAAAAAAAAAAAAAAAAAAAATTTATATATATTTAAGATATTAGACTGCGGTACCTGTGTTTGTCCACTAGAGGCCGCTGTGGAATGTTTTCTTGTCATGTGGACTAGTTTCTTCTCAGCAGAGCAAGTCCAGGCAGATGGTGAGTTCTCTTATGGGAAACTGCTTCCTCTGCCATGTTGCAATGCTCGTCCATCCCCCGGCCTGCGGCAAAGGGGCCCTGGCTCTTGTCCCTAGTCTCCATTTTTCAAAATTAGCGCCGAAGGCGCACGTGGCCGCGCGCGTGCGCGTGCACGCGCCTCTATATATAGAGGTGAGCCAGGAAAGGGGGCGGAGCCTGGGGATGACGCTCTGTGTGCGCCGCAGCGCTTCTGCGCATGTGCGGGCGTCCCAGCATGTAAAAACCACAGTTTTGTGTGGTGAGCTGGCTATGAAGTACAGAGACAGAGCTGGCAACATTTAAAAAAGGGCATACAGCAAGCGGTTGATACAGGCATCCCCTAGAAAGGCACATTAGTAGACACCAACTGTGATATAGCAGCAATTGTGCTAGACTATTCTCAGTAAAAGTGGTGTATTACGGCTGGAATACCTCAGCTTTAGGCTTAGGAATATGCCGTCCAGAAGCTCCGGAACTGAATCTTCCAGGAAGCGAAGGGGGTCTCATCGGGCTCGGAGGATCTTGGGCATACTTCTGCTGCACCAGTCTCCCCTGAAGTTCAGAGGTAAGTGACCGTTGAGACCCCGCAGGGGTACTTGGTACTGTGGCTGTCCTCAGTTCACCTGCTCCTGTGTATGTAACAGAGGAGGTTTTTTCCTCAGCTCTGGGAGGATTAGAGAGAGATTGTCAACATTTATCGCTGCCTCCCTGTCAGGGAAAGCACGCCCGATCTCCGTCTCCTCCTTCAGAGTGCCTGTTAGCAGAGCAACAGTCCCATACAGGGATCGACCTGCCTGAAGGGGATCAGGATGAGGTTGATTCTGTTATAGAGGAATCAACAGTGGGGGAACCTTTTCTCAGCATCTCAAGCTGAAAGATTATGGGTTCAGTCTCTGACTAACATGGTCCGATCAGCATTTAAAAATGCACCTTGCGGAACCATCAACCACTACTGTATCCTCGTTGGGGTCGCTAGAAGCCCCCAGACTGTCTGTTCTTTTCCACTTCACCCTTTACTGAAAGGGCTCATTTACCAGGATTGGGAACGTCCTGAGAAAATATTATTCCCCCAAGAGATTTCCGGTGGTCTATCCCATGGAGGATAAGTTCATCAAAAAAAAAAAAAAAAAAATGGAAGGTCCCTACAGTGGACGCAGCCATCTCTTGTATGTATAAATCACTGACATGTCCAGTGGATAATGTCCAAATGTTCAAGAACCCAATAGATAAAAGATTGGAGTCCTTATGAAAATCTGCTTCTTTCTACAGCAAGCTTGGTGACACAACCAGCAGTAGCAGCTATTGGGGTCTGCTAAGCAGTGAAGGATCAGTTGAAACAGGTCTTGAGGGACTTGACAGATCAGCAGGCTTTGCCCTAGCTGATCTGCCTAGAGCCTTAGGCTTTGCGGTTGACGCCATAAAGGATTCAGTCCATCAGGCCTCCCGCCTTATGCTGTCTATAGTACATATGCGTAGGCTCCTATGGCTCAAAAACTGGTCTGCTGAAGCTCCCTGTAAAGAATGGCTGGTTAGCGTCCCATTTCATGGTGAACGCTTATTCAGGGAAAACCTGGACAAATATATCCAGAAAATTTCCAGCGGTAAAAATACGCTCTTGCCGGTTAAAAACAGAGTTAGAGGTCCCTCTTTAAGAGGCCTGCTTCTCCAGTCCCTGGGGCATCGGCTGTGTAACAGTTCCGACGGCCTCCTCGGTCAATTCCCGGGGGTAAAAAACAGGGACAATAGCAGGGTAATGAGAAACCCTGGGTCAGGGGAGGTACAAAACCTCCCCCAAAGTTAAATTCATTGAAGCCCCCACTCAGTCGGGTGGGGGGGAGGACTCCAGTTGTTCGCAAGAGACCTGGCGGGACACGATCAAGACAGATAGGTGCTCTCTGCAGTATGTTTGGGATACAGTTTGGAGTTAAAAGACTCTCCTCCTTCCCATTTTTGAGGTCAAACGTGCCAAGGGATCCCCGGAAGAGAGAGTCCCTCCTGTTGGCACTAGAACAACTATTGCTCCAAGGAGTAATTATGGAGGTTCCCCTGGAAGAATGAGGGTTCGGGTTTTACTCAAACCTCTTTACAGTCCCGAAGCAAACGCGGACGGGAGGCCCATATTAATTCTAAAAGGGCTATACAAATTCCTGTATATCAGGACTTTCCAATAGAGTCAATCCGATCGGTGGCCACTGCCCTACAAGGGGAGGATTGGTTAGCCGCGATCGACATCAAAGATGCTTATTTGCGCATTCCCATCTTTCCACTCCACCAAAAATTTCTACGCTTTGCAGTAGAAGGGCGCCATTTTCAGTTCAGAGCCTTACCCTTCGGTTCGGCCACAGCACCACGAGTGTTTACAAAAATTCTGGCCCTTTATTGGCCAATCTAAGAACACAAGGTGTAATGATAATGGCATATCTAGATGACTTGTTGCTGATAGACCACTCAGTGAAAAAACTAGACGTGGTCGTTCACAAGACAATCAAGTATCTGGAATCTCACGGTTGGATTATCAACCGAGACAAGTCACCCCTAAAAACCAGTCAAAAGTCTGGAATACTTGGGGCTAAGGTTGGATTCAGGCCAGAGAAAAATATTCTTGCCTCGAGGAAAGGTGTTGTCTTTGAAAGATTTGATCCACTTAGTGGGTACAAAAAAGACAGCCGTCCATACGCCTGTATATGAGGCTGCTGGGAAAGATGGTGGCATCATTCGAAGCAGTACCCTACGGTCAATTTCATTCAAGGAATTTGCAAGGGGCCATACTGTCAGCCTGGAACAAAAAAGTTCAGGCCCTAGACTTACCAATGTCCTTGTCCCCTTCCGTTCGCAAGAGCCTCCGTTGGTGGTTGGTTCCCCAGAATCTGGAAAAAAGGAGATCCTTCAGTCCGATTTCTTGGAAGGTGGTCACTACAGATGCCAGCCTTATAGGCTGGGGAGCAGTACTGGAGCAATGGTCTCTCCAGGGCAGATGGTCGGATGCAGAAAAGGCCCTGCCCATCAATCTCTTAGAGATACGAGCAGCCCGGTATGCCCTAGTAGCATGGACATCCAAACTCCAAGGGTCCCCTGTCAGAATTCAATCATCAGGGGGGCACCAGGAGTCGTGCAGCCCAGAGGGAAGTAAATTACATCCTGAAATGGGCAGAAAAATATGTCCCAGCCATATCTGCGGTATTCATTCCAGGAGTGGAGAATTGGAAGGCGGACTTTCTAAGTCGCCAGCAATTAGGCCCAGAGGAAGGGTCCCTTCACCCCGAGGTTTTCTGGACAATATGTCAGCGGTGGGGAACATCGGATGTAGATCTTCTAGCATCCAGATTCAACGCAAAGGGGGACAGGTTTGTCTCTCGGACAAGGGATCCCCTAGCTTGCGGCTCGGATGCCCTAGTGTTCCCTTGGGATCAGTTCAAGCTGATATATGCATTCACACCGCCACAATGGTTACCTCGATTACTCCGCAGAATCAGGGTAGAAAAGAAACAGTGATTCCGGTGGCTCCAGCGTGGCCCCGAAGAGCGTGGTACGCGGAGATTGTAAAATTTCAGTGGGGAGTCCTTGGGCTCTCCCACGTCGTCCGGACCTGCTTTCGCAAGGACCGATATACCACCCTTCCTTACCAGCCCTAGGTTTGACGGCCTGGCTATTGAAGCCCACAGTCTAAAAAAGAGAGGGCTCTCTAATGCTGTGGTATCTACCATGATCAATGCCAGGAAGCCGGTATCCAGGCAGATCTACTATAGAATCTGGAAGGCGTACATCGCGTGGTGTGAGGCCAAGAAATGGCATCCACATAAGTACGTAATAGGTAGGATTCTGGACTTCCTACAGTGGGCTGTAGATAGGAAGCTTGCCTTGAGTACTATCAAGGGTCAGATTTCGGCCTTGTCAATATTTTTTCAAAGGCCCTTGGCTTCGCATTCACTAGTCAAAGCCTTTATACAAGGAGTGATGCGTATTAGTCCTCCGGTTAATATTCCCATATGTCCATGGGATCTAAACTTGGTTCTGTCGGTTCTACAGAAACAACCATTTGAACCATTACAGCATATTTCCTTGGTGCTTCTCACCAGGAAATTTGATTTTTCTAGTAGCCATTTGTTCGGCTAAAAGAGTATCGGAATTAGCAGCTATGTCCTGTAAGGAGCCATATCTGGTTATCCATAAGGACAGAGTAGTGTTACGTCCTCATCCAGCCTTTCTTCCTAAGGTGGTATCAAGGTTTCATTTGAACCAAGATGTGGTTCTTCCTTCTTTTTTCCCCAAACCTACTTCGGTAGAGGAAAAGTTATTGCATTCTTTGGATGTAGTAAGAGCAGTTAAAGCTTATCTAAAAGCCACTGCTCAGATTCGCAGAACGGATACTTTGTTTATTCTGCTGGAAGGCCCCAGAAAGGGTCAGGCAGCGTCAAAATCTACTTCAGCCAAGTGGATTCGACAGGTCATTATGCAAGCTTATGGCTTGAGAAGGAGACCGCCTCCGTTCAAAGTTAGAGCGCACTCCACGAGAGCAGTTGGAACTTCATGGGCAGTGCATCACCAGGCCTCCCTGGCTCAGATCTGTAAGGCCGCAACATGGTCTTCAGTTCACACGTTTACTAGGTTCTACCAGGTGGACGTTAGAAGTCAGGAGGATGTCGCCTTTGGGCGCAGTGTGTTGCAGGCCGCAAAAGATCCTCATGTCTGATAGCGCTCAGCTTATATATGGTGTATCCCCCCCCTCATTTGGCATTGCTTTAGGACATCCCATTAGTAATGACTATGTCGCTCTGTGTCCCGTGATGTACGAGAAAGAAAATAGGATTTTTATAACAGCTTACCTGTAAAATCCTTTTCTTGGAGTACATCACGGGACACAGAGCTCCCGCCCCTCTTTGGGGACACTTATTGCTTTGCTACAAAACTGAGGTGCTCCCGGATGGGAGGGGCTTATATAGGGGAGGGTACTTCCGGTTTTGGAAGTTGCCAGTGCCAGCACCTGACGGTATCTATATAACCCATTAGTAATGACTATGTCGCTCTGTGTCCCGTGATGTACTCCAAGAAAAGGATTTTACAGGTAAGCTGTTATAAAAATCCTATTTTTTTTAAATATGTAGCGATACCCTCAACTAAGAGGGCCGCAGATTTGGTTTGGGCCCTGAATACAGCTCCGCCAACCCCCCGGCAATCTACTCAACCCTTTCTGGCACAGTTAGTCTAGGGGTATACACATTTAATACTTATGCTTTATGAGAGACTCAGACACAGAATAGTTGTAAAGGAATAACAGATTTTACTTTCAGCTATGCAAAGATAATGAACAGTAATGACAACTTAACCTTTAGCTTATATGCAGAGCCCTGCAATAACAGTCACACTACACCATAGAGAAAAAAGGGGGGGTGGATAAGGAAACGCCACGTGGGGCGACCGTTAACTAGGCGCCCTGTGGCGCAATAGCTAAACTAGATACCTAATGAATCAGGCCTGATTCCTAATTCTAGAACTCAGTCCTGTATGGATGATGGATTCTTCACCGGCAATCTGTAGAGGTGGTGCACATAAGAATAAACAACATTTGTAATCCAAGAAAGGGGAATCTTGATAACTGACAACACTTCGCTGGAGATCCTCTGGATCAGTCCTGCTGTGGATCTCCAGTGAGAGTCTTTAACATGAGGTAGTAGGCCTCGGCAGTCTATAGGCACAGTACTATCAAACAGGTTATGGAATGAGCTTACGCTCGCTCACCCGCCGGACACGATCTCAGTCCGGGACTTCCACTGGCTGTGTCTTCACTCGCACACAGCGGTTGCTGCAATCCAGTCCCCGATCCAATCTAGGCTGTAGATCAGAGATGTCGGATGCCACCCAGGCTCGCAGTAGGGTGGAAGGCTCTTTGGTCAGCTCCAGAAGGCCCCAGGCTTCAGGCCTTACCCAGCGCAGGTCCGCACAGGTGTATCAGTCTCTGCCGTCCCGTGTCCAAAAAGGCCAAGCCAGGCCTCGCCCCTTCCTTATATCTCCCCACCCATGAGTCTCTGGGGCAAAAGCAAAACATCCTGGGAACCAGTGGGGTTCTGGGAACAGTAGTTCAAGAGTCTTTAAAGGAACCCCGCTACACACTCCCCCCACTTAAACTCTTTGGTCCCCAAAGATAAACTTCAACAAATGCTATGTACAATTTTGGACAGTGTCGAGTATGATGTTGGCATAGGGAATTCCCACCAAAATTTTGGGATGGAACTGTCTGGCCCACAGGTCACACTACCATGAGTGGCCTGCCTAACTGTGCCAGAGAGTGAGCTGGGGTTGCCCTCCACCAAATGGACAGCGGAGGGATCAGGATGCTCAACACTTCTCCTAGCCGTTTCAACAGAGTCCTCTGAGCTCGTCCCCATTTGGGGGTAAGTTAGTTTCTTGGGAGGCCTGATAACTCTGCGAGCCCTCTGCTCTCTTGGGGCTTCTGGCTCTGGCACCACAGGCTCTTCTTCAGGAGTAAGTTCAGGTAACATTGCTGGTTCTGGAACCTCTGATTCAGGAGTCGACTGATAATTGGAATCTCTAGAATCCTCCTCTGAGCAAGTGTCAGGAACATCTTCCCAGTAATCAGCTGAGGGACTGAAGGGTATGAATTCAGTGGCCTCCGGATTCAGCGTTGCATCTGGAGTATCCCCTGTATTTGGGAGATCTATGGCGGACACTCCCGGAGTAGAGGAAGGCCACAACCAGTCCAGTTCTCCTCCTTCATCTGTACTCAGTTGAGAGGCCTCCCCATCTTCACCTCGAGAGGTCTGAGACCGAGTACTCGGCTTGGGAATATCCAGGATAGAGACTGGTTCAGGGGGGTCCCTTGCTGGGGGTATCCTGACTGCTTCAGCAAGTGGGAGCAGGTGGTTTCGATGCCACGTCTTCAGGGGTCCCACCTTCCCTTCTGGCTTTAGTTTGTAAACAGGCAAACCGGGCAACTTCCTACAGACGACATAGGGTTCCGATCTCCATCTATCTGCAAGCTTGTGTTTTCCAGGGACCCCCAGATTGCGTAGCAGTACTCGGTCCCCGGGCTGCAGATCCTGCACTCGAACCTTCAGATCGAAATTTCTCTTGTTGCGGGCTCCCCTTTGATCCGAGGCCGCCTGGGCTTGTTCATAGGCCAACTGTAAGCTGCGTCTAAGTCTGTCCACGTATCCCTTGTGAGATGTAGCTGAAGTATGGTCTAAAGAAGTGCCAAAGGCCAGATCCACGGGCAGCCTTGCTTCTCTCCCAAACATGAGTCGATAAGGGGAGTAGCCAGTGGCATCACTTGTGGTACAGTTATAGGCATGTACTAGGGCTGATATGTGTTGGCTCCAGTGTTGCTTCTTCTCTGTTTCTAGAGTTCCCAACATGTTGAGCAGGGTCCGGTTAAACCTCTCCGGCTGAGCATCTCCTTGTGGGTGGTAAGGTGTGGTTCTGGTCTTCTTTATTCCCAATGAGTCCAGAAGTTTCCGGATCAACCGACTCTCAAAGTCCCTTCCTTGATCTGAGTGGAGTCTCTGTGGTAGTCCATAATGGACAAAATACTTTTCCATAAGTATCTTGGCCACGGTGGATGCCTTCTGATCTTTGGTTAGGAAAGCTTGGGCATAGCAGATGAAATGGTCGGTTATTACCAGAACATTCCCCAATCCACTCAGGTCGGGTTCGAGGCAGAGAAAATCAATGCATACCAGATCCATTGGGCCTTGACTCTGTAAGTGGCCCATTGGGGCAGCTTGATGAGGTAGAGTCTTTCTCTGAATGCATCGTGCACAGGAATGGCAATACTCCTCTACTTCTGCCCCCATGCAGGGCCAATAGAACCGACTTCTGACAAGCTGGAAGGTCCTTTCTGCCCCTAAGTGACCATGATGGTCATGCAGGGCAATTGGTACAGTCTCTCGGTGCTTCTCTGGGAGGAACAACTGCCACTTATCTTCTGAGTCATCAGAGGGGCCCCTTCGGTAGACCACTCCCTGATGCACCTGCAGCCTGTCCCATTCCTTCCTCAACAGGCGAGCCTCCTTTGAGGGGTGATGTAGGAGTTTGTTTGGATCCTGATTCTCCAGGGCTTCGAGGACCAATCTCCCCATGGGGTCTTCCAGTTGGTCACACCTCAACTCCCTCTTGGACAGCTTCGGCAGGTTATCTTCTTCTAGCTGCGTTACTCCACAATAGTGTTTAGGGACTCCTACCATGGTAACTCCTATCTCCTCTGCCCTGGAGCCTCCTCTGGCCTGAAATTCAGCCCCTTGACAAAGGGCCCGTACTCCCTCAGGTGCTACTTGGGTCCAGTCTTCCCAGTCATTGGTCGTGGCATGAGACCTCCGGGACAGGGCATCTGCATCCCTATTTCCAGCCCCTGGTCTGTACTTCAGACTGAAGTTGAATCCAGACAATGCGGCCAACCACCTGTGTCCGGTGGCATCCAGTTTTGCGGTGGTGAAGAGGTAGGTCAGGGGGTTGTTATCTGTCTTCACAGTAAACTCTGCCCCATAGAGGTAGTCTTTTAGCTTGTCTACTACTGCCCATTTGAGGGCCAGGAATTCCAGCTTATGAGTGGGGTAGTTCTTTTCTGAGGGGGTCAGGCTCCTGCTCACATAGGCCACTGGTCGCAGTTGTCCTTCATGTTCTTGGTAGAGCACTCCACCTAGACCCTCATGGCTGAAATCCACATGTAATTCATAAGGTCTGGTAGGGTCGGCGTAGGCCAGAACTGGGGCAGTGGTTAAGCTCCTCTTCAGGGCCTGGAAGGCCTCTTCACACCTTGGGTTCCACTGATCTTGAACTGACTCACCAGGCCTCCTGGGCTCTGAGTCATCCTCTTCCCCTTCTGCCTTTAGCAATTCATTCAACGGGCGGGCAATCCGAGCAAACCCCTCCACAAACCTCCTATAATAGGAGCAGAACCCCAGGAAGGATCTGAGCTCTGTTACTGTGGTGGGTCGTGGCCAGGAGGTGACTGCTTCCAACTTCTCGGGATCTGTGGCCACCCCTTCTTCAGACACTATGTGCCCCAGATAGTTCACAGAAGACTGGTAGAACCGACACTTCTCAGGAGAAAGCTTAAGTCCCTCTTCACTGAGTCTTCTCAATACTTTCTCCAGCCTGGCTTCATGTTCTTCCAAGGTTCTCCCGAAGACGATGACATCATCCAAGTACACAAGGACTTCTATAAGATTCATGTCTCCAACAGTCTTCTCCATAAGGCGTTGAAAGGTAGCAGGAGCTCCAGACAGACCCTGAGGAATCCTACTGAATTCGAAGAATCCCACCGGAGTTATGAAGGCTGTCTTCTCTCTGTCTTCTGGGTGCATAGGGATTTGATAGTACCCACTCTTGAGGTCCATCACACTGAACCATTTGGCTCCAGACAAACTCTGTAAGGCATCTTCTATCCTTGGCGTGGTGTACTGGTCAGGGATGGTTCTCCTGTTGAGAGTCCTGTAATCGATACAAAGCCCATTCTTCTTTCTGACCACCACTATTGGGGAGGCATAGGGGCTTCTAGACTCCCGGATCACACCAGTCTTTTTCAGTTCTGCAAGTTGTTCCCTCAGATCCTCCAGATCTGCCAGGGGGACCCGCCTGACCCTCTCTCGGAAGGGCTTATCTTCTTGGAGGCGGATTCGATGGGTGGCACTTCTCGCACACCCCACATCGAATTCATCTTCGGAAAAGATCTTCTCCCATCTGGTCAGCTGGGCCTTGGCTCTTTCTTTCCGAGCCCTGGGTAGGCTCGGGTTTTCCATGGACAGCTTCTCCCAAACATCTCCTCCGTCACCCGTTCCCTTGACTCCTGACAGAGTGACCGGGCCGGAAGGCCTCACCTGTCCCAGCAAAATTCTGGCAGGGATCTCCATGGGCCCTCCCGTAGTGTTCCTAACACTCACCGGAACTCTGCCATGGGCCTTCTTCAGGGCCTTGAGCCGGATCACTTCTGGTATCACTTCCAGGCCTGAGGACTCTTCCCTTGGGTCGGATTCCAGCATGACAAAGGGGCCAGGTTGTTCCCACGTAAGCTTCACAGTGGCCCTAAGACAGGTTACTTCTCCGGGCTGCAGCACTACTGTCAGGGAAATCCGTCCAACGGCACCAATCAGCGCCCAATGCGCACGCGCGGCGGAATGATGCTCCGGCGCATGCGCGTGCGCGGGACGGCGCTTCTACGTCCTCGGGTGCGCGCGCCGACGCAGCGGCGCGCGCGCATGCGCGGCGGCGCACCAATAGGAATCCAGGCGGGCCTATTTAAAGAGACCCAGTTGCACTGACAAGTTGCTGGTTTGTCAGCTTTCCTGTATACCCAAGACTCTGGAAAACTATCTTGAAAATCTCCTTGTGACCCAGACTGGCTTGACTCCTCTGATCTCTCTCCTGGACCTGACCCTCGGCTTGCTATACGGACTTCTGCCTTCTCCTGTGTTTGACCCTCGGCCGGTGACTCGGATCTGCTGCCTGTCTACAATCCTTGACCTCCTGCTTGTACCTTTTGGACTTCCGCGTTTCCTTTGAACTCCTGCCTGGTTTCCGGTATTCTCTGGACTTGTTGCCTTTTACTGTGCTAGACCCCCAGCCGGGACTGTTACCTTGCAATTGCAACCCGGACTCAACCTGCACCGGCTTCCATTATCTCCTGCTGTTTGAACTTTACCAATCCGGCTAGTTCCTGCTTGAAGCCTGTTTCTTCAGTCTACTCAGCACTACCGGACCGTCTACAAGTACCCACCACCTGCCGGTAGCCGGTGCCGCTTCTCGCCATCCACTCCCTGTCTCAACTCCAGGGGGTGGAGTGCGTCAAGTCGCAAAGGTGAACCACTCTCGGCATCTCGGCCTCGGTAAGTACATACCCTTACAACTACTCCTTCTCTGCCAAGTCTCCACACCTTCCCTATCCCCTCTCCTGGGGTTTTCTGCTCTAAGACCAGTCGTTGGTAGGCCGTCTTTAGCATGGGATGGTTTTTGGTGGCTGAATGGTTTCTCTCTTTCACTAGAGGGGTCAGGAGTCTCCGGACTAGATCCGTGTTTGTCCCTATAATCAGGGAAATCCTGCTGGCTCCAGGCGGCCGAGGACACACAACTGCCAGGGTGTCAAACACTTCAGCCTTCCCAGCTACGGATGGGTCGAAAGTCATCTTTATGGGCAGGTAACCATCGTAAGGGAAACTCTGGGTTCCAAGTCCCCATATCTCCAGCTCTTCTATCTTCTGGATAGGCAGATGACTCAAGTGCCTATCATAGAAGTCTCGGTATAGTAAGGTCACCTGTGCTCCGGTGTCCAAAAGAGCTTTGGTGTAGACTCCTTCCACTTGAATGGGCACAGTAGGAGATGGGCCCACCAGTTCCTCTGGGTATGGCCGGACTGGGGTCACCTTCTCCTTTGGACTTTTCCTCGCCCAGCTCCTTTTGGACTTCATTCTTTCCTGAGCCTGGTATGCATTGATCTTCCCCCTCTCAATGGGGGTACAAACCCGCTGAGGGATGTTATTGTTCCTCTTAGGTGAATGTTCCTTCTTTGGGGTGCTGTATTTCCACTGAGGGGTCTTGCCCCCTCCCTCTGGGGTATATCTTGGTGAGGAGGTACTATATCTCCTCCTAGGAGTTTTGTCTCCTCCATTCTTGGCCTTTTTATTCAGTTTGGAGCGCACTGAAGATGATGGGCACCCGGTTGACTCCTTCACCGGGGCCCTTTGGAGTTTCCCGCCGGCTTGTAATTATCTGTTCTCTTCTTCTTTGGACTGGAGCATATGTTAGCAAAGTGGCCACTCCCTCCGCAGTTATAGCAAATCATCTCTTCTCGGTCCTGTAAAGAGGCCGGTGCTGAGGTATTCGGAAACAACTCCTTTCTTAGACTTGGTTTCTCTGGTCTTCTTTGATCTTTCTCCATCAAAGAGGTCAGCATCTCCAACACTTGGGCCATTTGCGATTTCAAAGTGTCGACCTCTGCATCTCTTTCCGGGCTTTTGACCGAGCTGACCAACACTGGTACAGGGGTGACACTCGCCTTGGCCACCTGCTGATCTTTCTGCAGCGCCTCTTCGACCCTAATAATTTTTATTAGATCAGAGTAGGTTAGTGACATTCCTCCTCCTGAGGTTTTCAGGTGCAGCCAGACCGGGTCTGAGCGCCGCGCTCCCCTCATGATCTGCTTCATTCGTGCTTCATCTGTATCTTTGGGCAGCATTCCCTTCTTCAGAACAATCTTGCATAACAGCCTGTTCAGCCTTCTAACATATTCTGACAGTTTCTCATTCGGCTGCTGGAAAGTGTGTTCAAATTGGTAGATCATCTCTGTCACCTCCTCCAGCTGACCAAACTCTTCCTGCAGCATGGCCAGACAATCTTGAGCTGTACAGTTTTCATTTCCAAACCGGAAGCTCTTCACCGCTTCTGCCGCGGCACCTTTCAGACTTTCCAAGACTCGCTGTCTCTTCTGTGCCTCAGGCACCTCCCATGCCTTTACTGCTTGTAACACCTGTTCCACCCAAGTGTCAAAATCTTCCTCCCCACAGGGACGGGAAGACTCCCCGAGAATGTCTTTAGTCTCCGGTAGCTAGTCTCTACATGCACCGTGCTTGTCTTCTGACAGTTTGTTAGTAGGTCCCCTAACACCTTTATCAGTTCGGGTAATATGGCCGTGGCAGGTGCAGGCGTCACCGGAGGTGTCGCTCCGTCTTTCCTCTCTGGTGAGGTATGGGCCGCAGTCTGCGGTGGTCCCGTTGGTGGTGGCTCCTTCTTTATAGCGTGCGCCAGACTATAAGATCTGTTATCCGGCGTCTGCGCATATTTGCGCTTGCAAGCCTCTGGCTTCCCATCTGAATACTCCACTAATGCATACTGGTGTGAGGTGTCTGGGTCTGACTTTGTTAATCCTTCCACCGTTTCGGTCGACCATTCCTGACCCGGCATGTTAATGACCACTGACTGGCTTGGATCTGTCTTAGCTACTCCACACCACGTTCTGATGTCTTTCGGGTCCATGCCGGTACCTCTTGGCGGGTTCTCCCGCTGTATCAGGATCCCGGACGAGAACCCCCACGTGTAGCGATACCCTCAACTAAGAGGGCCGCAGATTTGGTTTGGGCCCTGAATACAGCTCCGCCAACCCCCCGGCAATCTACTCAACCCTTTCTGGCACAGTTAGTCTAGGGGTATACACATTTAATACTTATGCTTTATGAGAGACTCAGACACAGAATAGTTGTAAAGGAATAACAGATTTTACTTTCAGCTATGCAAAGATAATGAACAGTAATGACAACTTAACCTTTAGCTTATATGCAGAGCCCTGCAATAACAGTCACACTACACCATAGAGAAAAAAGGGGGGGGTGGATAAGGAAACGCCATGTGGGGCGACCGTTAACTAGGCGCCCTGTGGCGCAATAGCTAAACTAGATACCTAATGAATCAGGCCTGAATCCTAATTCTAGAACTCAGTCCTGTATGGATGATGGATTCTTCACCGGCAATCTGTAGAGGTGGTGCACATAAGAATAAACAACATTTGTAATCCAAGAAAGGGGAATCTTGATAACTGACAACACTTCGCTGGAGATCCTCTGGATCAGTCCTGCTGTGGATCTCCAGTGAGAGTCTTTAACATGAGGTAGTGGGCCTCGGCAGTCTATAGGCACAGTACTATCAAACAGGTTATGGAATGAGCTTACGCTCGCTCACCCGCCGGACACGATCTCAGTCCGGACTTCCACCGGCTGTGTCTTCACTCGCACACAGCGGTTGCTGCAATCCAGTCCCCGATCCAATCTAGGCTGTAGATCAGAGATGTCGGATGCCACCCAGGCTCGCAGTAGGGTGGAAGGCTCTTTGGTCAGCTCCGGAAGGCCCCAGGCTTCAGGCCTTACCCAGCGCAGGTCCGCACAGGTGTATCAGTCTCTGCCGTCCCGTGTCCAAAGAGGCCGAGCCAGGCCTCGCCCCTTCCTTATATCTCCCCACCCATGAGTCTCTGGGGCAAAAGCAAAACATCCTGGGAACCAGTGGGGTTCTGGGAACAGTAGTTCAAGAGTCTTTAAAGGAACCCCGCTACAAATACATAAAAAAATATATAAAAAAATAAAAGTAAAGCACCTGTGCCCCTTCACCGCACAAATATACATGCGAGCACAGGTCTTGCACGTGTATGTAATCAGCTTTTGTACCACACATGTGAGGTATTGCCATGAACATCAGATTGAGAGCAACAATTCTAGACCATAATATATGGTTACCTCTAAACTGATAACCTGAAATGCTTTTAAAGCAACACCTATGAAAAAATATAGGTACTGTAGTTTGTTGCCATTTCACGGGAGTGTCTCATTTTGAGTCTTGACATATTTGGTATCTGTTGACTTTATGCCATTTTAACATAATTATATATTAACAAGTAAATGGGTATAATATTTTGTTTGTTTGCATTAACCCCTTCACGCCGGCCGTACACATATATGCAGCCTTTCAGTGTGTGGGCATTTACACAGAGCGGCCTCATAGATGTGGCTATATGTGAACCACTTAGTGTGCTGTGAGCACGCTCTCTGCATGCTCCCAGCAATGTAGCTGGCGGGTTCCCAGAAAGCTCCCGAAGCATATTTGTGTAGCCGGTATTTAAATTTAGGGGGAGCATCTGGGTGGTAGTATGACCCAGATGCACTGATTGTTAGGGAATTTGGGACCCTTTTTTATTTGTGGAGGACTCCAGTGGTGTTCAGTTCCCTGTGGCCCCTGGGTGACGCTGTCGCCCGGGGCCGGGGTTGAACCATCACTGCAGTGCTGTTCCCTTTTTGTCCTGTTTCCGCAGCCGTACGGTGGGGCGGGGAACTTGCTGTGCCTGTCGGGAAAGGAGATAAAGGGGAGAGACGCCCTCAACACGAGGTTCAGAGTCAGAGGTCACGGCCGCGCCCAGGCACCTTCAGCCTGGGTGCCGGTGTTCCGGAGTTCCGGGTCCAGGTGCCCTTGACCTGGCCGGCACCTTCAGCCTGGGGTGAGGTACTACGGAGGAGGCCTGGGGCCCGGTACCTTCGACTGGGTTCCGCAGGGGTGGAAGAGTCCGAGGGGCCCTAAAGTGTTGGGCGCCCGAATCTGAGACGAGGAGGCCAGGGAGCGTAACCCCTCCGAACAGTCCGGTGCAGCATTGCTGGTGACGGCGGGGCCTCTGGTAACTCTCTTGGAAGGATGTCTTCCCTCTGACAGGGGCTGCACTTAGCGAAGGTAATTCTGTTCCTGTTCTACACAGTCGGTGGCAGCGGCTGTGTGTGATAACCATTGGTGACACTACAATGGTTAGTTCTAGTTGAGGATTGTGCCTTGACCTACTCCCCACTTATACTGAACTGTTCTTTGGTCACAACCTGTCTGCTGTTAAAGGACGATTTATTGCTGTCAAGAGAATAAATAAGAGTTGGACCTTTTCAGTGGTGTGGAACTCCAGTTACTGGGAACAAAGGGGGGTCGTCTGCAGCACGGACTTGGCTCTGGGTTATGCACACAGCCTGAAGGTAAACAGTGTTGGCTTTCACCTCTACACGTAAGAGGACATAGGCCATAGTGTACCGCATCCCTCCTCCCTGATCCCCCTAGACAAGACAACAAGCCGAGAAGAAGAAAGGGAAGAGAGGGGAGAGGCCGCTACACGTGGGGGCTCGTCCGGGATGTGTGTTATACAGATGGAGCTGAGAATGTCTACATTTGAACTTTGTTGCCCGGAGGAGTTCCGAGTAGGTCGGCCATGTTGGCCAGCGCGCCACGAGGCACACCATAGCTGCGCAGTTCGTGGGTGGGGAGAAGAGAAAGTCCGCAAACAAGTGCAGAGTATAGGAGGAGTCTGGCCATGTGGAAGGACACACGTGGAGATTCCGGCGCGAATTGGTCAGTACGCAATGGAGCAGCAGACAGTCGGGATGACCTCAAGTGCCCTGTCACGTACCTGGTAGGAGTCTGATATGATGAGGTCGGCCTCTCTTGTATCTCCAGTCCAAGCCCCACTGAGGGTGGAACAGATGGTGGCTAGGGCCAGGAGGAACACGAGTGCCTGAGGAAGTTGCTTGCAGGACTTGCTGGAACAGATGTGGCTTGGAGACCCAGACAGCCGGACAGGCACCGGACACAGGAACACTTGGAGGATGGGTAGAGGTTTGAGGGGAACTCCAACCCACTTGCAGGTTCTGGGAACGAAGCTCACAGGAACAGAGGTCAGGAGGATCGCCGGGGTTCAGCAACAGACAGGCGGCACGGTACAAAGGATCAATCAGAAGCAGGGTCAGTGGAAGCCGGGATCAGAAGCCAGTAATCAGGAAGTGTTTCAGAGTCCAAAGACAGAGTCAGGGAAAGCCACAGTCAGCAACGGTTATCAAGCAGCATAACAGGAACCAGGAAGTTTTCAGGACACAGCTGAAGACCAGTCAGCACTTGCTTGAGAGTCAGGACTTCCTTAAATAGATAGGAAGTCTTGTAATCAGGCTTCAGGTCACAGCTGAGGGCAGGAAGTGCTGCCTGTCCCACACTGCCGGAATACACACGCTGGTGGACACCGGTACTACAGTCCGTGGAACATGCATTACCACCAGCAGGTGAGATCCTCGCAGACTGACGCCAAAGGAGATTAGGGGCGCGCACCCGCGCGTGCACATCATCTCCGCGCACGCGCATGTGTACTAACACTCTGGAAGGGCTGCTGCAGCCCGGGGGTGCGCGCGCCAGTATTCCGAGACTGCTGGCGAACGCGCGCCTGCGCAGGAGAGTTCCTATCAGTTCTCTTACATTGACCCCCCTTAGGGGCAGCCTCCGGATGCCCCTCAGGTCTCTCTTTTCCAGGTGGCGTTGAAAGAAGGCTTGTACCAGTCTTGGGGCATGAACATCAGAAGCTGGTTCCCCAGAATTTTCCTCAGGGCCGTAGCCCTTCCATTTAACAAGGAACTGCATCTGGTTACTCCTACGTCTACAGTCCAGCACGGCCTCCACTTCAAATTCCTCATTACCTTCGATGAGAATCGGAGGAGGGGTTCCAGACACCCGAAATGGGAAGGGATTAGGCGTGGTGGGTTTCAACAAAGAAACGTGGAATACTGGATGTATCTTCATGCTTTTGGGTAGCACCAATTCAAAAGCTACTGCATTGATCCTCCGCTTGACAGGAAAAGGGCCCAAAAATTTTGGACCGAGTTTCTTAGAAGAACAGCTTAACTTTAGATTTGCCGTGGACAGCCAGACTTTGTCCCCAGGTTTTAAATCCAGGTTACCCCTCTTCTTTCTGTCGAAAAACTTCTTGTTGCTAGCCTGGGTCTTGGAGATCGTCTCCTGTAAAACCTGATTGTTGGTACTGAAGAAGTCTAATCGGTCTTGCACAGCAGGTAAAGAAGACTCAACAGGTATTTCCGGCAGAAAAGAGGGATGGTACCCAAAATTGGCAAAAAAGGGGGACTGTTTGGTTGCTGAGTGGATGGTATTATTATATGAGAACTCCGCAAGCGGAAGGAGGGATAACCAATCATCTTGAGAAAAAGAGGAAAAACACCGTAGATACTGTTCAAGGGTTTGATTCGTCCTCTCAGTCTGTCCATTGGTTTGTGGGTGGTAAGCTGTAGAGAGGCAGAGTTCAATATTAAGTGCTTCGCATAGGGCCCTCCAGAATCTAGAGGTGAACTGCACCCCACGGTCGGAGATAATGCTATCAGGAATACCGTGTAATCTAACGACCTCTTTGATGAAGGCTGAGGCAGTCTCAGTAGCGGAAGGAGTTCCTTGTAAGGGTACAAAGTGCGCCATCTTGGTCAGGCGGTCTACCACGACAAAGATGGTAGTGAAGTCTTCAGACGGAGGGAGTTCTACAATAAAGTCCATTGAGATCATACTCCATGGTTTCTGAGGTATGGGAAGAGGCTCCAAGAGACCCCAAGTTTTAGTTCTGTCGGTTTTGTTTTGAAGGCATGTAATACAGGATCTAACGTAATTTTTACAGTCCTGCATTAAATCGGGCCACCAGAAGGTACGGGAGACCAGATCGGCAGTCTTGCGGATCCCGTAATGTCCTGCTAGAGGGTGGTCATGACAGCGACTCAGAATGGACACTCGAAACTGCTCCGGGACAAAGATTTGTTCCTTATGGAAGAAAAGGCCATTCCTTGATTGAAGAGCCAAGTCCTGGGAGGGTGGTTGGTTAACCACACTGGTCTTAATTTGAGATAACAGATCAGCTTGAAGAAACAAAAAATTCTTGGCCGGGAGAATGGTATCAGGCTCCAAGGGACTCACAGGATCATTAAACATACGGGACAGGGCATCTGGTTTTCCATTCTTAGAACCAGGACGAAAAGTAATATGAAATGAGAAACGGGAGAAGAACAGCGCCCATCTTGCTTGTCGAGGTCTTAATCGCTTAGCTGTTCTCAAGTACTCTAGGTTCTTGTGATCCGTGAATATGAGGATTGGGTGGGCAGCACCCTCCAAGAGGTACCGCCACTCTTCAAGTGCGGCCTTGATGGCCAGCAGTTCCCGGTCTCCCACATCATAGTTCCTCTCGGAAGGATTTAATTTCTTGGAGAAAAAAGCCACAGGGTAGAGTAAGGATTTCGGGCCCTGACGTTGGGACAATATAGCCCCGACTGCACTTTCAGAAGCATCAACCTCCAATACATAGGCCAAGGATGGATCAGGGTGCTTCAGGATGGGAGCTGAGGTAAATAAAAGTTTTAACTGTTCAAAGGCCTCTTGAGCTTTTGGTGTCCAACAGAAAGGGATGTGTTGCTTAGTTAGTTGTGTGATGGGAGCGATGATACCAGAGAAGTTCTTGATGAATTTTTTGTAAAAATTAGCAAACCCCACAAACCTCTGAACAGCTTTTCTGTCTGTAGGGGCAGGCCATTCCAGAACGGAAGTAACTTTCTGCGGATCCATGGAGATACCGTTGGCAGAGATGACAAGTCCCAAGAAATTAACAGTTTGTTTCTCAAAGTCACACTTTTCGGCTTTGGCATGAAGACAGTGTTTTCGGAGTCGGGCCAGCACTTTCTTAACATGAGCTTGATGAGATTCCATGGATTCAGAGAATATCAAGATGTCATCCAAGTAGATTATGACGAATAGATCAAGATAATCCCGAAAAACGTCATTCACTAGGTGTTGAAACGTAGCTGGGGCGTTGCAGAGCCCGAATGGCATGACCAAGTACTCGAAGTGGCCAAAGCGAGTTCGAAAAGCCGTCTTCCACTCGTCCCCTTCCCTGATTCTGACGAGATTATACGCACCCCTTAAGTCTAGCTTGGAGAATATCCGTGCCCCCCGCAGCCTCTGGAAAAGTTCAGGAATTAACGGAAGGGGGTACCGGTTCTTGACTGTAACTTTGTTAAGGTCCCGGTAGTCAATGCAAGGTCTTAAGGAGTGGTCCTTTTTCTCTACAAAGAAGATACCGGCACCTGCTGGTGACGTGGAGGGCCGAATGAACTTCTTTTTCAAACTCTCGTCGATATAGACACGTAAGGCTTCCAGTTCAGGTTCGGAGAGGGGATAGATCCGACCAAAAGGAATTTCCGCCCCAGGTAAGAGATCAATAGGGCAATCATAAGTCCTATGGGGTGGAAGGGTGTCCGCACCCTTCTTGTTAAATACATCCAGGTATTCGTGGTAAGCAGCAGGAACCAGATTAATGGTTTCTGGGTCAGGCCGTAGACTCAGGAGAGGAGTGGTACTAGCAGTCCTTTCAGGGAAACAGTGCGTCTGGCAATAGCTGGAGGAAAAGGTGACGTCTCCTGTAAGCCAATCAATGTGCGGATTATGTGCCTTTAGCCAGGGAATGCCAAGAATGATGGGGAACATAGGTGAGGTTATGACATCCAACCGAAGGAATTCATGGTGACCAGAGGAGGCTTGACAGGAAATAGGTGCAGTCTCTTGTGTGACCGGGCCTGATTTAATACCAGAGCCATTGGCCAGGTGAACCCGGAATCCCTGTTTCTTGGGGCACACGGGAAGCTGGTGTAAAGAAAAAAATGAGGAATCCACAAAACAGCTGCAGGCCCCTGAGTCTATTATGGCGGATACTAAGAGTGTCCTTCCGGCAACAAAAAGATTAACTGGGAGAGAGATGTGAGACCGAACCTCTCCAGAAGGATGCTCCACAGGAAACTGACGAAGGCAGGTTCTACTGGTTTTTGCCGGGCAAGTCTGTATGAAGTGACCTGCTTCTCCACAATAGAGGCATAGATTGGCACGTAATCGTCTGAGACGTTCTGCCGGGGAAAGAGGCGATCTGGGGAAACTCCTGTGGCATGTCTTATGCTGAGCCTTCTTTCCAAAAGATGTGCTCAACGGGGCAGCAGATATGCTGGGTGTAGAAGTCACAGAAAGGATTCCTTGAGTCTTTTCGTATTGCCTCTCACGTAGTCGCCGGTCGATCTGGATGGCTGAGCTAATTAGTCTTTCCAAGGATGTAGGAACTTCAATTCTGGCCAGTTCATCTTTGAGAGTGTCGGAAAGACCAAGCCGAAACTGATGGCGAAGAGCAGGATCGTTCCATCGAGTGTCAGCACTCAGGACACGGAAGTCAGTGATATACTCCTCAACAGGCCTTGACCCCTGTTTGTAACCTGCCAAGCTTGGATTCTGCAGACTGCTGGCGGAAGGGGTCAGCATATAGCTGAGCCATAGCCGAGAAGAACGAAACTGTGGTTGCCAGAACTGGGTCATACTGCTCCCGGAGGTGATGAGCCCAGGAGAGTGGTTCGTTCACGAGAAGGGTGATCACAAATCCCACTTTAATGTCTTCAGATCTAAAGGTCCGGGGCAGCAGGGAGAAGTAGAGCTCGCAGGAGTTCCGGAAGGTTCTGAACATCGTACGATCTCCGGAAAATCGTTCGGGAATAGGCACTCTGGGTTCCGGGAGAGGAATAATTCCATGGAAGGAACTTGAATCGGTTTGAGCAGAGGGATCTGCGACAGAGGGAGAAACGCAAGCTGATGCGACTCCTATCTTGTCAGAGAGTCGCTCCTTCATGTGACTGAGATCGCTCTGTAAACTCTGCACGACATGTGTGAGTGTAGAGATTGTCTCAAACAAGTCCTCTGGTGGAGAGACCTCCCTTTCAGACTCCATCCCTGGCTGACTGGTACTGTCACGTACCTGGTAGGAGTCTGATATGATGAGGTCGGCCTCTCTTGTATCTCCAGTCCAAGCCCCACTGAGGGTGGAACAGATGGTGGCTAGGGCCAGGAGGAACACGAGTGCCTGAGGAAGTTGCTTGCAGGACTTGCTGGAACAGATGTGGCTTGGAGACCCAGACAGCCGGACAGGCACCGGACACAGGAACACTTGGAGGATGGGTAGAGGTTTGAGGGGAACTCCAACCCACTTGCAGGTTCTGGGAACGAAGCTCACAGGAACAGAGGTCAGGAGGATAGCCAGGGTTCAGCAACAGACAGGCGGCACGGTACAAAGGATCAATCAGAAGCACGGTCAGTGGAAGCCGGGATCAGAAGCCAGTAATCAGGAAGTGTTTCAGAGTCCAAAGACAGAGTCAGGGAAAGCCACAGTCAGCAACGGTTATCAAGCAGCATAACAGGAACCAGGAAGTTTTCAGGACACAGCTGAAGACCAGTCAGCACTTGCTTGAGAGTCAGGACTTCCTTAAATAGATAGGAAGTCTTGTAATCAGGCTTCAGGTCACAGCTGAGGGCAGGAAGTGCTGCCTGTCCCACACTGCCGGAATACACCCGCTGGTGGACACCGGTACTACAGTCCGTGGAACATGCATTACCACCAGCAGGTGAGATCCTCGCAGACTGGCGCCAAAGGAGATTAGGGGCGCGCACCCGCGCGTGCACGTCGTCCCCGCGCACGCGCATGTGTACTAACACTCTGGAAGGGCTGCTGCAGCCCGGGGGTGCGCGCGCCAGTATTCCGAGACTGCTGGCGAACGCGCGCCTGCGCAGGAGAGTTCCTATCAGTTCTCTTACATGCCCCGTGGATTCCGGTTCCTTCCACCACGAGAATGACTTCCTTTGCTGCTCCAATCACAGACACAGGAATAAGACTAAGGCCCTGAGGACATTTGGCTCTGTATACATGCAGAGACATAGAGGCCCTCGGTGTGATCTGTCCCGGCTGTTCGGGACTGGTGGTCCATTTGAAGCCGTTCGGGCGATGTGAGGCCAGCAAGGAGTTCCCTTTTGAGGTGGAGCCATCCACAGAAAGGCCTCGCGCCTTCCACCTCAACTGCCTCACAGGCACCGCCACTCCGGAGGGAGAGATCAGAGCCTATGCGGAGATTCCTGCGCGCACTGACCGGGGCGAGGAGAAGGCCCCAGCGGAGACTGAGAAAGAGAAATCCAAGGATGCTGCCTCGGTCACCACAAGCTCCCTGCTCCCACCGCCGAAGAGGAAAGCCGGCCTGCTAAAGGCATCCTGTGGCCATGGAAGAGCTTTGCCCCGTCGCTTGCCTGGCCTGGATGGATCCGGAGGGAAGAGCCCTGGACGGATCCGGAGGGAAGAGCCCTGGACATATCTGTTCTACTAAAGGCCCAGGTGAGCCAGGGGTTGGGACTGTGTGTGTGGTTGGAGGTGTCAGGAGTCCACAGTCGGTGGAGCCCATTCAGAGGGGTGATTCCGTGTCCACTGGGAATTACCTGCCCGCGGAGTTCCATGACACCTCCGACCTAGAATCATTATCTGATGCTGGTGATGACGGTGAAATAGATGAGATTTTCCACAAGAAAGGTTGGGACAAGATGCCGCTACCCTCGTCCCGTGCAACAAGGGACCCACCCATGTCTATTGGGGATAGTGCATCCTGGGTAGAGGCCCCGGAGCCTAAGGAGGAATCTGGTCCCCTGTCTGCCCTTTCACTCCCGGAATCACCTGCTGTTTCATCTGCTCCTGTTGCAGGAGTGCAACGTGCATCACTGCGGGCTCCTAAGCCCAAATCTACAGAGGTAGTTAAAGTACCTCGTCACCCAGAATCCATCGTCCTGCCTGGAGAAGGAGATTGTGCCACAATGCCACCTTTGGCTAGGCTGCAGCGACTCTTTTGCCAGAAGGTTGCCCGTGAATATGGGTGGGAATACCCGTATTTACCCCGAGACTTGCTCTATGAGGTGGAGGTCTTGCGGCAGCGGTGGTACGATGAATTCATCTGGACACAACTTAAGGTGCCCCACGCTCGCAGATACCTCTCGTGCTCACTTACAGCTTCCAAGAAGTTCAGAGACTGCAAGGCGGAGTGGATGCTGGGTAGGCATATCCATGCGGACAGGGTGCTTATCTGTCGGAAGGATGGAGAGAATGTTGAGTATAAGGTGGAGACCTTTGATAAGCACTTAAAGCCCCTGTTCCTGCCGCACCCAAAGTTTTACCTCTAGGAAGAAGAGACTCCTATGTTTTTCTCATTGCTGGACTTTCCGGAGTGCCTTTGCCGGGACTCAGGAACTGTGCCCTAGTCATATGGGTTTTTTACTCTTTGGAGAAGTGGGAGCTGTTGTCATTGTTTGTTCTCCCTCCTCTCCTCTCACCACAAGGAACATAGAGACTTTGGGGTGTAGCCAGCATAGGGCCACAGCACAGAGAAGTAAAGTTTCATCTGGATTTGACCAAGTGTCTTTACCGTGGCACTACCACCAGGTGGTGGTGTTGCGCAGCGATTGTTTGTGTTTTTTACATTTTGCACCATACTTACTGGAGCGAATGGGTTTCTTTTCGGATAGACCCATTCATTCCAAGACACGCACATTTGTGATAGGATGTATGTTTTCTTTCCCCTCTACAGGAGATTCATCTATCAAGGCTGCTGAGAATGGGGTGGTCCTTAGATAGCAGAGAGGGAGGGGATGTAAATGTGTAAAATATCTAAAGTATATTTGATAAGAGTTCATTGTTTTATATTCTTGTTTTCCCTTTCCCATTTTAGGTCCTGGTACAATTCATGGTTAGTTTGTAAGGTTTGGTCCTATGAGTAGTTTGGTCTCTGGGTTGAACCTATAATTTACTCTTTGGAGACATGGGTTTGCACCAGACACTGGGGACCAGTGTCAAATCACCAGGGGGAGAGTGTAGCGGGTATTTAAATTTAGGGGGAGCATCTGGGTGGTAGTATGACCCAGATGCACTGATTGTTAGGGAATTTGGGACCCTTTTTTATTCGTGGAGGACTCCAGTGGTGTTAAGTTCCCTGCGGCCCCTGGGTGGTGCTGTCGCCCGGGGCCGGGGTTGAACCATCACTGCAGTGCTGTTCCCTTTTTGTCCTGTTTCGGCAGCCGTACGGTGGGGCGGGGAACCTGCTGTGCCTGTCGGGAGAGGGAATAAAGGGGAGAGACGCCCTCAACACGAGAATCAGAGTCGGAGGTCACAGCCACGCCCAGGGACCTTAAGCCTGGGTGCCAGTGTTCCGGAGTTCCGGGCCCAGGTGCCCTTGACCTGGCCGGAGCGGGAGATGGAGTCCATCCCAGGCACCTTCAGCCTGGGGTGAGGTACTATGGAGGAGGCCTGGGGCCCGGTACCTTCGACTGGGTTCCGCAGGGGTGGAAGAGTCCGAGGGGCCCTAAGGTGTTGGGCACCCGAATCTGAGACGAGGAGGCCAGGGAGCGTAACCCCTCCGAACAGTCTGGTGCAGCATGACTGGTGACGGCGGGGCCTCTGGTAACTCTCTTGGAAGGATGTCTTCCCTCTGACAGGGGCTGCACTTAGCGAAGGTAATTCTGTTCCTGTTCTACACGGTGGGTGGCAACCATTGGTGACACTACAATGGTTAGTTCTATTTGAGGATTGTGCCTTGACCTACTCCCCACTGAACTGTTCTTTGGGTCACAACCTGTCTGCTGTTAAAGGACGATTTATTGCTGTCAAGAGAATAAATAAGAGTTGGACCTTTTCATCTGCAGCACGGACTTGGCTCTGGGTTATGCACACAGCCCGAAGGTAAACAGTGTTGGCTTTCACCTCTACACGTAAGAGGACATAGGCCGTAGTGTACCGCATCCCTCCTCCCTAATCCCCCTAGACAAGACAACAAGCCGAGAAGAAGAAAGGGGTGAGGCCGCTACATTTGCAATCGGGAGCTTTCCGATCATGTGACAGCTGTGACAGCCAATCACAACGATCACTAGGGATGAGCCGAACACCCCACCAGAACCTGCGAACAAGCAATAAATTTGTTCGAAAATCCAAACACCGTTAAAGTCTATGGGACTCGAACATGAAAAATCTAAAGTGCTAATTTTAAAGGCTTACATGCATGTTATTGTCATAAAAAGTGTTTGGGGACCCAGGTCCTGCCCCAGGGGACATGTATCTAGCAAAAAAAGTTTTAAAAACGTCAGTTTTTTTGGGAGCAGTGATTTTAATAATGCTTAAAGTGAAATAATAAAAGTGAAATATTCCTTTAAATTTCGTACCTAGGGGGTGTGTATAGTATGCCTGTAAGTAGCATTTGTTTCCTGTGCTTAGAACTGTCCCTGCACAAAGTGTCATTTCTGAAGGAAAAAAAGTCATTTAAAAGCACTCGCGGCTATAATGAATTGTCGGCTCCCGGCAATACAGAGAAAAGTCATTGATAACAAAAAACTAAATGCGTGGGGGTCCCCCCAAATTCAATTACCAGGCCCTTCAGGTCTGGTATGGATTTTAAGGGGAACTCCACGACAAATTTGGAGTTCCCCCCAAAAATCCATACCAGACCCTTTATCCAAGCACGCAACCTGGCAGGCCGCAGGAAAAGAGGGGGGGGATGAGAGAGCGCCCACCTCCTGAACCGTACCAGGCCACATGCCCTCAACATGGGGAGGATGCTTTGGGGGTCTGTGACCCCTCAAAGCACCATGTCCCCATGTTGATGGGGACAAGGGCCTCATCCCCACAACCCTTGCCCGGTGGTTGTGGGGGTCTGCTGCCGGGGGGCTTATCGGAATCTGGAAGACCCCTTTAACAAAGGGGATCCCCAGATCCCGGCCCCCCTATGAGAATTGGTAAGGGGTACATTTCACAAAGAAAGTGTAAAAAATAAATAAAAAAACACACCGTTGGGAAAAGTCCTTTATTAAAAAAAAAAGAAATAAAAAAAAAGATCCCAGTGGTGGTAATCCACTCTCGGTATCCTGCGATGGGTGATCTCCTCTCCGGGGTCGAGCGATGGATGATCTCTCCTCTCCAGGTCCAGGCTCCAACGATGATGTCCAGCACAGCGAGGAACAGCAAGCATCCTGTCTCCACTGGAGACACCCTGGGAATCCCGGCAGCCTGACAGATCTCTTATGAAGCTGAGGACGGGGCCACCCATCACGTGACCCCGTCCCCCTCTGACGCAAGGGAAACCCGGCCTTCCCCAGTGATGTGCGGGTGACCCCGCCCCCTCTGATGTAATACAGGTTTCCATTGCATCAGAGGGGGGGGGTCACCCGCACGTCACTGGGGAAGCCCGGGTTTCCCCTTGCATCAGAGGTGGGGTCATGTGACGGGTGGCCCCGCCCTCAGCTACATAACAGACCTGTCAGGCTGCCAGGATGCTTGCTGTTCCTTGCTGCGCTGGACATCATCGTTGGAGCCTGGACCTGGAGAGGAGAGATCATCCATCGCTGGACCCCGGAGAGGAGATCACCCATCGCAGGATACCGAGAGTGGATTACCCACCGCTGGAATCTTTTTCTTATTTTTTTTATTTTTAATAAAGGACTTTTCCCAACGATGTCTGTGTGTTTTTTTTTGTTTTTTTTTACACTTTCTTTGTGAAATGGTAGGGGTACAATGTACCCCTTACCAATTCACATAGGGGGGGCCGGGATCTGGGGGTCCCCTTTGGGGTCTTCCAGATTCCGATAAGCCCCCCACCCGCAGACCCCCACAACCACCGGGCAAGGGTTGTGGGGATGAGGCCCTTGTCCCCATCAACATGGGAACATGGTGCTTTGAGGGGTCACAGACCCCCAAAGCATCCTCCCCATGTTAAGGGGGGTGCTCTCTCGTCCCCCCTCTTTTCCTGCGGCCTGCCAGGTTCCGTGCTTGGATAAAGGGGCTGGTATGGAATTTTTGGGGGGAACCCCACGTCATTTTTTTTTTAAATTTGACGCAGGGTTCCCCTTAATATCCATACCAGACCTGAAGGGCCTGGTAAGTGATTTGGGGGGACCCCATGCATTTTTTTTTTATCAATGACTGTTCTCTGTATTGCTGGGAGCCGACAATTCATTATAGCCACGAGTGCTTTTAAATGACTTTCTTTCCTTCAGAAATTACACTTTGTGCAGGGACAGTTCTAAGCGCGGGAAACAAGCGCTACTTTACAGGCATACTATACACACTCCCTAGGTACAAAATTTAAAGGAATATTTCACTTTTATTGTTTCACTTTAAGCATTATTAAAATCACTGCTCCCGAAAAAACTGCAGTTTTTACAACTTTTTTTGCATTGATACATGTCCCCTAGGGCAGGACCCGGGTCCCCAAACACTTTTTATGACAATAACTTGCATATAAGACTTTAAAATGAGCACTTTAGATTTCTCCCATAGACTTTTACAGCGTGTTCCGCGGCTTTTCGAATTTGCCGAGGGAAAACCCCAAATTGTTCGCTGTTCGGTGAACGGGCGAACAGGCAATGTTCGAGTCGAACATGAGTTCGACTTGAACTCGAAGCTCATCCCTAACGATCACACAACCCGAAGGCCTGCTCCCAGCTCTTGCTCTTTAGAACCCCTAAAGGGCTAGGAGGGGTCGGTGGGAAAGGGTTAAAATTGTTTTAGTGTATTTTTTTCAGAAAATATGCATTTAGTAAAAAGCTGCTAAATTTCGTTTTACATATACAATTGCAGCAGTATCCACTTTATTCTGTAGGGTCTCTGCTTTCACAAAAGATATGCTTATTGAGGGGTTTAAAGTAAATTCTACCAAAAAAAAGCATATGTTTTAAAATGTATGTGAAAAATTAAAAATGGTTTCCCTTAAAGCCACATAAAAATACCATCTCCTTCAATGTTGTGTCGAGCTTGCCATACCTTTTTTACAGTAGTTTGCGTATTAGCCCTAAAAATGGCCAGAATCTACAAACAGACATCATACTCACAGATTTGAAAGGGATTTGCCACTAAGTTTGGGTTTGCCGTATTTCAGGCAGGAATCACCAAACTCTCAAGGAATAAAACCATGGAATACTCCCTAATACTGGTGCCATAAAGCATTACCAGTATGTGTTTTCTACAAAGAGAGCACAGCAGGAGTTGTTTGCCTTCAGAAGTTCTCACTCCCTGTCTCTTATTAAATTTGTGTGTGTGTAAATTAGAAATTGGCTTAACAGAATAGCTAAAAACAAACAAGTTAAAGTAGAGCTATAGTCAAACCTTTTTTTTTTCATTTTGAATAGAGTTAAGCCCTGTACACACGATCGGTTTTACCAATGAAAACAGTCCGATGGACTGTTTTCATCGGACAAACCGATCGTGTGTGGGCTCCATCGGACTTATTTCCATTGGTGAAGAAAAATAGAACATGTTATAAAAAAAACGATAGGAAATTCAGATCGTCTGTGTGGAACTCCATCGGAGAAAAAACCCACGCATGCTCAGACTGAATTAGGAGACGGGAGCGCTCGTTCTGGTAAAACTAGCGTTCGTAATGGAGATAGCACATTTGTCATGCTGTACTGGACTGAAAAGCACGGAGACTGAAAAGCGCGAATCGGCTCTCACCAAACTTTTACTAACACGCGGTAACACAAAATCAGCAAAAGCAGCCCAAAGGGTGGCGCCATTGGATTTGAACTTCCCATTTATAGTGCCATCGTACGTGTTGTACGTCACGGCGTTTGGGACGGTCGGAATTTTGTCTGATGGTGTGTAGGCAAGACTGATGGAAGTCAGCTTCATCGGAATTCCAATGGAAAAATCCATTGGATTTGATTCTATCGGAAATCCGATTGTGTGTACAGGGCTTAAGGATGGGTTATAACCCTTGTAAGATTTATTTTTGCCATCTGTGTCCCATTGGGGAGATTCTTTCACTTCCTGTGCCATAGCTGAACAGGAAGTGAGAGGAAGAATCCCTGTAAATTAAGGGAATCCCTTGGGGACCCCAGGTCACCAGAACTAGTGTCCTCATTGGAAGATTTCCCCTCTATCACTTTTCTGGGGACAACCCAAAATTTGGGATTTTTTTCTTTACTCTCCCTTACAATGATAATTTTAAGCAGGACAGATAGAGAAGGTGAGTCTCCCTAATGGGGGCACAGATAGCAATTAAAACTGACAGATATACTAATCCTTCTCCACTCTATCCAAAACAAAAAAAAGTGTTGCCCTTTTACTTTAACGTGTGAAAAAATACACAGCACTCTATCTGCAAATAGATAAAATGTAAAATTATCATAATATATGATATGACTAAAAAAAATAAATATATATATATATATATATATATATATATATATATATATATATATTGTTAAAACAATGTATTTTTAGTCCTGAACATAATAAAGAAAATATGTAGAAAAATACTATACTCTTTAACATCTGCCTGAATGAGCTTTCACAACAATTCACACCTTCAATTTTTGTAACTTCTCCATACTGCATAACACTTTGGTAACATACTTTTTACTCAATTATGATGAATGGATTATCCAAGCAAATCTCAATATCTTACCTAAGTGGAAAAAGACACTTCAAGGAGTGGTGGGACCTTTATAACAATAATCAGCAAGTTCAGATGTTTTTCATTTCCCTATATCTCTAATTAATGCCACCAAAATAAAATATACACTTCAGATATGTGTTTGAGTTTATTATCTGAGAGACAATAGCCACAAAAATTGTTTAGTGTATGGACAGTACATAAACAGTTTGATTAGGCCACAATATAAGAGGGAAAGACAAGGCATGTTTTATCTTGAAATTTATTTCAGAGACAATAGCTAGTAAGTGTTGTAGTTTGGTTAGGTCACAATACAAATTGGATAGATGAGACATCTCTAATCATTAAAAATTAATTAGAGCGTATTATTTGACAGACAATAGCCACAGATATTATACAGTGGCTGACAAGTTAGTGTGAATTGTAGTGTGGTGGGCTACATATTATTGTGTACCCCCTTGTGTTTAAAGTGCATAGACCCAATAGTCCCTTTTAGGACAAGTATTTTTGTTTTTGGTTGGGTTAGCAACTTCAGTTGCTGTTTAACTGCACCCCCCCCCCCCGGTATTTATTTTCTTGTTTAGTGTGTTAGATTTCATTTTTTGAGGGAGGCATATTTTACTTTGGTATAATTTTGTTAGGGTCTTTTTTTAATTTTGGGGTCAGCAGCCTGAACTTGTGACTGGTGCAGAGCTGTGCAGTGTGGGCCTTTTTTAATGTATCTATAACTAGAACAGGATAAAAAAATGTCCCAAAAAACAGCCCATGCCGAATGTCTAAAGCCCAGATTGTAAACACTGCTGGCTTTGCAGCTGCCCTCATTTCAGCTCAAGTATTCACCTTTGCACAAGTTTATGGCTCATGCTACATCACAGTGGCAGGTACCCAGCTGCTATTATTTTGCCAAGAAGGCCACCTCCTGAAGGCCATCCCTGCTCTCCACCAGCATGTGGAGTGCAATAAGGCAACAGCAGACAGAGGAGAAATACTGTTACATACTTGTATGAGCAGCACAAATGTGATGAGGGTGGTCTACTACACAATTATATATTGTGCAGCCTTGTAAGCTAAGACAGGGCCTTCAAGGGTGATAGAAGGGCACAAGTGCCTGAGTGCTGGCTGGTAAGTGGAACTCAGAGCTGATATTATCAGATGTGCAGGAGTATAGCTATTAATCCACCAAGGATACACCAAGTTAAAATATGAGTGGTGTCATGTCACAAGCAGTAGCAGGTGAACAGCAAAGCACCAAATCATAGACAGAGTCGAATTCAGGCAGAGGCGTTGCCAGGGGGGAGCGGTGGGTGCGGGCCGCACCCGGGTGACACCCGCCAGAGGGGTTACACCTGACCCGTCACGGCGCTTGATCGAGAGAGGTGCCGCGGCTCTCTCCTCTTCCTCCTTCCCCTGTGCACTCCCGCTCCTGTATCTCCTTCCTCCCGCGATGTTCGGGGAGGGAGGAGGAGTAAAAATTGTGTTGTGAGGCAGACAGCCCTGGAGTGCCATAGTGCACGGCGCCCGCATGTCCTCCGGGAACCGGCACTGCAATCGCCGGTGCTGGCTGCCTATCAGAACAATTAAACCCAACAGAACGACGGAGCCTAGGCTCCTCCTCCACACTGACAGTACATATCAGGAGGAGGAGCCTAGGAGGAGGAGGAACATCCATGTGGACAGAGCGCGCTGATCTGAGGTCTGTGACTGTAGGGAGGGGGGGCTACATTAGGGGGATTGTACAGAGGGGGGGTTACATCTGGGGGATTTTACAGAGAGGGGGGTTACATTAGGGGGATTGCACAGAGGGGGGGTTACATCTGGGGGATTGTACAGAATGGGGGGGTTACATTAGGGGGATTTTACAGAGGGGGGGTTACATCTGGGGGATTGTACAGAATGGGGGGTACATTAGGGGGATTGCACAGAGGGGGGTTACATTAGGGGAATTTCACAGAGAGGGGGGGTTACATCTGGGGGATTTTACAGAGAGGGGGGGTTACATTAGGGGGATTGCACAGAGGGGGGGTTACATCTGGGGGATTGTACAGAATGGAGGGGTTACATTAGGGGGATTGCACAGAGGGGGGGTTACATCTGGGGGATTGTACAGAATGGGGGGTACATTAGGGGGGTTACATTTGGGGGATTGTACAGAATGGGGGGGTTACATTAGGGGGATTGCACAGAGGGGGTGTTACATTAGGGGGATTGCACGGGGGGATACATTGGGGAGATTGCACAGGGGTTACATTAGGGGGGTTCCATTAGGGGGATTGTACAGAGGGGGGAATGCAGAGGGGTTCCATTAGGGGGGGTTACACGGGGGGGTTCCATTAGGGGGATTACACACTGGGAGAGCTGTGCTTATGCTCTAGCCTGCTCAGTGCCCCAGATTGAACAGTGACCGGGGGGGTGACACCAAATTTTACCGCACCAGGTGACACCAACCCTAGTGACGCCACTGAATTCAGGAACAAAATTAAGTTGGCAACGTGCAAGCAATGCAGTACCTAATCGAGAAAGAGAATCTTGGTCAGAAGTACAGACTAAGGTCTGTATCAAAAGTTAACAGCAATCATAAACAGAAAGGGAAAAATCTAAAAGTAGGCCAGGTGAAATCTGGGTCAACAACAAAGGTCAGAATTAGAAATTGTGGAAACACAGATTGAAAGACCAGTTAGCAATGAACCTATGCAGAACTCAGAGGCTAGTCTCTGTTTTGCTTTGTTTTTTTGCAGTAAAGAAAAGAAGCATACACCACTGTAGTGTATTAATGTACTTTACTAAACAATAATGCTGTACATATAAACTACTTACAATTTTAGGAAAGCAATACATGCCATACAGAGTATTACAAATTATGCATACAATATACATGTGCACAGACAATCTATCCTTCTTAGCGAATGAGCATTGACAATGTATGTGATAGGAATACACTAAACAGTTACTTAAGTTGGGTTATAGATTTAGTGTCATCCCAGGTGAGGATCCCTCCTTGCACATACTTTCTTTGGTCTTATGGAGTTCCCTTCCTTCTTTATTATGAAGTCATATTTCTTCTATCCAGGATCTCTTACAGACTGCTCCTTGTTTCTCAAAGTCCTCCAAACAACTAGTTCTTTGTTGCAAAAATAAAAAATAAAATCCGCCAAATATTACCTGATTGCAGCTACAGTGCCTTGAAAAAGTATTCATACCCCTCAACATTTTTCACATTTTGTCATGTTACAACCAAAAACGTAAATGTATTTTATTGGGATTTTATTTGATAGACCAACACAAAGTGGCACATAATTGTAAAGTGGAAGGAAAATGATAAATGGTTTTCATTTTTTTTACAAATAAATATGTGGAAAATGTTGGTGTGCATTTGTATTCAGCCCCCCTGAGTCAATGCTTTGTAGAACCACCTTTCGCTGCAATTACAGCGGCAAGTCTCTTTGGGAATGTCTCTACCAGCTTTGTACATCTAGAGAGTGACATTTTTGCCCATTCTTCATTGCAAAATAGCTCAAGCTTTGGCATATTGAATGGAGAGCATCTGTGAACAGTAATTTTCAAGTCTTGCCACAGATTCTCAATTGGATTCAGGTCGGGACTTTGACTGGGCCATTCTAACACATGAATATGCTTTGATCTAATCCACTCCAATATAGGTCTGGCTGTATGTTTAGGGTCGTTATCCTACTGGAAGGGGAACCTCCGCCCCAGTCTCAGGTCTTTTGCAGACTCTAATAGGTTTTCTTCTAAGATTACCCTGTATTTGGCTCCATCCATCTTTCCATCAGCTCTGACCAGCTTCCCTGTCCCTGGTGAAGGAAAGCATCCCCTCAACATGATGTTGCCACCACCATGTTTCACGGTAGGGATGGTGTATTCAGGGTGATGTGCAGTATTAGTTTTCTGCCACACATAGCTTTTTGCTTTTAGGCCAAAAAGTTAAATTTTGGTCTCATCTGACCAAAGAACCTTCTTCCATATGTTTGCTGTGTCCCCCACATGGCTTCTCACAAACTACAAACATGACTTCTTATGGCTTTCTTTCTTTCAACAATGGCTTTCTTCTTGCCACTCTTCCATAACGACCAGATTTGTGCAGTGCATGACTAATAGTTGACAGATTATCCCACCTGAGCTGTGGATCTCTGCAGCTCCTCCAGAGTTACCATTGGCCTCTTGGCTGCTTCTCTGATAAATGCTATACTTGCCTGGCCTGTCAGTTTAGATGGACAGCCATGTCTTGGTAGCTTTGCAGTTGTGCCATACTCTTTCCATTTTCAAATGATGGATTGAACAGTGCTCCGTGAGATGTTCAAAGCTTGGGATGTTGTTTTTATAATCTTACCCTGCTTTAAACTCCTCCACAACTTTATCCCTGACCTGTCCTGTGTGTTCCTTGGCCTTCATGATGCTGTTTGTCCACTAAGGGCTTCACAGAACAGCTGTATTTATACTGAGATTAAATTACACACAGGTGGACTCTTTTTACTAATTAGGTGACATCTGAAGGCAATTGGTTCCCATAACAGCATGAGAACCCAGGCTGTAGTGGAAATCTCCTCCTACCTGAACACCCAGCACCCTGCAGTTTATCACAAGACCGTGGCATACAGTTCAGCCAAAAAGGTATATAGTGGCAATATTTTATTGTAAAAAGAGGATTTATAAGCTGTGGGCACTGCAGGAGGGGGGTGGGGGGCAGATGAAGTGTTTTCATATTACTGGGTTTAGTAACACTTTAAATTAATTGCACGGGCGATGTGGGAATACTTCCTTTTGCCAGTTTCATCTAGTTTCTACCCCTCACCCCCATGGTATCATTTGAGACCAGTTTTCCAGTAATACTTACAGTATACTCAAATAATTTTACTGTGATAGTTTATTCATCAGCATAGTTGCTACCTTATTTCCTTCCTGTCATCTGGAAATTTAACCATTGTACTTTCCAGTTTCATCTGAACTGTATTCACTTATCCAAAACTTCAATAAAAATTTAAATTTCAATAAAACAATAGCCCTATCATTGGCCCTTCTAAGCCAGCTGACCTAAGGTCAAAAGCCAAGCAGTGCATTATGGTTACTAAGGTGCATTCCACACACTTACATAAAAAAATAAGTATTTCGGAAAACACACGGCATGGTGTTCTGTATTTATGTCTTATTTTATTTAAATTCATTTGGGCCTATTTATCACAAATGGAGAAAAACTAAGACGTGCTTACCATAGAAACGTATTTAGTCATTTACAGAAACATTATTCTGTTATTGTATTGGTTCCAATGGGCAATACCAACCATTTTCTTTTCTCTGATTATACAAAACACAAACATGTACCAAACATAGAACAAGCAGCTCTAGATCACACTATAAGCTTATCCATTCTATTTTCAATTGCTGACTCCTCGTTCTACACTTAGAAGTGGGGCATGTGGAACCTACCTAACATCACAAGAAAATGTCATGAATCACCCAAAGTTCTTGGTTATTGGTGGCTTGTGATTCAGATCTGTGCCTCTATTAAAAAAAGTGATCCCGGTTCTTAAATGCTTGTAATACAAACATATTTGTTAAACACCTTAGCACTGCATTTTTTAAATATTTTAAAGCAGTAGAATTTTTATCTTTCAATCCATATACTCTGTATTCATTTTCTGCCTTTTCGCCCTTCTCATTTTTTCCTGTTTGTTATATTTTTTTATCAGTTTGTTTTGCTTAGAGTTTACCTTTTTCCCATCTTGCATCGTTCCTCTCACAGTCCCCATCTCTCACTTCAAGGGCATGTCTGTTCAGCAGTGCATCTTGCTTTTAATCAGTTTATACCTTCACAGTACTGGCAACTTGATGCATTTATATCTCCTTATTATTTTGGGAGCTAGGGGGATGACATGAGCGGTTTGGGGGGGGGGGGTGTTTGTGGAATAAGAAAGAGGGAAGTAGGTAGAGATGAGATTCCAGGTTGCTTTGCCTAGGTGTGACAGTTACTGACGAACTGCTCGCTGAATCGACCAAATGAAAAGCACAAACGGCATAACAATCATATATGCAGTTTGTCACAGTGGAATGTAGAATAAATAAATAAATCCACAATCTAGCCTTTGTTTTTCTTGTATAAAAATATGTCAGCAAGACTGCCTGGCTCTTTATAAATGTTGTAATCAACTGCAGATAAACCAAACTAGGCTTTATAAGACTAGCTCCATCAGTTCTGTCACTCCCAGAAACCTCAGTGGGAAATGGTAAAATATTTTATCTTCCTCTCTGTAGCAGACATCAAAACCAGCCTCTACTAACAAAAGTTTTCCGTTAAAATTGTCTGTGTATGAGTGGCTGAGGATAAACTGTAGTTATAAAGTCTGCCGTATTTCACATTGGGGGATGGTATAAATGTTATATGTGAACATGTTGCCCTGCAGAAATGTGTATTTTTGTTTGTACGCTTTGCAATTTAACAAGTTAATGCTTCTTAACCACTTGCCTACTAGGCACTTAAACCCTCCTCCCGCCCAGACCAATTTTCAGCTTTCAGCGCTCTCACACTTTGAATGACAATTACTCAGTCATGCAACACTGTACCCATATGAATTTTTTGTCCTTTTTTCATACAAATAGAGCTTGCTTTTGGTGGTATTTATTAGACATGTGCAATTTGTTTCTTAACACCAAATTGGGTGGGTGCTTCCTCCTTCTGAGTGGATGTTCAGGAACATACCTCAGAAGGAGGGGGATCACGCGTGCCCGCGCATCGGCGCGATCACGATGCGCTCGTGTCACCCGGACACGGCGCATCTCCGATCGACAGGAGGGTTCTGTAATTGGCCTTCCTGATCACATGACGGCTGTGTCCAATCACAGCCGTCATGTGATGTAAATAGAGAGCCGGTTGCTAGGCGATCGGCTCTCCTCTTCTCACACAGAAGTTGTCAGTGAGGAGAGGAGAGCGGATCGCTGCAGCGGGCTGGTGATCAGTGTGTATGAGCTGTCTTTTACAGCTTTTTACACACTGATCCCCAACCTAGTGTCCCTACACAATGTAAACACACAAAGTCCACACAATGTCCCCAAAACACATGTCCCCACACAATGTCCCCACACAGTAAAAACACCTGTCCCCCTCATATGTAACAGTAAAATCACATGTCCCAATGATCATCTGCACACATATGTCCGTGATCACCTACGCACATCTGTACATGTTCATCTGCGTACATATGTCCGTGATCAAACAAGCCAATTATTATACACTTAACGGGACATGTAGCAGAATACATTTTTGCTTAAATTTATCACAAAATTTGATTTTATTGGATTTCTTTTAAAATAGAAAGAAGAAAATATTGTTTTTTTTTTAAATTTCCGCTCTTTTTTCGCTTATGTCGCAAAAAAAGAAAAAACAGAGTCTTGAATAAATACCACCAAAAGAAAGCTTTAACATAAAATTTTCATTTGTGTACAGTGTTGCATGACCGCTCAATTGTCATTGAAAGTGCGAGAGCGCTGAAAGCTGAAAATTGGCCTGGGAAGGAAGGGGTTGAAAGTGCCCAGTATTGAAGTGGTTAACTTTTTCGAAATTCTGACACATTTTGCCTCTTTCAGGCATTCGGATGCATTCAAGAATGTCTGAAGAAAAAAGTAATGAATTTGAACTAATACAAAATAAATTATAGTGAAAATATTGAATGAATTTGACATGATTCGTTCATTCGTTAAAGGTCTAATGAAACAAAAGGTCAACTCAGAGTAAATCTTAGTGCCGGTTCACAAAGGGGCGACCTGTCAGGTGACTTAGCCGCCTGACATGTCGTGCTCCATGTATTGCAATGGAACCGTTCTAATAGGAGCGACTCAAGTCGCTACAACTTAGAAAAAGCTTCCTGTACTACTTTGTAGCGACTTCGGAGCGGCTTGCATTGATTTCTATACAGGCATACCCCACTTTTAAGTACACAATGGGGTTTATTTACTATCGCCGGAGGGTGCAAAATCAGGCTCACTTCTGCATAGAAACCAATGAGCTTCTAACCCCAGCTTGTTCAATTAAGCCTGGTAATAAAACCTGGTAGCTCATTGGTTTCTGTGCAGAAGTGAGCCTGATTTTGCACTCTCCAGCGATAGTAAATAAACCCCATTGTGTACTTAAAAGTGGGGTATGTCTGTACAGAAGTTGTTTTGCAAGCCACGCTGAAGTCGCGCTGTACGGGGTGGCTTCAGAGTTAGATGACTTTGAAGCCACCCCTGTGTGAACCGTACAGTCCAATCAGCTGATTCATTTTGTGCTGAAGGTTGGATTACTGGCAAAGTGCATTCCTGAGAACTGAGTGAGAAGGGTGTTGTATTCTATTTGATTAGAGGAGAAGAGATATTGTTATTGTGTGTGTTAATGGATTCAATAAATAAACGACTTTCCAAACTACGAATCGTTATCAGGAATATATATACATACAAAAATATTGAATCGAAAAGATATACATACAAAACAAATTGATTTGGTATAACGAATATCGACACTCTACAGAAATAACAAATTATCTGAAAACAAATTAACGTAACATAACGAATATAACAGAACTAAATTATGTATTTTGCAAATGAAAATGAAAAACGAAACTGAACAAAATTTTCCGTTGTGCACAAGTCTAGTATTTATTCATTACTGTTGTTTTTTATTTTTTGCGCTATAAATGTAAAAAGGCCAAAAATGTAAAAAAATATAATTTTCTTTGTTTCGGTTAGAAAATTTAGCAAATTAGTAATTTCCTTCATAAATTTTGGCCACAATTAATACTGCTACATATCTTTGGTAAAAAATAATCAAATTTAGTGGATATTATTTGGTCTGTGTGAAAGTTAGAGAGAGTCTACAAGCTATGATACTAATCATAGAAAATTGATCACACCTGATGTACCGACGGCCTATCTCATTTATTGAGACACTTAGGCCCCTTTCACACGGGACGGATCCATGAGGATCCTCCCCGTGAACCTCCACTTGCTCAGCGGGGATCGCGCCGCTGATCCCCGTTGAGCCGGTGGATGACAGGGCGGTCCCTGCACACTGTGCAGAGACCGCCCTCTCAGATCTCCGTTCTCCCCTATGGGGGTATCGGATGAACACGGACCGTCCATCCATGTTCATCCGATCCGCTCTGCAGATGGATAGAAAAATAGGATTTTCCTCCGTCTGCAGAATCGGGGGATTGCAGACACGGAGGAGATCGGGTGTCAGCGGATGTTCATCCGCTGACACCCGCGATCTCATAGGGACCAATGTATGTCCCTTTTTCATCCGTAAACGGATGGATGAAAAAGCAGACATACGGTCCGCTAGTGTGAAAGGGGCCTAACAGAGCCAGGAAAGTACAAATACCCCCCAAATGACCCTTTTTTGGAAAGTAGACATTCCAAGGTATGTAGTAAGAGACATGGTGAGTTTTTTGAATTTTTTTTTTTTTCCACAATTCTTTGCAAAATGAAGTTTATTTTCTTTCTTTTTTTTCCACAAAATTGCCATTGTAACAGATTATTTCTCTCACATGGCATATGCATACTTGCCTAGTGACACATAGCATGCACATACCAAGAATTACACCCCAAAATACATTCTGCCGAGCAAACGGTAAACAAAAGATTACCTGTTGTTTTAGTAGCGCAATTGTCCACAGTAGGATAGCACTGGTCCAGGCAGCAGGCAGGGTCTTGGTCAGCAACAGCGAACGCAATTGTCCAGGCAACAGGCAGGAAAACTGTCCATAGTCAGTACAGACAGCAGGCAGGGATACTGTCCATAAACAGTCCAGGGTCAGTGCAGGCAGAGATATTGTGAGCAGTGCCAAAATATTGGTCCTGGTAGTAGGCAGGAACATGGTCCATAGTACAGGTACCAGGCAGAGATGTGGTCAGTTCATGCAGCAGTCAGAGGCATGATGGCAGTAAGTCCTACAGGCAGCAGGCATAAGTAGGATAGAATGGGGACAGGGGTAGAGGCTTCTCCCACCCAAATCTCTTTGAAGCCTCCAGTCTCCAGACCCTAATCTGGGAATGAGAAAACGAAAAAAAATGTTTTCTTCATCTAAAAAAACAATTCTGGAGCCCCTCACATATGTGAGACCCCTGTGTTATGAATCCCACTAATTAAGTAGAAGGGTACCAGATCAGTCCAGGAGTCAGAAAAAAACATGGTCAAACAGTCCAGGGTCAGTTCCAGGACAGGCAGAGGTATGTACAGAAGCGGTAAGCAGAAGCGTGGATGAATAACAGGCCAGGGTCAGTTCCGGAGCAGGCAGAGGTATGTACAAAAGTGTCAGGTAAAGGTGTGGTCGAATAACTGGCCAGGGTCAGAGCATGCGGTGGCATAAGGGATGTGAAGGTAAATGGCAGGAACTGAGGATTACGTTTACCATACTTCACTAATAATGTACTCAAGTATGGTAACGGCCGAAACGGTCACCTCTACAAAGGCCTGGTTGGGGAGCATACTGGGTACAATAATAAGAGGTGTCTCTTCTAACTACTCCACTGGTACACACCCTATATTTTTCTGATGTCTTTGGCCTGTTGGTCTGGGAGGGATTTTATCGAGAAAATGGCGTTTGGAGATTCTACTAATCACATTGGATCGAATGTTTTCTGGTGGGCCGTTCGGGAATATAAGGGCAGTGATAATTTCCTCCTGGTAGCCAAGGAAGGGTTGGGGGCTTTCGGTGGAGTTGCGGTAGATTATATAGGAGTTGTATATGGGCAAATGAAAAAAAATATATATACATTTTTATACCAATGGTATGTTCGTCTTGTGGCAAGGTAGGGTCGACTCCCCCATGAACAAATTGAATTCGTGGACACATGTTGGCTTTCGGAAGGGGCCATTCCTTCTGGGGATTTTCACGTAGGTGTTATTGTGGATCGAAGACAGCATGTGGACATCCCTTCTGTCCCTCCACTTCACTGCCAGAATTTCCTTGTTTTGCAGACTCACCGCCGCCCCCTCTTCTTAACTTTATATTGATGAGCCTTTGATGAAAGCCGTTCCTGTTCTTTCTCACGTGCCACATGCTGGTGTCTTCCTCCGGTGAAGGTTGCGGAACAGGGGCAGACTCATGTAGAAGTTATCTACATACAGGTGATAGCCTTTCTCCAGTAGTGGGTATATTAGGTCCTGATGAGCACTGATGAGGCGGCACAGATGTTCACTGATGACTGATGGCACTGATGGGCACTGATGACACTGTGGCACTGTAACACTGATGACTGGCACTGATGGGCACTGTAACACAGAAATCCATAAAATATCGATGGTCCTTCCCTTTCCGTCTTCAGTTCCAGTACAAGGACAAATCATATGGATTCTCCAGCTTTCAGGAAGGAGAATGACTACTCCTTCGACTCAGATTCATCTCCCAAGAATTCAGCTCACGACCAAGCTCTTCCAAGGGACACCCTCCAAATAGCCCTCTGACACCACTGTGGAACAAACAGCCAACGAAGAGACAACGAGACTCCCTCCCTCCAAGATGAGTCTCTAATCCACTTATCCCCTCTGGGATAGTTATCCTCCTTTTCGGGCGGTTTCACCCCCCAACTGTGTAGTGGTTTAACCACTTCGGACCCGGGCCATTGTAGAATGACAGCCACAAGGTGGCTCTACAGGGCCGGGAGGCCATCATATGATGTCCTCGGGCCTCCGGCCGCTGGGGGCACGCGCGCATGCCCGCCGCTTCACTCAGGTGCCAATGCGTGTGCCTGGTGGCCGCGATGTCCGCCGGGTTCCCGCGATCGGCAGTCACAGAGCCAGGGACGTGGATCTCTGTGTGTAAACACAGAGATCCACGTCCTGTCAGGGAGAGGAGACCGATGGTGTGTCCCTTGTACATAGGGACACCCATCGGTCACCTCCCCCAGTCAGTCCCCTCCCCCCACAGTAAGAATCACCTAGCAGGGCACACATTTAACCCCTTGATCGCCCCCTAGTGTTAACCCCTTCCCTGCCAGTCACATTTATACAGTAATCAGTGCCGTTTTATAACACTGTTCGCTGTATAAATGTGAATGGTCCCAAAAATGTGTCAAAAGTGTCCGATGTGTCCGCCGTAATATCGCAGTCCTGACAAAAATCACAGATAACCGCCATTACTAGTAAAAAAAAATAACAAAAAAAATTCATAATTCTATCCCCTATTTTGTAGGCGCTATAACTTTTGCGCAAACCAATCACTATACGCTTATTGCGATTTTTTTTACAAAAAATATGTAGAAGAATATGTATCGGCCTAAATTGAGTAAAAAAAAAATTGTTTTTTAAAAAAAGAATTGGGATATTTATTATAGCAAAAAGTAAAAAATATTGTGTTTTTTTCACAATTGTCAGTATTTTTTGTTTATAGCGCAAAAAATAAAAACCGCAGAGATGATCAAATACCACCAAAAGAAAGCTCTATTTATGGGAAAAAAAGGACGTCAATTTTGTTTGGGAGCCACATCGCACCACCGCGCAATTGTCATTCAAAGCATGACAGTGCTGAAAGCTGAAATTTTGCCTGGGCAGGAAGGGGGTATATGTGCCCAGTAAGCAAGTGGTTAAAGTACACCCACCTGACTCTTCGACAAACTCGCTGAACTAAAAGTGTCATCTCCGACAATTTCATACACCCACCCCTTGATTACTTTGAGGGGCAATCTTCTTTGCAAGTTCCTTCCCACCATCCTCCCCTTCCCCCTTCCTATTTCACCCCCCCCCCTGCATTTTTACAGTACCTTCCTAGTCAGCAAACGTCTGTCTAGATTTTGTTTCTTAGCTTCCTTGCTCCAAGGTCCCCCACAAAAATCTTCTTTGTTCCACTGGGGGCCTAGTGGCCAGAGTGGCCCTGCTTGTCACTCCCTCTGTTGTGACTCAGAGGGGTTATGTCCTCTGGTGACATCAGGACAGCAACCTCTGTCAAGGTTGCCACTTCAACTAACCCATCCACTCCGTGGGTTTCGGGAAACAGGACTTGGCTGGCCAGTCCTGCACCTCCATAGTTCTAAACAATCTTGTCTAGGACTTCTTGATTCTTTCGAACCATCTACCTCTTTCCCCCCTCTCTTTTCCATGTCTGCTCCCCCTTTATCTATTCTCCCTTTTTGTACTTCCCGGGAACCTTCACAGAAAGCTACTCTCATCCAGACAACCCGTATGTTGAACCTGCTCAAAACTTTGTGGTTTGGACCTCGATCATCAGTGGTCAAGGTAGGCCCCCCTCACATATAATCGCAACCCTTTCCTCGTATCCATGGCTAACCCTACCCCTCCGCAGGTGACTCTCATAACAATCAGGGTCTGAACTCCCAAACTAAGAGACGTAAGGCCTTTCAAAGCTATCACTCTAGGGGCATTGACATAATCCTTCTCCAAGAAACTCACTTCCCTAACAGTTACACCCCCACCTTGCTTCATCACAGGTACCCCACTTTTATCTGGCAAACGCAGACATTAACCACTTCGCGCCTGGGCTATAAGCAAAAGACGTCCACAAAGCGGTCGTCAATTGCTGATAGGACGTCTATGGACGTCCTCTTATTTACTTCCGCGATGCACGCCACCGCGGGCGTGCATCGGGGAAAAACTGTGCCCGCCGTGTCAGGCGAGTGCCGATGCGCATGCCTGGCGGCCGCGATGTCCTCCAGGTACGAGCGATCGGTTGTCACAGAGCCAGGGACGTGGATCTCTGTGTGTAAACACAGAGATCCACGTCCTGTGAGGGAGAGGAGACTGATGGTGTGTCCCTTGTACATAGGGACAACCATCAGTCACCTCCCCCAGTCAGTCCCCTCCCCCCCACAGTAAGAACATCTAGCAGGCAACATATTAACCCCTTGATCGCCCCCTAGTGGTTAACCCCTTCCCTGACAGTCACATTTATACAGTAATCAGTGCATATTTTTAGCACTGTTCGCTGTATAAATGTGAACGGTCCCAAAAATGTGTCAAAAGTGTCCGATGTGTCCGCCGTAATGTCACAGTCACAAAAAAAAAAAAAATCGCAGATCGACGCCATTACTAGTAAAAAAAATAAAAATAATAAAAAAAAAAATCATAATTCTATTCCCTATTTTGTAGGCGCTATAACTTTTGCGCAAACCAATCACTATACGCTTATTGCGATTTTTTTTTTTTACCTAAAATATGTAGAATACGTATCGGCCTAAACTGAGGAAAAAAATTGTTTTTTTAAAAAAAAAATGGTATATTAATTATAGCAAAAATTAAAAAATATTGTGTTTTTTTCAAAATTGTCGCTCTATTTTTGTTTATAGCGCAAAAAATAAAAACCGCAGAAATGATCAAAGACCACCAAAAGAAAGCTCTATTTGTGGGAAAAAAAGGACGTCAATTTTGTTTGGGAGCCACGTCGCACGACTGCGCAATTGTCATTCAAAGTGTGACGGCGCTGAAACCTGAAATTTCGCCTGGGCAGGAAGGGGGTTATGTGCCCAGTTGTCAAGTGGTTAAGAAAAGGGGAGTAGCTATCCTATTTTCAAAACTGACCTTATTTACACATTCCCAAATGATCAAAGACAAAGAGGGTCATTACATCCTAGTCAAGGGTCTTATTGCTGGCACTATGTACTCCATTATCTCCTATTATGCCCCTAACCGAGGCCAAGCCCACTTCTTCTCCTCGATGCTTATATCCCTCTCTCCTCATTTTGAGGGCAGAGTGATTATGGGCAGTGATTCCAACATCACCTTCGGTCATCTTCTAGACAAATCGGCCCAAGGAATTCCCCACTTTAAAAAACCTCCTGAACAGAGTCTCCGCATTGCCCGACTTCTACACTCCCTAGGCCTGATTGACACCTGGAGGGAACTAAACCCTTCCGCAAAAGACTATACGCACTATTCAGCCCCACATAGGACATATGCTAGAATAGACCACATGTTCATCCCCACTTCTGAAATCCACACGGCATCCCAAGCCTCAATTCATGATGTCCCATGGTCTGACCACTCACTAGTAACTCTAAAACTTATAGATTCCATAGCCCCCTCGGGACTCTACCACTGGTGTCTAAACGAAACCATCCTCTCCAACCAAGTACTTTGCATCCTTTTGGAAAAGGATACTCGGGAATATTTCATCACCAATGACACTGGAGACATCTCCCCAAGCTCCCTTTGGGGGGGGTCACAAAACGGTAATGAGAAGGAAGCTTATCCAGCTTTCCTACAGATTAAAGCGTGAACGGAAAGCGGAGGTCATGAACCTAGAGAAAGAATTCAAGTCCCGTAGCGCGACTTATAAGCAAAAACCCACCCCTGACTCCCAGGCCAAACTAGAATCAACCAGCTTAGCCCTGAATTTAGCCCTCACTCCCCCTCTCCTGAACCGCATCAGGCCACATAGCCCTAAACATGGGGAGGATCCCAAAGCACCATGTCCCCATGTTGATGGGGACAAGGGCCTCATCCCCACAACCCTTGCCCGGTGGTTGTGGGGGTCTGCGGGCGGGGGGCTTATCGGAATCAGGAAGCCCCCTTTAACAAGGGGACCCCCAGATACAGCCCCCCCTATGTGAATTGGTAACAGGGTACATTGTACCCCTACTGTTTCACCCAAAAAAGTGTCAATATCTGAAAAAAAACAAGAGCCAGTTTTGGACAAGTTCTTTATTAAAAAAGAAAAAAGTCCAGCGATGTAGATCCATCTCGCTCCGACAATACCGGAAAAAAAAGCCACTACTGATGCGCCTCCATAGGAGACTCCCGTCAAGTGACGCTACTCCTGCCATAACAGCTCTTATATAGCTGAGGGTGGGGCCACCCGGTGACGTACATGGATGACCCCGTCCCCCTCTGATGGCACGGGGAAACCGCAGGAAATCCCAGTGGCGTCAAAGGGGGGAGGGGTCACTCATGTACGTCACTGGGTGGCCCCGCCCTCAGCTATATAAGAGCTGTCACGGCGGGCGTAGCATCACTCAACGGGAGTCTCCTATAGAGGCACATCCGTAGCGTTTTTTTATTTTATTTTATTTTTGGTATTGTCAGAGCGAGATGGATCTACATCGCTGGACTTTTTTCTTTTTTAATAAAAGGACTTGTCCCAAGCTGGCTCTTGTTTTTTTTTTTTTTTTTTTTACACTTTTTTGGGTGAAATGGTCGGGGTACAATGTACCATGTTATCAATTCACATGGGGAGCGGGATCTGGGGGTCCCCTTGTTAAAGGGGGCTTCCAGATTCCGATAAGCCCCCCGCCCGCAGACCCCCACAACCACCAGGCGAAGGGTTGTGGGGATGAGGCCCTTGTCCCCATCAACATGGGGACATGGTGCTTTGGGGTCCAGACCCCAAAGCATCCTCCCCATGTTAAGGGCATGTGGCCTGGTATGGTTCAGGAGGGGGGCGCTCTCTCGTCCCCCCTCTTTTCCTGCGACCTGCCAGGTTACATGTTCGGATAAGGGTCTGGTATGGGTTTTTGGGGGGGACCTATGCCATTTTTTTAATTCTGGTGCGGGGTTCCCCTTAAAACCTGAAGGGTCTGGTATGGATTTTGAGGAGGACCCCTACGCCATTTTAAAAAAAAAAAAAAGGCGCAGGGCTCCCCTTAATATCCATACCAGACTTTAAGGGCCTGGTATGGAATTTGGGGGGACCCCCACGCAATTTTTTTTATTATTTTGGTTTGGGGTTCCCCTTAATATTCATACCAGACTCAAAGGGCCTGGTAATGGACTGGGGGGGGACCCATGCCGTTTTTTTCAATGAATTTTATCTGTATTGCCGGGACCCGACAATTCATTACAGCCGCGATCAGTTTTAAATTACTTTTTTTCCTTTAGAAATTTCATTTTGCTGCAGGGACTGTTCTAAACACGGGAAAAATGCGCCACTTTACAGGCATACTATAGACATCCCCCAGGTATGACATTTAAAGGAATAACTTTCATTGTTTTACTTTAAGCATTATTAAAATCACTGCTCCCGAAAAAACTTCAGTTTTTAAAACTTTTATTTGCATTGATACATGTCCCCTGGGGCAGGACCCAGGTCCCCAAACACTTTTTATGACAATACCATGCATATAAGCCTTTAAAACTAGAACTTTTGATTTTTCATGTTTGTGTCCCATAGACTTTAACGGTGTTTGCGTGTTCGAACAAATTTTTTGCCTGTTCGCAAGTTCTGGTGTGAACCGAACCGAGGGGTGTTCGACTCATCCTTACTAGCAGCTAAACTTACCCCCAGACATAGAATCTTCGCCCTTCTTAAAGTCAAATCCTTGACTGGCTCCCTGGCTTAGAACCCCAAAAGGATCCTAGAAGCCTTCCAATTCTTCTATTCTAACCTCTACACCGAACACAACCCAAGCATCCCCAGTCAGCTTGATTCCTTCTTGGAGGACATCCCTCTCCCAAAAATTATTTTAAGGACTTAGAAGCTAAATTGAGGAATAGGACCTCCAAAGGTAGTATTGTCAGAAATACTACCGGTACCCCGAGCCACACCAGAAAGGCAGCGGGAGATAGGGGAAGTAAACAAGTGGCTGAGGAGGTGGTGTAGAAAGGAGGGGTTCCTGGAGAACTTGGCAGACTTTTCAGTCGGTTACCGGCTCTTTAGCAGGTAGGGACTGCACCTAAATGGGGAGGGTGCAGCTCGCCTGGGAGAGAAGATGGCCAAAACAATAGATGTGGCTTTTAAACTAGGCGACAGGGGGAGGGTCCTGACGTAGAGATAGCCAGCATGGAACAAATTTCAGAGGGTAGTAGGTTGACAAAAGCACCTAAACCCGAGGTAAGTAAGTTAACAAGTCCAAATAACAACCTCAGAACAACCAACAAGTAGATAGTACACGACTGAACAAAACTCCCAGGCTTGTTCACTAATGCCAGGAGTCTGGCTGACAAGATGGGAGAACTAGAGCTGCTGTTGTATGAGGGGGGTTTAGTGTTTGTGGGAATTTCAGAGACTTGGTTTAACAGCTCCCATGATTGGCTGGCAACCATTCAAGAGTATTCCCTATATCGCAGCGATAGGGAGGGTAAAAAAGGGGGAGGGGTATGCATGTATATCAGAAATTAAGTGCAAGTGATTGTGAGGGATGACATCACTAATGGAGCAAGGGAGTGGAGGTGGAATCCTTATGGGTAGAGGGCCAAAGGGAGGAAACTAAGGGGAAAGTAATACTGGGAGTATACTATAGGCCCCCTAACCAGGGAGGAGGGGGAGGTGGACCTCCTATCACAGTTTGAAATGGCGGCAAGGATGGGAAGTGTCATTATAATGGGGGATTTTAATTATCCAGACATAGACTGGGCGTATGGAATCGCGCATTCGCCTAAGGCTCGCCATTTCCTAAATGTCTTGACAATTTCATGGGTCAGATGATAAATACACCAACAAGAAACAATGCGTTACTAAACATACTGATTACTTACAATACAGACCTGATTGTGGATGTGAAAATACCGGTCAATTTAGCAATCACAGCGATCACAGGTCAATTAGTTTCAGCATAAATCACACAAATAGGAAACACAAGAGTAATACAAAAACACTGAATTTCAAAAGAACATGGAGGAAAAATGGGAGTGCTTTAAGAGCATATTGAATAAAAAGGTATTGGCCAGTGCATTCCAATAGGAAATACATTTAAAAAAGCTAGTAAAAGTCCTGGGTGGCTTAACACCAACGTAAGAATGCATATAAAAACAAAGGAGAAGGCCTTAATACAATACAATACAAGGCTGATGGGTCTTTATCAGCATTCCAACTTTGCAAAGAATGTAATAAGAAATGTAAGGGTGTAATCAGGGCGGCTAAGATAGAACACGAAAGACATTATTTAAGTATATAAATAGTAAGAAATGGAGGTCAGAACATATTGGCCCCATAAAGAATGATGAAGGAAATCTGGTTACAAAAGATGGAGAGATGGCAAAGGTTTTGAATTTATTCTTCTCCTCGGTCTTCACAAGGAAAACGGGGGGGGGGGGGAATTAGTAACCAAGACTGCAATGTTTATCCTCATGACACACCACAGGAAGCACCCTCATGGCTAACAGAGCATAGAGTTAGAAATAGACTTGAAAAACGTATCATTAATAAGTCACCGGGACCAGATGGCTTACACCCTTAGGGAACTCAGTCAAGTGATTGCCGTCTAGACCATTGTTCCTAATTTTTATGAACAGTCTACTGACTGGAAGGGTACTAGCTGATTGAAGAAAAGCCAATGTAGCACCAATATTTAAAAAAGGGCAAAGATATATCCCTGGGAACTACAGACCAGTTAGCCTAACATCAATAGTTTGCAAGCTCTTGGAGGGGATGATAAGGGACTATATACAACATTTTAATAATAAAAACTGTATTATTAGCAGTAATCAGCATGGATTCATGAATAATGAATAGTTCTTGCCAAACCAACCTATTAACCTTCTATTAGAAGGTGAGCTGCCATCTAGATAAAGGAATGCCTGTAGACGTGGTGTATCTGGATTTTGCAAAGGCATTCGATACAGTTCCCCATAAAAGTTTACTGTACAAACTAAGGTCTGTCGGCATGGAGCAAAGGGTAAGTACATGGATTGAAAACTGGCTACGGGGGCGACTTCAGAGGGTGGTGAAAGATAGGGAGTACTCAGAATGGTCTGGTGTAGAAAGCGTGGGCCCCCAGGGTTCTGTCCTGGGACCAATCCTATTTAATTTATTCATAAATAATCTGGAAGATGGGATAAACAGCTTGATCTCAGTATTTGCAGACGATACTAAGCTAAGCAGGGCAATAACTTCTACGCAGGTTGTGGAAACCTTGCAAGAAGATCTAAACAAATTAACGGGGTGGGCAACTAAATGGCAAATGAGGTTTAATGTTGAAAAATTTAAAATCATGCATTTGCCAAAAATATGAATGCAATCTACTCACTAGGGGGAGAACCACTGGGAGAATCTAGGATGGAAAAAGACCTGGGGTTCTTAGTAGATGGCAGGCTCATCAATGGCATGCAATGCCAGGCTGCTGCAAGCAAAGCCAATAGAATATTGTCATGCATTAAAAAAGGGGATTCACTCCAGAGATAAAATGATAATTCTCCCACTCTACAAGACTCTGGTCCGGCCGCAGCTGGAGTATGCCATCCAGTTCTGGGCACCAGTCCTCAGAAGGGATGTGCTGGAGGTGAAGAGAGTCCAAAGAAGGGCAACAAAGCTAATAAAGGGACTGGAGGATCTCAGTTATGGGGAAAGACTGCAAGCACTGAACTTATTCTCTCTGGAGAAGAGACGCTTGAGAGGGGATATGATTTCAATGTACAAATACCATACTGTGGTGACCCCACAATAGGGATAAAACTTTTCCACGCAAGGGAATTTAAAAAGACACATGGCCATTCACTAAAATGAGAGGAGAAGCGGTTTAACCTTAAACTGCGTAGAGGGTTCTTTAATGTTAAGCCTTGTACACACGGCCGAGAATCTCGTCGCAAAAAAAACATTGTTTTTCTCAACGGGTTTCTTGTCAAGCTTGACAAGATTTTTGTCAAGCTTTCCTTGCATACACACCGTCAATCCAAAATCTCGTCGTTGTAAAGCGCGGTCACGTACAACACGTACGACGGCAGTATAAAGGGGAAGTTCTATTCCAATGGTGCCACCCCTTGGGATGCTTTTGCTGATCTCATGTTACCACGTGTTAGTAAAAGTTTGGGGAGAGACGATTCACACTTTTCAGTCTTCGTGCTTTCAGTTTGTTACAGCATGACGAATGTGCTATCTCTATTACGAACGCTAGTTTTACAAGAAGGTGCGCTCCCGTCTCATACTTGATTCTGACCATGCGCGTTTTTTGAAGACTTGGAAGAGCATACACACAAACGTTTTTCTCGTCCAAACACAGTCTGACGAGAATCACGACGAGAAAAATGAGCCTCCCGACGAGAAAAAAGAAAGCAGGTCTTCTTTTTTTCTCGTCGAGATTCTAGGCAGTTTTCTTGACGAGAAACCTGAAAGCCTCGTACACACGACCGGTTTTTTCGGTAAGAAACGACAAAAAAACTGTTGGGAGAGCTTTCTTGCAGAGAAAACCGGTCTTTTTTTTTGAGCAGTGGTTTCAGCAGGGAGCATCGATAATTTAAAAAAAAACTATTAGATAGACACCTTAACGACCACAACATACAGGGATATACAATGTAATATTAACATAAAAGCACACACATAGTTTGGACTTGATGGAATTGTGTATTTTTTCAACCTCACCAGTTATGTAACTACAGTTGTGCTCATAAGTTTTGTCAGAAACATTGACGCATCTCAGCATAGTGCCTACAAATATGTCAGAATGTTTATACTGAAATATAAAAATATTATTGTACTTATGGAAATATGCAAAGCTATGATTTGGGAGATTTACAATAGCCTACAATATCAAAGAAATCCAAAATTCCTTATCCGTGCTAGTTTGAAGACAAGTAACACAAATGAATATTGCTTAAAATATTATATATATTTATTAACTAAAGTACAGTGCAAATTAAAATCAGGTATAAGTCATGATCAAACAAATGAATGGATATATTTCTACAATCAGAGATAAATGATGATTAATGTTCATATAATATTTACATACATTTCTATGCAAGCTCTATACGACAAAGTATAATCACAGTTCAATACTTAAATGATACTTGTATATATAAAACTTGGTAACTCTTGTGAAATGTCTTTCCGTTACTTCACGGAAGGTGTAAACACTCTTTTGTTTACTTTGACACTATGTTATCTTTCTCTAAACAAACAGATCTCCTGATTACACTTCTTAAACGTGTCCAGACTGAGGCTCGGTTCACACCAGGGCGGCGCGACGCGGCCCGACTCCTGGGGGCGACCTCGGCGGCGCGATCTCAAGACGACTTGAGACGCCCGCCGAGGCGATTTGCATAAAGACTTCTGTATAGAAGTCTATGCAGGTCGCCCCCAAAAGTAGTACATGAACCTTTTTCTAAGTCGGAGCGACTCAGGTCGCTCCTATTAGAATGGTTCCATAGGGCAGACTGGGAGGCAAACTGGGCGTGACTCCTCAGGCGACCGAGTCGCCTGAGGAGTCGCCCCTGTGTGAACCGAGTCTAATGCCGCGTACACACGGCCGTTTTTCTCGTCGAAAAAACGACATTTCTCCCATTCGACGAGAAAAACTAAATTTTTTCCTTTCGACGAGAAAAACGATCGTCTGTGGGCTTTCTGCCGTTTTTTTAGACGAGAGAAACGGCATTAAAAACGACGAGAAAAATTAGAACATGTTCTAATTTTTCTTGTCGTTTTTTTCGACATGTTTTCCGCGGCAGTGTTTCCCATAGGGAAACACTGCCGCAGAGCCCACACACAGTAGTGTTTTTCGACCAAAAAAAATGACATTTTAAATGGCCGTGTGTGGGGGGGAACAAGCTGTTCCTCGTTTTTAACGTCGATTTTCTCGACGGTGTTTTCACCGTCGAAAAAAATCGATCGTGTGTACGCGGCATAAGTGTCATATAAGGAACACGGCTTGACAAAACAATCAAGGCTTATGTTAAATTTAGAGGGAATCTATTTTTACACATACTTCACAATAAAACCATTGTACCAACTCAGCTCTAGCTTTATCAAGACAACCAAATTAGGGTATGTGTCTTAATATTTGGATTATCACTATTTTATACTGCAGTTAAAAATATAGATAATTCCAAATTGCTTTGCCATATATATTTAAATGGTTTTAGTTATGTGTATGCAAAAACAACTCCATTACCAAAGGTATAAATAAAAGATTTATACGTTACCAGTAGTTAAGAGTTCTGTCTGCTTGAGAATCAAAGTCCCAAGAGGGACTTCTTTCACCATTGCTACATATTGGCGTTCAAGATCTCCTTCCAGCTTCCTTCAGAGAGAGAGTTCCCTCAGAGATCTCCTCAGCGAGCATCTTCCTTCAAAAGAGATCTCCTCCTGCTATCTCAGCTGCTACTTTTATCTTACTCCAAAAAGTGTGTGTGTGTGTTACATTACCACGTAATTGACGAGTCAAATGACAATCTTTTTGGAAGGTTGTCTTAGCAACCAAGTATGCGGCCATCTTGAACAATGTCATTTTTAACCTGTAGGGGAAGTGGTGTATAAGGAATAATTCCTAATGTTAGGGTCACTTAGTTCAGAAACAATTTACGACTACAGTTTGATCTAGCTTAGTGGAATACCATTGATTGTCCAACGGTGTCAAAATGTGTCAACCATCTTCAGACGTTGCGGCTCCACTTCAGATTTACAGGTGTGAATGTTTAGGATCAACACTACCCCAGACCATTTGTTAATGTTTTGGGAAATTCCTTGAAACTAATCACTAGAATGTAAGTTTAAGCAGTTTCTAATGCTATCCTTCTAATATAATCTCATGTATACAACTCCCTAATACTAATCTATATATATATGCATGCATGGGTTTATACATGTATTACTAGTATAGATACATTGTTAAGATATTTGAAAGAACCAATTTAAGATATACAGTACAACAGCTTATTTGTGAATAAACCCTTTGGTCTCATTATGTAAATACAATACTATGAGCTCATGTCCCATTAACTATACACAGCCTGTGTAATTCCCCTTATCTATGAATGACAAAGACCTTTAAGTTATAACCTGGGGAGACTGGTATATTTTCTTAAGTGTTCAGAAGCTTTGAGTTATAACCTGGGGAGACGGGTACAGCCAGACCCCTTACTGAGACATAAGAACAAGGCCTATTCATGCCTATGAATCTAATTTAAACTTTTAAAGATAGTGAATTTGGGTTTAACCTCTTAAAGAGAAAGTAGAAACCAAAATGGCTGTAGTATTGTTCACAGCACATCATGAGCTATGAGCTTAACTTTAGAGATAAAATGGCTGTCCTCTCGTTCACAACATACATGAATATGAAAAATATGTAATATGCGTAATATAAAGGCCTATATGTATATTCTTTTTAACCCTGAATGTTCTGACAGTTTACATACCCTGGCAGAATTTATGATTTCTTGGCCATTTTTCAGAGAATATGAAAGATAACACAAAAACTTTTCTTTCACTCATGGTTAGTGTTTGTCTGAAGCCATTTATTATCAATCAACTGTGTTTACTCTTTTTATATCATAATGGTAACAGGAACTACCCAAATGACCCTGATCAAAAGTTTACATACCCCAGTTCTTAATACCGTGTATTGCTCCCTTTAACATCAATGACCGCTTGAAGCCTTTGTGGTATTTGTGGATGAGGCTCTTTATCATTTTAGATGGTAAAGCTGCCCATTCCTCTTGGCAAAAAAGCCTCCAGTTCCTGTACATTCTTGGGCTGTCTTGCATGAACTGCACGTGTGAGATCTCCCCAGAGTGGCTCAATGATATTGAGGCCAGGAGACTGAGATGGCCACTCCGGAACCTTCACTTTATTTTGCTGTAGCCAATAACAGGTTGACTTGGCCTTATGTTTTGGATCATTGTCATGTTGGAATGTCCAAGTACGTCCCATTCGCAGCTTCCTAGCTGATGTTCCTGCGGTATTTTTTGATAATATACTGCATTCATCTTGCCATCAATTTTGACCAAATTTTCTGTGCCTTTGTAGCTCACACATCCCCAAAACATCAGTGATCCACCTCCGTACCTTTCATCATAGGCCTTGTTGACTCCTCTCCAAATGTAGCGTTTATGTTTGTGGGCAAAAAGCAAAATTTTGGTCTCATCACTCCAAATGACTTTGTACCAGAAGGTTTGAGGCTTGTCTCTGTGCTGTTTGGCATATTGTAAGTGGGATACTTTGTGGCATTTGCGTAGTAATGGCTTTCTTCTGGCGACTCGACCATGCAGCCCATCTTTCTTCAAGTGCCTCCTTATTGTGCATCTTGAAACACATGTTTTCAGAGAGTCCTGTATTGCACCTGAAGTTATTTGTGGGTTTTTATTTGCATCCTGAACAGTTTTCCTGGTAGTTGTGGCTGAAATTTTTGTTTGGTTTGGTTTCAACAGAACCCCTCATTTTCCACTTATTGATTAGAGTTTGAACATTGCTGATTGGCATTCTCAATTGTTTGGATATCTTTTTATATAACCTTCCTGTTTTATACAGTCCAACTACCTTTTCCCGCAGATCCTTTGAAAATTCTTTTGCTTTCCCCATGACTCAGAATCCAGAAACGTCAGGGTAGCACTGGATGAAAGATGCAAGGGTCTGTCTGGAGATCAGAAATTCATTGACCTTTTATACACACACACTAATTATAAGCAAACAGATCACAGATGAGGATGGTTACATTTATGAGCCCTTTCACACTGCCAGTGAGGGGACTTCGGCAGTAAAGCGCCGCTAGTTTTAGCGGTGCTTTACCGTCGTTTTTGCTGCACTTTTCGGGCGCTAGCGAGGTACTTTTAACCCCCGCTAGCAGCCGAATAAAAGGTTAAAAGCGCCCACAAAGCGCTTCTGCCGGGGCACTTTGCAGTCGCTTCGTCGACGTTGCCCATTGATTTTAATGGGCAGGAGTGCTTTAGGAGCCGTGTATACACGGCTCCTAAAGTGCCTCAAAGAAGCTGCTTGCAGGACTATTTTTGATGTCCTGCCAGCACAGCGCCCCAGTGTGAAATCACTCTGGCTTTCACACTGGGATTGCAGAGGAGGCTTTTTTCAGGCGCTTTACAGGTGCTATTTTTAGCGCTAAAGCGCCTGAAAAACGCCTCCAGTGTGAAAGGGACCTTATAGCCATTTAAACCCCTTTGTGTCAACAGTTGATTGATAATAAATGGCTTCAGTCAAACATGATTGAAAGAAAAATTTTGTGTTATCATTCATATTCTCTGAAAAATGGCCAAGAAATCATAAATTCTGCCAGGGTATGTAAACTTATGAGCACAACTGTATGTATCTATGAAGAACCATCCAAAGACAGGTAAATACAACTTTACTGCACTAAATCCTATTCTAGTCATTTTTTTTCTATTGCTTCTCTACTAGTTATGCTATTGTGCTGTAAAAGGAAAATACCAAAATTATTGTTTTTGTATTAGTTATGGGTTTGACATTTTGCATGTTCCATTTTTGGAGCACTAGGCAAAACCACTACCTCTAGAACTAATAACATATTTTTTCCACTTTATAAAAATAAGAAAGGGCATAGGCAATATTGTCTGCAGATGGAATGATAACAGTGTTGTCACTGTCGCCTCATCTGGTGCTGGTATCGATCCCCTGTGTCTTGTCAATCATTATTCCCAGAAACTGAAAAAGAAGATCCACGTTCAGCAGCCAAACATGATCAAAGTGTGTTATTCATGGAAGGTGGAAGATTTTCTTGAGTTTTGTCGACATGTGATATGCCATTATCTGGAGACTCATGATCATCCTCCAGAACCTGGCAGAAGAGGAAGACCTTCTCAGAAGCGCAACATTGACTCACGTCATGATGGCATGAATCATGTGATAGTCAAACAGGGAAAGCAAACGCGGTGTGCTGAATGTCAAAAGAACCACACTTTTCAATGTGAAAAATGTGATGTTGCCTTACAGGTGAATTGTTCTGTTGAATATCGCTCTAAATGACAGGTGTCACCACCTCCTGAGGCAAGAAACATGATTTTATACATTATTTACAATGTAGTATCCAGTGTTCCATAACTCAACAATGGAATATAATTAAAAAAAAAGTTCTCTTAAATTTCTTGTTCCTTAAATTTTTCTAGCTAACATATATGAATTTCATGCACAAATTCTAAAAATTACAACCTCAGGAATAAATGAGTTAATGTCCTGTAAATCTCTCAGCAGATCTATCGTTAGCAAGCTTCCACTATCTTGGCAAGTGACAAAGAAAATGAGTCCCAACGGCCCACTACTCAAGAGAGAAGAAAACGCCATTTAACTCTGAATCTGGTGAACTACATAGATAGCAGTACAGAAGTGGATGAAGACCAAAATGACAATATGACTGGTGTGGCAGTGATCAAGGACACTGTGTGTGTTGCGGCGGTGATTAGGTACAGTTTCAGTGGGTGGTGGAGATTAGGGACACTGACTGATGTGGCAGTGATTAACTACTTAACGACCGCTCACTGTATATATACGTCGGCAGAATGGCACCGACAGGCACAATCACGTAGAGCGTACGTGATCGCCTTTGTACAGTTGGGGGGGTCCGATCAGACCCCCCTCCTATACAGTGAGCGGCCGTTTATCGTTGGGAAGCGATCAGAGATGAGGGGGTGACCATTCGATTTCGGCCACCCCCTCGCGATCGCTCCCGGCAAATGAAAATGCTTCCTCCGCCATGTGATGTAAACACAGGCAGGAGGAAGTGATGTCATCTCCCTCGCGGCGGTCTTTTCGATTCCGGCGCCGAGGAGAGAAGAAGCAGGTTAGTGCACCAACAGTCCACTGACACATAGGTACACATAGGCACACATTTCACCCCCCAGTCACCCCCAGATCACCCCCCAGGTCACCCCCCAGCCCCCAATCACAGTGTCACTGATTGCAGTGATCATTTATTTTACTGATCACTGCATTTAGTGTCATCTGTGATAGTAAAAAGTTGCAGGGCAGTTAGGATTAGGCCCCTTTAGGTCCAGGGTAGCCCCCTAACCCCCCCTAATAAAGGTTTAACCCCTTGATCGCCCCCCAGGTAACCCTTTCACCCCCTAACGCCAGCGTCACTAAGCGATCGTATTTTCGATCGCTGTATTTAGTGCCGGTGGTGCCCTAGATAGCCAGTTATTTATTTTTATTTTCGCCGCAGGTTTTTAGAGCGTCAGGTACCCCCATATATTATTTTAACCCCCTGATTGCCCCTAGAGTTAACCCTTTCACCAGTGATCACCGTATAAGCGTCACTGGTGACACTGGTTACCCAGTTAGTTATTTTGTTATTTAGGTAACCCGTCAGGTTTTTATATAGCGTTGGTTACCCCCATATTCAACCTAATAAAGGTTTTAACCCCCTGATTGCCCCTAGTTAACCCTTTCACCAGTGATCACCATATAAAGGTTACGGGTGACGCTGGTTGGTTAGTTTGCTTTTTATAGCATCAGGGCACCCGCCGTATATAACCCAATAAAGGTTTAACCCCCTGATCGCCCGGCGGGTGAGATCAATTAGGTTTTAGCGCCAGAGAGGGTCTGCGTCGCCCCAGGCAGCGTTAGGTTAGTGCCAGTAACGCTAACACCCACGCGCAAAGCATACACCTCCCTTAGTGGTATAGTATCTGATCAGATCTATACTAGCGTCCCTAGCGGTTTAGGGTTCCCAAAAACGCAGTGTTAGCGGGATCAGCCCAGATACCTGCTAGCACCTGCGTTTAGCCCCTCCGCCCAGCCCAGCCCAGCCCACCCAAGTGCAGTATCGATCGATCACTGTCACTTACCAAACACAAAACACATAACTGCAGCGTTCGCAGAGACAGTCCTGATCCCTGCGACCGCTAACAGTTTTTTTTGTAGCGTTTGATATATTTGCTGACGACAGTCGGGTGCTTTTTTTCCTGTGAATCTTACTAGTGTACCCCTAAATTTAGAGCCCAAAATGGCAAGTCGAAGGTACACTAGTAAAGAGGCCTACGAGATTCTGAGCATGACAGATAGTGAAGAGGAGGTCACGTATCTGTCAGATTCAGGCTCAGAATATCTTCCTGTAGAAGACAGTGACGTCAGCGGCCCCACGTCAGATAGCTCTGACGACGAAGTTGAGGTCCCTGCTAAGGTCAGGCGTACCCGATCCCAATCTTCTGAGGTTGTTGAGGAGCAAGAACCGCAGGGCTCTCGTATCATGGAGCAGAGTAGTACTAGCGCCGCTATTCCTTCTGGTGAATTGGCAAGCACCAGCGGCCTAGTACAGCCTGGGCGTACATCCAGCACTGCAGTATCACTTGGTGACGTGGCGAGTCCCATAAGTGCAGTTCAAGCTGGCGAGGTGGCAAGCACAAGTAGTGTCCCGCTGCCACCAATAAGAAGACAAAGGCAGGCCCGTCGTACCCATAGTGCTCTTCCTGCAGAATTCGCCTATCCTGATTGGGTTCCCACCCCTTCTGCAGAACCCGTACTTCCCCCATTCACTGCCCAACCCGGTATTCAGGTGGAAACAGCTGATTTTATGCCAATTGATTATTATTCACTGTTTTTCACGGAAGATCTCTATAGATCTATTGTGGACCAGAGTAATTTATATGCTGGTCAATTCATCGCCGCTAATCCCCAGTTGCCTTCCATTGCCAAAGATTGGAAACCAATTACGGTTTCCGAATTTAAGACCTTTCTGGGCCTTTCCCTCAACATGGGCACACATAAATTCCCGTCATTGCGTGCTTATTGGTCCACGCACCCAATTGACCACATGCCCGTGTTCTCTGCCTCCATGCCCAGGAAACGATACGAGCAGATTTTGCGGTTCATGCACTTCAACGACAATGAACTTTGTCGTCCACGTGGGGACCCTGAATACGACCGGCTCTATAAAATTTGGCCCCTCATAAACCACTTCAACTAACGTTTTGCAGCCTTGTTTATTCCCGATCAAGCTGTCTGCGTTGATGAGTCCCTGATTAAATTTTCTGGCCGCTTGGCTTTCAAGCAGTACCTTCCCAGCAAGCGTGCCAGATACGGGGTCAAGCTCTATAAGTGCTGTGACAGGGCAACAGGCTGTGTATGGAGCTTTATGGTTTATGAGAGAAAAGATAGTCAGGTTGAGCAGGTCAACTGCCCGGATTACATAGGGAGCGCTGGCAAGATAGTGTGGAACTTGGTGTCACCCTTATTCGGAAAGGGGTACCACTTGTATGTGGACAATTATTACACGAGCGTGCCACTGTTTAGTCACTTGTTTGATCATCAGATTGGAGCATGTGGCACCGTGCGACCTAATCGCCGGGGCTTTCCCCAGCGGCTTGTAGATGCCCGTCTTAGGCTGGGGGAGAGAGCCTGCGTAAAGTGTAATAGACATGTGCAAAAGGAAAAAATTTGTTTCGTTTAGTTTCGTTTTAATTCGTTAATTAATTAATTTCGTTTAGTTAGATTCGTTAAATTTGTTAAATTCGTTTTCGGATTTCGTTTTCGACCGAATTCGAAAATCAGTCGCATTCGAAAATATTTCAACCGAATTCGAAAATATTTCTACCGGATTCGAAATTATTTCAACATGATTCGAAATTATTTCAACCGCATTTGAAACTATTTCAACCGGATTCGAAAATATTTTGCGACCCGACTTTGGGTCCACGTATCTCAGGGTCACTTAGTAATAGAAACCCCAAATTTGGAGATGTTATAGTGCTAGTTCTACTGTGTTTGCATACCAAATTTGGGGTTTCTAGCTACAAGTGGCCCCGAGATATGTGGACCCAAATTCGGGTCGCAAAATGTCAAGCACTTTACTGGAGCAGAGAATGACATTTTGCGACCCGATTTTGGGGCCACATATCTCGGGGTCACTTGTAGCTAGAAACCCCAAATTTGGTATGCAAACACAGTAGAACTAGCACTACAACATCTCCAAATTTTGGGTTTCTATCACCAAGTAACCCCAAAATACATGGACCCAAAGTCGGGTCGCAAAATATTTTCGAATCCGGTTGAAATAGTATCAACATGATTCGAAATTATTTCAACTGCATTTGAAACTATTTCAACCGGATTCGAAAATATTTTGTGACCCGAATTTGGGTCCATGTATCTCGGGGTTACTTGGTGATAGAAACCCCAAATTTGGGGTTATTGTTTTTCTAGTCTATTTTCTATTTTATTATAATCTTTTCTATCCAAAAGTTAAAATTAATTAATTAATTAAAAAATTTGAATTCATACTATTCGAAATTCAAATTTATTCTATTCGAAATTCGAAATTTCAGAAGATGGTTGTATATTCTTTCTATTTTATTCTTCTAAATTATATTTTTTTTCTATTCTGTTCTAATCTTTTCTATTTGAATTATAAATTTTGGAAGAAGGTTATTTACTTACTTATATACATCTGTCACATAAAAAAAAAGATGTGAAATGGCTGTCACGGATGTCGATCGCAAGGCAAGTACATATGCTGTATGTCATTGTCCACTTACCACAACACCTGCCATGAGTGCCACGTGACCAAGTTGTGGATTGTCCACTTGCCACGTCACCTGCCACAAGTTATGGGGTTCCTAGCACCAAGTGACCCCCAGATAGGGGCGATCTGTCAAGTGCTTTTCTGCAGCAGAGAATTAAATTTTGTGACCCGACTTTGAGGCCACGTATCTCGGGGCCACTTATAGCTAGAAATCCCAAAATATTTGGTATGTAAACACATTACAACTGGCACTACAATAACCCCAAATTTGGGGTTTCTATCACCAAGTAACCCCGTTGTAATGCTAGTTCTACTGTGTTTGCATACCAAATTTGGGGTTTCTAGCTATAAGTGCCCCCGAGATACGTGGCCCCAAAGTCGGGTCACAAAATGTCATTATCTGCTGCAGAAAAGTACTTGAAATATCGCCCATATCTGGGGGTCACTTGGTGCTAGGAGCCCCATAACTTGTGGCAGGTGACGTGGCAAGTAGACAATCCACAACTAGGTCACGTGGCAGGTCACGTGGCACTCGTGGCCGTTCACGTGGCACTCATGGCAGGTCACGTGGCACTCGTGGCCGGTGTCGTGGCACTCGTGGCCGGTGTCGTGGCACTCATGGCAGGTGTTGTGGTAAGTGGACAATGACATACAGCATATGTACTTGCCTTGCGATCGACATCCGTGACAGCCATTTCACATCTTTTTTTTTTATGTGACAGATGTATATAAGTAAGTAATAACCTTCTTCCAAAATTTATAATTCAAATAGAAAAGATTAGAACAGAATAGAAAAAAAATATAATTTAGAAGAATAAAATAGAAAGAATATACAACCATCTTCTGAAATTCGAATTTCGAATAGAATAAATTTGAATTTCGAATAGTATGAATTAAAATTTTTTAATTAATTAATTAATTTTAACTTTGGATAGAAAAGATTATAATAAAATAGAAAATAGACTAGAAAAACAATAACCCCAAATTTGGGGTTTCTATCACCAAGTAACCCCGAGATACATGGACCCAAATTCGGGTCACAAAATATTTTCGAATCCGGTTGAAATAGTTTCAAATGCAGTTGAAATAATTTCGAATCATGTTGATACTATTTCAACCGGATTCGAAAATATTTTGCGACCCGACTTTGGGTCCATGTATTTTGGGGTTACTTGGTGATAGAAACCCAAAATTTGTAGATGTTGTAGTGCTAGTTGTTCTGTGTTTGCATACCAAATTTGGGGTTTCTATCACTAAGTGACCCCGAGATACGTGGACCCAAAGTCGGGTCGCAAAATGTCAAGCACTTTACTGGAGCAGAGAATGACATTTTGCGGCCCGATTTTGGGGCCACATATCTCGGGGCCACTTGTAGCTAGAAACCCCAAATTTGGTATGCAAACACAGTAGAACTAGCACTACAAGATCTCCAAATTTTGGGTTTCTATCACCAAGTAACCCCAAAATACATGGACCCAAAGTCGGGTCGCAAAATATTTTCGAATCCGGTTGAAATAGTATCAACATGATTCGAAATTATTTCAACTGCATTTGAAACTATTTCAACCGGATTCGAAAATATTTTGTGACCCGAATTTGGGTCCATGTATCTCGGGGTTACTTGGTGATAGAAACCCCAAATTTGGGGTTATTGTTTTTCTAGTCTATTTTCTATTTTATTATAATCTTTTCTATCCAAAGTTAAAATTAATTAAATAATTAAAAAATTTGAATTCATACTATTCGAAATTCAAATTTATTCTATTCGAAATTCGAATTTCAGAAGATGGTTGTATATTCTTTCTATTTTATTCTTCTAAATTATATTTTTTTTCTATTCTGTTCTAATCTTTTCTATTTGAATTATAAATTTTGGAAGAAGGTTATTTACTTACTTATATACATCTGTCACATAAAAAAAAAGATGTGAAATGGCTGTCACGGATGTCGATCGCAAGGCAAGTACATATGCTGTATGTCATTGTCCACTTACCACAACACCTGCCATGAGTGCCACGACACCGGCCACGAGTGCCACGACACCGGCCACGAGTGCCACGTGACCTGCCACGAGTGCCACGTGAACGGCCACGAGTGCCACGTGACCTAGTTGTGGATTGTCTACTTGCCACGTCACCTGCCACAAGTTATGGGGCTCCTGGCACCAAGTGACCCCCAGATATGGGCGATATTTCAAGTACTTTTCTGCAGCAGAGAATGACATTTTGTGACCCGACTTTGGGGCCACGTATCTCGGGGCCACTTATAGCTAGAAACCCCAAATTTGGTATGCAAACACAGTAGAACTAGCATTACAACGGGGTTACTTGGTGATAGAAACCCCAAATTTGGGGTTATTGTAGTGCCAGTTGTAATGTGTTTACATACCAAATATTTTGGGATTTCTAGCTATAAGTGGCCCCGAGATACGTGGCCTCAAAGTCGGGTCACAAAATTTAATTCTCTGCTGCAGAAAAGCACTTGACAGATCGCCCCTATCTGGGGGTCACTTGGTGCTAGGAACCCCATAACTTGTGGCAGGTGACGTGGCAAGTGGACAATCCACAACTTGGTCACGTGGCACTCATGGCAGGTGTTGTGGTAAGTGGACAATGACATACAGCATATGTACTTGCCTTGCGATCGACATCCGTGACAGCCATTTCACATCTTTTTTTTTATGTGACAGATGTATATAAGTAAGTAAATAACCTTCTTCCAAAATTTATAATTCAAATAGAAAAGATTAGAACAGAATAGAAAAAAAATATAATTTAGAAGAATAAAATAGAAAGAATATACAACCATCTTCTGAAATTCGAATTTCGAATAGAATAAATTTGAATTTCGAATAGTATGAATTCAAATTTTTTAATTAATTAATTAATTTTAACTTTGGATAGAAAAGATTATAATAAAATAGAAAATAGACTAGAAAAACAATAACCCCAAATTTGGGGTTTCTATCACCAAGTAACCCCGAGATACATGGACCCAAATTCGGGTCACAAAATATTTTCGAATCCGGTTGAAATAGTTTCAAATGCAGTTGAAATAATTTCGAATCATGTTGATACTATTTCAACCGGATTCGAAAATATTTTGCGACCCGACTTTGGGTCCATGTATTTTGGGGTTACTTGGTGATAGAAACCCAAAATTTGGAGATGTTGTAGTGCTAGTTGTTCTGTGTTTGCATACCAAATTTGGGGTTTCTATCACTAAGTGACCCCGAGATACGTGGACCCAAAGTCGGGTCGCAAAATGTCAAGCACTTTACTGGAGCAGAGAATGACATTTTGCGACCCGATTTTGGGGCCACATATCTCGGGGCCACTTGTAGCTAGAAACCCCAAATTTGGTATGCAAACACAGTAGAACTAGCACTACAAGATCTCCAAATTTTGGGTTTCTATCACCAAGTAACCCCAAAATACATGGACCCAAAGTCGGGTCGCAAAATATTTTCGAATCCGGTTGAAATAGTATCAACATGATTCGAAATTATTTCAACTGCATTTGAAACTATTTCAACCGGATTCGAAAATATTTTGTGACCCGAATTTGGGTCCATGTATCTCGGGGTTACTTGGTGATAGAAACCCCAAATTTGGGGTTATTGTTTTTCTAGTCTATTTTCTATTTTATTATAATCTTTTCTATCCAAAGTTAAAATTAATTAAATAATTAAAAAATTTGAATTCATACTATTCGAAATTCAAATTTATTCTATTCGAAATTCGAATTTCAGAAGATGGTTGTATATTCTTTCTATTTTATTCTTCTAAATTATATTTTTTTTCTATTCTGTTCTAATCTTTTCTATTTGAATTATAAATTTTGGAAGAAGGTTATTTACTTACTTATATACATCTGTCACATAAAAAAAAAGATGTGAAATGGCTGTCACGGATGTCGATCGCAAGGCAAGTACATATGCTGTATGTCATTGTCCACTTACCACAACACCTGCCATGAGTGCCACGACACCGGCCACGAGTGCCACGACACCGGCCACGAGTGCCACGTGACCTGCCACGAGTGCCACGTGAACGGCCACGAGTGCCACGTGACCTAGTTGTGGATTGTCTACTTGCCACGTCACCTGCCACAAGTTATGGGGCTCCTGGCACCAAGTGACCCCCAGATATGGGCGATATTTCAAGTACTTTTCTGCAGCAGAGAATGACATTTTGTGACCCGACTTTGGGGCCACGTATCTCGGGGCCACTTATAGCTAGAAACCCCAAATTTGGTATGCAAACACAGTAGAACTAGCATTACAACGGGGTTACTTGGTGATAGAAACCCCAAATTTGGGGTTATTGTAGTGCCAGTTGTAATGTGTTTACATACCAAATATTTTGGGATTTCTAGCTATAAGTGGCCCCGAGATACGTGGCCTCAAAGTCGGGTCACAAAATTTAATTCTCTGCTGCAGAAAAGCACTTGACAGATCGCCCCTATCTGGGGGTCACTTGGTGCTAGGAACCCCATAACTTGTGGCAGGTGACGTGGCAAGTGGACAATCCACAACTTGGTCACGTGGCACTCATGGCAGGTGTTGTGGTAAGTGGACAATGACATACAGCATATGTACTTGCCTTGCGATCGACATCCGTGACAGCCATTTCACATCTTTTTTTTTATGTGACAGATGTATATAAGTAAGTAAATAACCTTCTTCCAAAATTTATAATTCAAATAGAAAAGATTAGAACAGAATAGAAAAAAAATATAATTTAGAAGAATAAAATAGAAAGAATATACAACCATCTTCTGAAATTCGAATTTCGAATAGAATAAATTTGAATTTCGAATAGTATGAATTCAAATTTTTTAATTAATTAATTAATTTTAACTTTGGATAGAAAAGATTATAATAAAATAGAAAATAGAGTAGAAAAACAATAACCCCAAATTTGGGGTTTCTATCACCAAGTAACCCCGAGATACATGGACCCAAATTCGGGTCACAAAATATTTTCGAATCCGGTTGAAATAGTTTCAAATGCAGTTGAAATAATTTCGAATCATGTTGATACTATTTCAACCGGATTCGAAAATATTTTGCGACCCGACTTTGGGTCCATGTATTTTGGGGTTACTTGGTGATAGAAACCCAAAATTTGGAGATGTTGTAGTGCTAGTTCTACTGTGTTTGCATACCAAATTTGGGGTTTCTAGCTACAAGTGGCCCCGAGATATGTGGCCCCAGAATCGGGTCGCAAAATGTCATTCTCTGCTCCAGTAAAGTGCTTGACATTTTGCGACCCGACTTTGGGTCCACGTATCTCGGGGTCACTTAGTGATAGAAACACCAAATTTGGTATGCAAACACAGAAGAACTAGCCCTACAACATCTCCAAATTTGGGGTTTCTATCACCAAGGAACCCCGAGATACATGGACCCAAAGTCGGGTCAAAAATATTTTTAGATTCGAAAAAATTCGGATTCGGTTAAATTCGTTAGTATTGTAATTCGGTAATTCGGATGCATCCGAATGTCCGAATAATGAAAAATTCGTCCGAATTTCGATTCGGAACGAAACGAAATGCACATGTCTAAAGTGTAATAACTTGCTAGCTATGAAGTGGAGGGACAATAAGAATGTTTTCCTTCTTACCTCCCTTCATGCAGACACGACAGTCCAAATTCGTACGGCGACTGGTGTTGTGGAGAAACCCCTCTGTGTCCACGAATATAACAAAAATATGGGAGGGGTGGACCTCAACGACCAGTTGATGGCGCCGTATCTAATTGACCATAAGGCGAGACGCTGGTACAAAAAAGTGTCTCTATCCTTATTCCAATTGGCTTTGCTGAACGCTCATGTGCTATACAGAGCTTCAGGCGGGACTTTATCTCTTCTAAAATTCCAGAATGAGATAGTCACAGAACTCCTGTATCCAGGTGGTTCTGCACCTCACCATCCCCTACCAAATGCAGTAAGCCGGCTGCATGAGAGGCATTATACGCATCTCCTCCCGAGTACCCCTACCCAACAAACCCCCCAAAAAAGATGTCGTGTCTGTAGCAAGCGCGGATTTAGGCGTGACACCCGTTATTATTGTCCACTCTGTCCTGACAAACCTGGTCTTTGCCTTGGTGAATGTTTTGAACGCTACAACTCAAAAGTGAAGTTTTAGCGTAGGGTACAGCATTTCACAGACTAGGACACACTTACACAGGGTCTCCCAAGATGCCATTACATTTTGAGAGACCCGAACCATTACAGTTGTTAAAGTTTTAAAAAAAAAAGTGTAAAAAAGAAAAAAAAAACGTAAAAAACAAAAACACAAAAAAAATATAAAATAAAAAAACCAAAAATAGTTGTCGTTTTATTGTTCTCTCTCTCTATTTTCTCTCTATTGTTCTGCTCTTTTTTACTGTATTCCATTCTGCAATGTTTTATCATGCTTGCTTTTCAGGTATGTAATTTTTTGTTTTCAGGTGCGCCATTCAACTGCAGCGTGGAATTATTTACCTTGACAGCAACAGCGTTTGCTCCCACGATACATAAAGCCGTGACTCCAGTGCTGTAGGAGGTGATTTAAAAAAAAAGAGCATATATGCCGAAGCATGGGGGCAGCAGGGGCGGAGGAGCGATTTTGCTCCTAATGCCGCGTATATACGGTCGAAATTCCGACGGAGGCTTGCCCGTGGAAAAGTTCGACCGTGTGTACGCGGCATAACTTTTTTGCGGGAGGATGCCCCCATGCTTCGGCATATATATATTTTAGGCACAGGTTGCGTTAATTTTTTTTTTTTTTTTTACTAGGTTTTGTTTTGGTATTTGGTTTGCAGGTATGGTATGGTAAGGTCTTACTGTTGTACTGTAATGTTACTTTGTTTTAATGTTAACCATCATTTGCTTAGCAGGTACGCCATTCAGTTGCATCGCGGATTTATTTATCTTGACAGCAACAGCGTTTGCTCCCACGATACATAAAGCCGTGACTCCAACGCTGTAGGAGGTGATTTCACCACCACAGTTAAAAAAAGAGCATATATGCCGAAGCATGGGGGCAGCAGGGGCGGAGGAGCGATTTTGCTCCTAATGCCGCGTATATACGGTCGAAATTCCGATGGAGGCTTGCCCGTGGAAAAGTTTGACCGTGTGTACGCGGCATAACCTTTTATGCCGCGTACATACGGTCGAAATTCCGACGAAGGCTTGCCCGTGGAAAAGTCCGACCGTGTGTACGCGGCATAACTTTTTTGCGGGAGGATGCCCCCATGCTTCGGCATATATGCCCATCATTAGAAGTGGGTGGATGAAGGGAGGTATTCTAATGGTGGGCATACCCACCGATCAATCTCTTTTTTTCGTTCAGCCAACAGGCTTCATGAAAAAAAAAAAGATTACAATACATGTCCAACAAGGACCAGCAACGTACTGGTATGTTGCTGGACTTTGAATGTTTATACCAGAATGATGCCTGCAGGTTTAGGTATCATCTTGGTATTCTTTTCAGCCAGTGGCCGGCTTTCATGTAAAAGCAATTCTAGCAGATAATTAGCCTCTAGACTGCTTTTACAAGCAGTGGGAGGGAATGCCCCCCCCGAATATAAACAGCGCCATTGGGAAATTGGGAAAGCATTTTATCACACCGATCTTGGTGTGGTCAGATGCTTTGAGGGCAGAGGAAAGATCTAGGGTCTAACCCCCCATTTTTTTTCAAAAAAAAGAGTACCTGTCACTACTTATTGCTATCATAGGGGATATTTACATTCCCTGAGATAACAATAAAAATGATAAAAAAAAAAAAATATTGAAGGAACAGTTTAAAAATGAAATAAAAAAGCAACGCAAGCGTCGGTCTAGCGTCATATGTAAACAGCAATTTCATCATGCATGTGAGGTATCACCGCGAAGGTCAGATCGAGGGCAGTAATTTTAGCAGTAGACCTCCTCTGTAAATCTAACGTGGTAACCTGTAAAGGCTTTTAAATGCTTTTAAAAATGAATGTAGTTTCTCGCCGCTGCGCGTTTGTGCGCAATTTTAAAGCATGTCGTGTTTGGTATCCATGTACTTGGCCTAAGATCATCTTTTTTATTTCATCAAACATTTGGGCAATATAGTGTTTTTTAGTGCATTAAAAATAAAAAATAGTGTGTTTTTCCCCCAAAAAATGCGTTTGAAAAATCGCTGCGCAAATACTGTGTGGAAAAAAAAATGCAACACCCACTATTTTAATCTGTAGGGCCTTTGCTTTAAAAATATATATAATGTTTGGGGGTTCAACATAATTTTCTTGCAAAAAATTTTTTTTTTTCATGTAAACAAAAAGTGTCAGAAAGGGCTTTGTCTTCAAGTGGTTAGAAGAGTGGATGATGTGTGACATAAGCTTCCTAATGTTGTGCATAAAATGCCAGGACAGTTCAAAACCCCCCCAAATGACCCCATTTTGGAAATTAGACACCTCAAGCTATTTGCTGAGAGGCATGTTGAGCCCATTGATTATTATTTTTTTGTCCCAAGTGATTGAATAATGACAAAAAGAAAAAAAAAAAATGTACAAAAAGTTGTCACTAAATTATATATTGCTCAAACATGCCATGGTTATATGTGGAATTGCACCCCAAAATACATTCTGTTGCTTCTCCTGAGTACGGGGATACCACATGTGTGAGACATTTTGGGAGCCTAGCCGCGTACAAGACCCCGAAAACCAAGCAACGCCTTCAGGATTTCTATGGGTGTAAACTTTTGATTTCACTCCTCACTGCCTATCACAGTTTCGGAGGCCATGGAATGCCAAGATGGCACAAAACCCCCCCCAAATGACCCCATTTTGGAAAGTAGACACCCCAAGCTATTTGCTGAGAGGTATGTTGAGTATTTTGCAGATCTCGCTTTTTGTCACAAAGTTTTAAAAATTAAAAAAAGAAAAAGAAAAAAAAAAAATATGTCTTTCTTAATTTTCAAAAACAAATGAGAGCTGTAAAATACTCACCATGCCTCTCGGCAAATAGCTTGGGGCGTCTACTTTCCAACATGGGGTCATTTGTGGGGGTTTTGGGCTATCTTGGCATTTTATGGCCTTCAAAACTGTGATAGGTAGTGAGGAGTGAAATCAAAAATTTGTGCCCTTAGAAATCCTGAAGGCGGTGCTTGGATTTCGGGGGCCCGTACGCGGCTAGGCTCTCAAAAAGTCCCACACATGTGGTATCCCCATACTCAGGAGAAGCAGCCAAATGTATTTTGGGGTGCAATTCCGCATATAACCATGGCATGTTTGAGCAATATATCATTTAGTGACAACTTTTTGTAATTTTTTTTTTCTTTTTGTCATTATTCAATCACTTGGGACAAAAAAAATATTCAATGGGCTCAACATGCCTCTCAGCAATTTCCTTGGGGTGTCTACTTTCCAAAATGGGGTCATTGTGGGGGGTTTTGTGCTATCTTGGCATTTTATGGCCTTCAAAACTGTGATAGGTAGTGAGGAGTGAAATCAAAAATTTATGCCCTTAGAAACCTTGAAGGCGGTGCTTGGTTTTTGGGGTCCCGTACGCGGCTAGGCTCCCAAAAAGTCCCACACATGTGGTATCCCCGTACTCAGGAGAAGCAGCAGAATGTATTTTGGGGTGTAATTTCACATATGCCCATGGCATGTGTGAGCAATATATCATTTAGTGACAACTTTGTGCAAAAAAAAACAAAATTTGTCATATTCCCGCAACTTGTGGCAAAATATAAAATATTCCATGGACTAATCATGCCTCTCAGTAAATAGCTTGGGGTGTCTACTTTCCAAAATGGGGTCATTTGGGGGGGTTTTGTGCTAATTTTGCATTTTATGGCCTTCGAAACTGTGATAGGTAGTGAGGAGTGAAATCAAAAATTTGCGCCCTTAGAAATCCTGAAGGCGGTGCTTGGTTTCCGGGGTCCCGTACGTGGCTAGGCTCCTAAAAAGTCCCACACATGTGGTATCCCCATACTCAGGAGAAGCAGCAGAATGTATTTTGGGGTGCAATTCCACATATAACCATGGCATGTGTGAGCAATATATCATTTAGTGACAACTTTTTGTAATTTTTTATTTTTTTTTGTCATTATTTAATCACTTGGGACAAAAAAAAATATTCAATGGGCTCAACATGCCTCTCAGCAATTTCCTTGGGGTGTCTGCTTTCCAAAATGGGGTCATTTGGGGGGTTTTGTACTGTCCTGCCATTTTAGCACCTCAAGAAATGAGATAGGCAGTCATAAATTAAAAGCTGTGTAAATTCCAGAAAATGTACCCTAGTTTGTAGACGCTATAACTTTTGCGCAAACCAATAAATATACGCTTATTGACATTTTTTTTACTAAAGACATGTGGCTGAATACATTTTGGCCTAAATGTATGACTAAAATTTAGTTTATTCGATTTTTCTTATAACAAAAAGTAGAAAATATCATTCTTTTTCAAAATTTTCGCTCTTTTTCCGTTTATATTGCAAAAAATAAAAATCGCAGAGGCAATCAAATACCATTAAAAGAAAGCTCTATTTGTGGGAAGAAAAGGACGCAAATTTCGTTTGGGTACAACATTGCATGTCCGCACAATTTACAGTTAAAGCAGCGCAGTGCAAAATTCTGAATTCACCTCTGGTCCTTTAGCTACCAAATGGTCCGGGGCTTTTTACAGCTCTCATTTGTTTTTGAAAATGAAGAAAGAAATTTTATCTTTTATTTTGTTTTCAATTTTCAAAACTTTGTGACAAAAAGCGAGATCTGCAAAATACTCACAATACCTCTCAGCAAATAGCTTGGGGTGTCTACTTTCCAAAATTGGGTCATTTGGGGGGGTTTTGTGCCATCTGGGCATTCCATGGCCTCCGAAACTGTGATAGGCAGTGAGAAGTGAAATCAAAAATTTACACCCTTAGAAAGCCTGAAGGCGGTGCTTGGTTTTTGGGGTCCCGTACGCGGCTAGGCTCCCAAAAAGTCTCACACATGTGGTATCCCCGTACTCAGGAGAAGCAGCAAAATGTATTTTGGGGTGTAATTCCACATATGCCATGGCATGTTTGAGCAATATATCATTTAGTGACAACTTTGTGCAAAAAAAAAAAAAAAATTATAAATAAATTGTATTTTTTCCGCAACTTGTGTCAACATATAAAATATTCCATGGACTCGACATGCCTCTCAGTATATAGCTTGGGGGTGTCTACTTTCCAAAATGGGGTCATTTGGGGGGGTTTTGAACTGTTCTGGCATTTTATACACAACATTAGGAAGCTTACATCATCTCTTCTAACCACTTGAAGACAAAGCCCTTTTTGACACTTTTTGTTTACATGAAAACATTTTTTTTTTGCCAAAAAATTATGTTGAACCCCCAAACATTATATATATTTTTAAAGCAAAGGCCCTACAGATTAAAATAGTGGGTGTTGCATTTTTTTTTCTACACAGTATTTGCGCAGCGATTTTTCAAACGCATTTTTTGGGGAAAAAATACACTTTTTTTAATTTTAATGCACTAAAACACACTATATTGCCCAAATGTTTGATGAAATAAAAAAGATGATCTTAGGCCGAGTACATAGATACCAAACACGACATGCTTTAAAATTTTGCACAAACGCGCATTGGCGACAAGCTACATACATTTTTAAAAGCCTTTAAAAGCCTTTACAGGTTACCCCGTTAGATTTACAGAGGAGGTGCAATTGCTGTTTACATATGACGCCAGACCGACGCTTGCGTTCGCCATTGGGCAAGAGCAGGGCAGGACAGGGGTGCTTTTTTTTTTTTTATTATTAATTTTGCTTTTTTATTTTATTTTTAAATTGTTCCTTCCATATATTTTTTTTTTATCATTTTTATTGTTATCTTAGGGAATGTAAATATCCCCTATGATAGCAATAGGTAGTGACAGGTACTCTTTTTTGAAAAAACTGGGGTCTTCTAGACCCTAGATCTTTCCTCTGCCCTCAAAGCATCTGACCACACCAAGATCGGTGTGATAAAATGCTTTCCCAATTTCCCAATGGCGCTTTTTATATCCGGGGGGGTCATTCCCTCCCACTGTTTGTAAAAGCAGTCCAGAGGCTAATTAGCCACTAGGATTGCTTTTACATGAAAGCCGGCCGCTGGCTGAAAAGAATGATACCAAGATGATACCTAAACCCGCAGGCATCATTCTGGTATAAACATTCAAAGTCCAGCAACATACCAGTACGTTGCTGGTCCTTGTTGGACATGTATTGTAATCTTTTTTTTTCATGCAGCCAGTTGGCTGAACGAAAAAAGAGATTGATCGGTGGGTATGCCCACCATTAGAATACCACCCTTCATCCACCCACTTCTAATGATGGGCATACATGCACCATTTATATATGCCGAAGCTTGGGGGCATCCTCCCGCAAAAAAGTTATGCCGCACACACATGGTCGGACTTTTCCACGGGCAAGCCTCCGTCGGAATTTCGACCGTATGTACGCGGCATTAGGAGCAAAATCGCTCCTCCGCTCTTCCGCCCCTGCTGCCCCAATGCTTCGGCATATATGCTTTTTTTTTTTTAACTGTGGTGGTGAAATCACCTCCTACAGCACTGGAGTCGCAGGGATCAGGCCTGTCTCTGCGAACGCTGCAGTTATGTGTGTTGTGTTTTGTAAGTGACAGTGATCGATCGATACTGCACTTGGGTGGCCTGGGCTGGACGGAGGGGCAAAACGCAGGTGCTAGCAGGTATCTGGGCTGATCCCGCTAACACTGCGTTTTTGGGAACCCTAAACTGCTGGGGACGCTAGTATAGATCTGATCAGATCAGATATTGATCTGATCAGATACTATACCACTAAGGGGGGTGTATGCTTCACGCGTGGGTGTTAGCGTTACTGGCACTAACCTGACGCTGCCTGGGGTGTGACGCAGACCCTCTCTGACGCTAAAACCTAATTGATATCACCCCCCGGGCGATCAGGGGGTTAAACCTTTATTTGGTTATATATACGGCGGGTGCCCTGACACTATAAAAAGCAAACTAACTAACCAGCGTCACCCGTAACACTTACATGGTGATCACTGGTGAAAGGGTTAACTAGGGGCAATTAGGGGGTTAAAACCTTTATTAGATAATATATGGGGGTACCTGACGCTGTAAAAACCTGCGGCGAACCTAAAAAAAATTACTGGCTACCGATCTGCATCACCGACGCTAAGACAGCGATCAGAAAAATGATCGCTTAGCGACAGTGGTGATAGTGGGTGAAAGGGTTACCTGGGGGGCGATCAAGGGGGTTAAACCTTTATTAGATAATTTATGGGGGTACCTGACGCTATAAAAACCTGCGGCGAACCTAAAAAAAATTACTGCCTACCGATCTGCATCACCGACGCTAAGACTGCGATCACAAAAATGATCGCTTAGCGACAGTCGTGATAGGGGGTGAAAAGGTTACCTGGGGGGTGATCAGGGGGTTAAACCTTTATTGGGGGGGTTAGGGGGCTACACTGGACCTAAAACTAAATGTAGTGACACTTTTACAGTCACAAATGTCACTGATTGCAGTGATCAGTAAATAAATGGTCACTGCAATCAGTGACACTGTGACTGGGGGCTGGGGGGTGATCTGGGGGGGCCTGGGGGGGCGATTTGTGTGCCTATGTGTCCTGGTGTCAGTGTAGTGTTAGTGTACTGACCTGGGTGTCTTCTCTTGTATGGCGCTCGGTATATGTGAGCGCCACATGAGAGATGACATCACTTCCTCCTGCCTCCTCTGCCTGTGTAAACATTACACAGCAGAGGGAGCATTTCCATTCGCCGGGAGCGATCGCGGGGGGGGGGGTGGCCGGAATCGAATGGCCGCCCCCTCATGTCGGATCGCTCTGCAAGCCTACAGCATGAAAATTCAGCTACAGTGACTCCTGTGGTGGGATGACTATTACACAACATAACTGAACCAGAACTTGCAGCAGACTTGCAGAATGTTTGCAAAGAAAGTTGATCTGGAGTCATGCAATGTGGACTTGCTGCAATTGTTCAAAAACTTGTGAAGCCTGGCAAGTCTAGCAATAGCTTAGCAAGTCATTTTCAAACTTGCAGTTCAAGCGCTTGCTATCTGACTGGGAGGCTGGTGTGCCCTCGTCTTTTGTTTGTGAACTGTCTTTATGTCATATTATATGAACACTGTTCGGTGCAGGACCACCAGCCACCGCCCCTGTAAAGGAATAGGAAGAACCCGTGATGTCACTGGACCCGGAAGACCCCTAAAAAAGGTAATGTAGCGGGTATATACATTTAGGGGCAGCATCTGGGTGGTAGCATGACCCAGATGCACTGATTGTTAGAGTAATGCTATTTATTTGTGTGAAGATATCAGTGGTGTCAGTTCCCTGCGGTCCAGTGGGTGGCGCTGTCCCCTTGGGCCGGGGTTGAACCACCACTGCAGTGCCGTACCCTTTGTGACCTCTCGCAGCAGTTGTACAGCGGGGCGGGGAACCTGCTGTGCTTGCTGGGAGAGGGTATAAAGGGCGGACATCTTGCGCACGAGGGGGAAGTCCCAGGCACCTTCAGCCTGTGGGCTGCTGTCCGCGGTCGGTGTCCAGGTGCCCTTGGCCTGGACACGTGGAGTTTGAGTTCCATCCCAGACACCTTAAGTCTGGGGTGAGGTACTTTACAGAAGGCCTGAGGTGCCCCAGGTATGGGTGCCTGAATCCAGGGCGTAAGGGACCGGAGATGTGTCCCTCCCGAAGACCCGGTGCAGCATATTGCCGGTGACGGGTGGGCCTCTGGAGACTGTCGGGATGGATGTCTTCCCTGACAGGGGCCATTCTCTCAAGGAAGGTAGTTCACGTGCTTTTGGTCAGTGGCAGCGACCCAACTAAACCCAGGTCGGTGGCAGAGACCTAAACTCAGGTCTGTGGCAGAGGCCTCAACGTTCACCAAGGTTTGTGGCAGGAACCAAATTCACAATCAGTGGCAGCGATTGTGCGCCAAGCCTATTTGCACTGTATGGAATAGGAGAGAGCTTGTGCCTGGACCTACTCGTACCCACACCCTGTCTGTTTGTGTCAAGTTCAACCGGTACTGTTCATTGCTACAAGATAAATAAATAAGTGTTGGACTGTTCATGGAGTGGAACGCTATTACTGGCAGCAAAGTGCTCCGTCTCTACCGGTGGCAAATCAACCTCCACAGGAGAAGCAGAGGCTCTGTACAGAACGCAGACCCGAAGGTAAACTTGAACTTAGCTCAAACCTCACACACACATGAGGTGAGAGCTGGTATTAGTGTTCCTCACCCTCCTCCCTCAAACCCCTTGTATTATATCAAGGGAGTAGGGGGTGAGGCCGCTATAGTAATATATACTGTATTTATTGGCGTATAACACTCACTTTTTTACCCTGAAAATAGAGGGTAAACTGTGCCTGCGTGTTATACGCAGGGGGATGTGGAAAGATTTTTTCCTGAAATTTCCCTCTTAAAGTTAGGGTGTGTGTTATACGCCTGTGCGTGTTATACGCCGATAAATACGGTAATTTTATTTAATTTTTTGGGGGGAGATTAGAGGAGAGAAGAGGCAAGGGTGTTCGCCTAAAACCAGAGATGGCCTTCAAGGATAATTTTTAAACGATTCTTGATTTTGTATTGGAGGAATACCACAATGATATGAACACATAGTACATGAATGAAAAGGACAGAGCATTGAATACTGCCACACTATATCACCTTTAGTTACTGAGAATTTATACAGTGGGAAAATGTTGTTTAATAAAAGTATAGATTTTCAACAAGCTTTTTTTACTTACTTATGCCAGTCACTGAAGTCTCATTCAGGTCTGAAGTACTTGTGCTTTAAAACCGTGGAACACCTCTGGCATTTGAGCAGACGTATGTGATGATTGTACTGTTCAATTATAGTGCTTTCAATGCTTCCAAGACAGAAAGGGGGAAAAAAAGGTGTTATCGTCTATTATTTCATTTTTTTAACATTCTTTTGTTTTCTTTAGAATTAAGCCAAAGCTGGAAGCGAGAAATCAATTGTAGCAGGGTTTTAAAAAAACAAATCATAAGAGAGTGAGTGTCTGTGAGATAGTGAGGAAGAGAGAGAGAGAGAGAGAGAGATGAGAGCAATGCCTTAAGGTAGCAATATATCTATTTTGATGTCTCACACATTTCTTTGTGCCTTTTTCCTCTGTTTTTATGATTATATGAGCTGGAGGAGCAAGGATGACACAAGATGATTTACTGCAAACTGCAGCCATCTGCAGCCAATCAGGCGGCTTTAACCCTTTGTTGAGCCACGCATTCCTGAACAAACCCTTTTATTTAATAATCTGTTGTATTATGCTTCAGGCAGTAGTTATAGGATATTGATCACTACAGGGCAAGAAATTGTTAAACTGCTGGCAATGTGAAGTTGCATTGTCAGCCATTTAAAATGTGAAATACATAGAGCACTGAACTAGCACTAGTATTAGATCACTCACATTCAACCATAAACCATTGTCTGCAGCTTATCATAATATTAGCTCACTGGCTGTCAACTGATAGGCATTTTACTGGTTTTCATTTGACTGGTGTTCACCAAATAAGGCAGAGTCATTATAAATGTTAATATCTATGTCAGAAGTTGTAATTCAACAAAATTACCCAGGGGTCCTAATGCAATAATTTTTATTTTTTTAACATAACTCAGACTAGGATTACAATTATGCATGTTGCGATTAAAGAGTTTTTTTCTTGTGCATTTTGCAGTGTGTTTTGCATTATTTTTTGGGCCAATAGGAAAGTATTGAGTACGACTTTGATGCAACTTTGATGTGACTTTATACTCTCTGGCACTCAAAGTCACATCAAAGTAGTACAAGTACCTTTTCAAAGTCACTGCGACTTTACGTCTCATAGATTTGAAGGGGTCCATTGCAATCATTGGGCTGTGACTTGTCATGTGACATTTACATGTCCAAAGTTGCATGTTAGGGTTAAGGTTTAAGGGTTAACGGCAAGGATTAAAATGAAATGTTAGGGTTAAGGGTTAGGGTTAGCATTAAACCTTAGGATTAGAATACTGCACCTAACATTTAATGCTAACCCTAGCCCTTAACCCTAACCCTTAACCTTAAGATTTAATCCTAACCCTTAACCCCTAACACTTGCCCTAACATGCAAAATTTGGACACATTAAGTTGCATGACAAGTCACAGCCCATTCAAATCTAACTTTGCAAAGGTTCCTGAACTATTTTAATGGGACTTTGATGCGACTTGAGTGCCAGAGAGTGTAAAGTGGCACCAAAGTCGCACTCAATACTTTCTTATTGGCCAAAAAAACACAAAATGCTTGCGTTTTTGGTGCAGTTCCAATTATTATTTCACCAATAACACAATCTGATGTGGAAAAAAAAGTCCCCGACCCTTTCCAAAAAATGCAGTAGCTGAAAACACATAGATGTGAATGTGTCCAATAGGAAACCATGTTAAATGGATCGTAGTGTGTTTCTGCAAAACAAACTAATAAACATATATGTGTGAACCAAGGGTAACCTGTGTTACGTTCAAATACCTTATCGTGTACAGTCGAATTTAAGCAAATTAAACTTCACCTGCACAAGATTGATTGGGTTGGGATATGATTGAGCATGCTCATGTTGTTCTGAAATGCATGAAATACTCTTGTTACTGATCTTATATCAAATGAATTTAAAAAAAGAACTAAAATATATTTTGTTAATGCAACACTAAAATTGCAAGTTAAAATTGTGCCTATATAAAAACTATTGGAGAAATCAATAAATTCCTAACAGCACTTTTCTGGTCCTATAGCCCTTTAAAATGGCTTGTGTCAGATTCAAAAATCCCTGCAGTCTATATCGGTAGCTTTACTGACACATGCAACAGATTTAGCAAATTCTTAATAGTGCCACCTTTAGAAAGTGGCATTATTAATGCACCATTTTTTTTTTTTTAATGTAGCACTACCCCCGTAGGAGCTGCTGGTTTTAATTATGGGTCTGCACTCTGCCTGTCAACCCCAGAAATTTGTCTCAAACCCCCCTTGGCACAACTGGACAACAATATGTATGTGGGACCCAATGGCAAAGAGGACCACAACAACACCACACTGTAACATGTATAGTTACTGTTAACTTGGCACTGGTCACCTGACTCAGCTGCAATAGATAGAGTTCCACACAAGATGTAACTTAACCAGTTGTAAAATGTTTACTTGGAGAAGAGTAGAACAATGGTTATACATATAAAATTTACTGTACACAGATCCCTGCAAAGTCAATGAAATACAACTGGTTCAAGGTTTCTATATCACAAGACCCAATTACCATAACCTGGGTCAGATGCGAGTAAGTGTATTGTGGAGGAATCTCCCAATGCTATAATACCGGCACTGGGACACTTCCCCACCAATTCTCACACACACTCACTATAACAGCAGTACAACAGAGGCAATATAAACAGTTATATCAAACATTAGAGTTCTTATGGCTATATGATTCCCTCTAGTGGACAGTTCAAATTGGTGCGTATCCCATCGCAGTAAACGTTGTAGAGAAATAAAGTGATGTCTGTTCCTTTAAGTTCACATGTCTTCTGCTAGCTCTGTTGGTGCACTTAAATTGTATTACACATAATCTGTGAAGAGAGAAAGTAATCACTCGGTGAATGTAAAGTAAAAGTAAAGAAAACTAGTTAGCTAGTTCTCCCAATCCGCTGTTCCCATTCTCAGGTGCAAAGGATCCATATCTGTGGCACTGCAAGTGTCAGCAAGTATAAGTGGGACTATAGAGATCCCTCTTCTATAACTCAGTTAATTATGTTGGTAGGCAAGTGCCTTCTCACCACCCGGAGTCCTCTCCTCACTGGTATCACCGTCAGGCAAGATTTCACCGGTCCCCCACGCGGCCGCTTACAAGGTGCAGGTGGATGGATGGTGTCAGATGTGAGTCGAGTGGACAGTCCCCTCTCTAGCTCAGTCAGCGATGCTGTTCACAGGGATCCCTCCATCGGCGATCCGCTCTCCAACTTTAGGCCCAGGCTTCTATGGCCTAGGCACACTCACCGCAGGCCTCTTGCCTGTTGAAAGATGGCGTCCAGGGAGAGTGTGCTGAGGCCTTGCTTGTCCTTATATCACATCCCCCAGCAGGCTGTGGGATGGTGTCCTGCATTCTGGTTACACAATATCACTGTGTGTATTGTAGTCTCAAGCCAACCCACAGCAATAGAATCACTTCCTCACGACTCCTCTCACCTTGCTTTGTTCCATAATGCAACTGAACTGAACAAACTTCAATGGCACAACATAAACAGACACCAGAGGGAGCCAAACTCTAATTTAACTAGGTAAAAAGGGGGAAATTGGGGAAAGGGAACTGAGGGACTTTAGATGAGACACCCTAGATAAATGTCTCCATCCCTAATCAATGTGTACACAAAAGGGGGGGGGCGAGTTGGGACTTTAAATGAAGCACATAGGTGGAACAATGGATTTTTTGAAAAAAGTAAATTTTATTAAAATCACATAAGTTATACATATATCCTGGCCACAAGGCTCCATATAAAGACATAAGTTAACGAGAGTACTACAAGACAATTGGATCACAACATGTTGTAATAACATAACACATCTAGGAGAACCAAAGATAATAAAAGGCTCTTTGGCTCGACACATTTCTGCGGTTATTCGCCTCGTCAGGAGCAGATGCATTTAGTCTGAAAAAATTGAAAGAAAAATTGGGGACCGGTAAATAAGTTCTAGGGATACGGGGATAAGAAACAAAATAAAAAAGTAAATATAGGAAAGGGGGAAAATAAAAGAAGGGAAGGGGGTAAACCCTCCTACTTACATGTAGCAAGCATATGGTCAACAGGTGGCGCCGCGCCGGCAGCAAAGGTCAAGTCACCCCACCGGGAGCTGAGGGGGCGACAGAACCAAGCCCCCAACTAGACACGAGCGCCCACACTGGCACTGGGAATGGTGAGGGAAATTTTTTTTTAAATTGGAGGGGCTAGTGGTGGAGAAACCTAGGGATGGGGAAATAGGTGAAAGTGAAAAGAGGTGGCGGTAGGGGACTGGAAGGGTGAGAAAAGGAAAAAAGGTGAGGGAAAAATGATTGAAACAAAAGAGGTGGAAATAAGGATGGAGCACAAGGTAAAAATAGAAGACAAGAAAAGGGGATGGGAGGGGAGGGGGGGAAGAGGAGCGTGAGGCTCCAGTTGAGGTCACTGTGTTTGAATGGAATGTGTAAGTGGAAAAATCCATGATACGGTGAAAGAAAAAAATGAGGATAAAAGTGGAACATGAAGTGCGGATGGGGGACAAGAGAAGGGATGAGGGGTATAAAGCAGGGGAACGGAGGGGAGCGTAAGGCTCGGTCACTGTGTGTTACCTGGTATATGTAGGTGAGAAAATCCGTGCTAAGTGTGGGGAGCACCACTGGCGCCAGCGACCAGCCAGGACGCCCATACCATGGCGGGAGCCGGGAGAGGGGCCCAGGCAAACCCAGGGATGCATCCCCAGCGTCACGCTGGCGTGACTGGAGTGAAGAGGAGTCCGCGCCCAGAGCGTCGCCGGCCACTCGCAGCAACGGATGTTCAACTCCCCACAACGTACGCCATAAGATGATGATGGATGCCGGCGCGATGAAGTCAAGATTGACCCCCCACACAACGGCATCCAGCGTGGCGCCGATGCATAGCTGGACAGGCCCGCCCACCCCCCATACCCAGCAAGAGTGCTGGGAGAAGGGGGGAGGGGGGCACCAGGAAGGCATCGCAGCTCCCGGATTTGGGGAAACAAAGACAAAAAGACAAAGCGGCCGGCAGAGCGCCACCCGATGCAAGCCAGATGACAAGAGAAGGGCTAAAAAAAGTTGGGGGCTTGGTTCTGTCGCCCGGTCTCTCAGGGGCTGTTCGTCCCCTTAGCTCCCGGTGGGGTGACTTGACCTTTGCTGCTGGCGCGGCGCCACCTGTTAACCATATGCTTGCTACATGTAAGTAGGAGGGTTTACCTCCTTCCCTTCTTTTATTTTCCCCCTTTCCTATATTTACTTTTTTATTTTGTTTCTTATCCCCGTATCCCTAGAACTTATTTACCGGTCCCCAATTTTTCTTTACATTTTTTCAGACTAAATGCATCTGCTCCTGACGAGCCTTCTAATTTAACTACATCACATATATACAGTAACTTAGGTGGCAAAAACTTCTGTGCTACATTAATATCAGGTCATGAAACTGGAGATAATAAAGACCAACACCAAGTAAAGTGCCTGCCTCTGTATGCTGTGTAGCAGAGCAGCATATTTGCTGCCACTTCCCCCTCCCCTCCCCATCTGTCACTGGTTGTTAAGGATGCCTTCTAACAACCATTGACATTCAGTGGATGGAACCTGATGGAGAATCTGAGACACTAGTTACCCAATAGGTCCACTCCCTTCTTGTGATTGACAGCAGGCTAAGGCCAGATTCTATAGCCAATAAATCTGTCAACTGGCTAAGAATCCACACACTGCCTGCTGTCAATCACAAAGGGAGTGGGTCTGAAGAGGAATTAGTATCTGTAACTAGTCTGTGTGACAGGTGCAGGGAGGGAGGCCAACTGCAATGAGGATTGTAAGGTCCAAATGGGCCCTGTGCCTCCACACATGGTGCATGCTTCAGATTCATTAACAAGTAAGTTAATCTGTAACAGTAGGTAAAGAAAAGAACCTTTCCGCCCCTCAAAAAAAAAACAAGTTCCTCTCTCAAACCACCACAAAGAATATGTGTGTGCCTAAAGCTGCTACTTAAAAAAGCAAAGTATGTATTGTGATATTTAAATGAAATAAATAGTTGCGCTGTTGTTGTAAATAAATACAAACAAAATCTAAAATCTATAGCACTACATGAAAAATGAATACCACTAAGTGAATAAATGACATGAAATATTACAAACACAAAATATTGCTATAGTGACAGTGAAGAAATAATTCAAAAAGTCCAATAATTGTGTAGATATTTCAAAAACAAATCCAAGTCCAAGTAGTTGAATAAATCCAAGTGATTGAATCAAAAATAAAGAAAATGGCCACCAATGTTCGCATCCAACTAGCTCTCTTGGCCAGTTGGATGCGAACATTGGTGGCCATTTTCTTGTAGCTCAAGTAAAAACTTACAGGAACTCTCCTTTGCAGCAGCTGGTGGAGGGGGTTCGGCTGGAGAGTGTGTACCCAGTGTGGAGAAGGTGGAACTCATGATTGAATGAGCACCGTTGGAGCAAGTCTATTAAGCTCCCTGGCGGTATGATTCTGGCAGATTTTAGGTGCTGAAAGCGGTATCATTATTCTGCATGGAAATTTGGCGTTTTATATTGCAGGCCTGTAATTCTTAGGAATAACTCACCTAAATCTGTCCAAACCAGAGTCTAGTAGACATCCCGGGTATGATAAAGTTCAAAAAACAAAATCATAAATTATAATATAATAAATAACTATAAAATAATTATAACAAATAATAATATAATAATAATAAAAGTGTTTTTCAGTGTTTGATGACGAATTTCCCCACAAATCACTATCACTTAATTCTGCGAGTGATTCTAATTTATTATCGCTGTTTTCTAGCTGGTCTAAAACCACTTTTGACATAAAGGGACACTTTTTGGTTGCTATGGACAATCTCCAAATTCCAGGCAGAAAGAACAGTTTTTATTATATAAAAGTGCATGCAGGACATTGGGCAGACCACTAGGGACAAAGGGTGTGTGTATTTTTTTTATACAGTACTGTAATCTGTAAGATTACAGTGTATTGTATGTGTACTGTGTTTTAACTTTTTTGAATTTGGCGCCGATCTCCGTCCCCGTGCGTCGTAACGTCGCAGGGAACGAAGCTCGGCGGCACTCGAGTGAATCGAGTGAGGAGACAGCTCGATCACACAGTGGGGAGGCATCGCAGGATCCAGGGGACAAGGTAAGTAACTCTGCCTGGATCACTGTGATGCAATCCCGAGTCTGGCTCGGGGTTACCGCTTTTGGTGCTGAAACTTCACTCCGAGGCAGACTCGGGAATACCGCTAGGCAGGTTAACCCTAGTGGGTTCACTAAGCCGTATTGCCGAGCATGAGAATGCAAGGCATATATTTTTGGTGAGTTTATTTCTTATGGGAAAGGAATCACGAATGGTGTGGTGGAAGTTACAGTTTAAGTTTATTTGAGGAAGATTTATTCAATCACTTGGATTTATTCAACTACTTGGACTTGGAATTTTTTTTGAAATATCTACACAATTATTGGACTTTTTGAATTATTTCTTCACTGTCACTATAGCAATATTTTGTGTTTGTAATATTTCATGTCATTTATTCACTTAGTGGTATTCATTTTTCACGTAGTGCTATAGATTTTAGATTTTGTTTGTATTTATTTACAACAACAGTGCTACTATTTATTTCATTTAAATATCACAAGTAAGTTAATCTGTTGCCTATTTCGACATTTGTCATGTGGAGACACATTTCAATTCTGAAATTGTCTTAGACACGTTTTTTAAAGTCCCCTGTACGTGTCTCCAAGCTGCTGTTCAGGTCAAGCAGGTCCTATGAAACTCTATAGCCTCGTACACACGATTGGATATCCTATGGATTCTAATCCGATGGTTTTGTCCATCGGAAATCCGATGAAGCTGACTTCCATCAGTCTTGCCTACACACCATCAGTCAAAAAACCGACCGTTCCAAACGCGGTGACGTAAAACACTCCGATGAGCCGAGAAAAATGAAGTTCAATGCTTCTGAGCATGCGTCGACTTGATTCTGAGCATGCGTGGGTTTTTTATCCGATGGACTTGCCCATAGACGATCTGAGTTTTCGATCGGTTTTTTATCTATCGGAAAAATTTAAAACATGTTCTATTTTTTAAAACCGATGGAAAAAAGACAGATGGATCCCATACACGATCGGTTTGTCTGATGAAAACAATCCATCGGACGGTTTTCATCGGTAAAACCGATCGTGTGTACAGGGCTTCAGACTTCTTGGATTGATTTCTGCTAGCTGCACAGCACAGAGGTCATAGACTTTCCACCAGTGGGGGCTGGTGGTATATATTTTTTGGGGGGCGGCAAACAATTCACCTGCCACCACACCCCCCGGTTGTTCGGTCGGGTCACAGGCCCCCCTCCACTTACCCCATCTAGGTGGTGGGCAGCGCTTCCTCCGAGCGGCAGCTTCCCCTGCGTCTCCTCCCTCCTCCTCCTCCTCTGTGGCCAAAAGGATCCCTTCTACTCTCGGCCAATCGGGTCACTTCCCCGCTTCCTGATTGGCCGGAAGGAGAATCTGGAAGACAATAGGAAACATTAATTCGCTATTGTCACACAACTGGGTGGCTCAGGGCGCAGTGCTCTGTGCCCCAAGCCCACCCTTTTTTGAAGCCAATTAGAGCCTCAGGCTCTAATCATGTGCGTCTGAAAAAACAAAAAATTGGAATTCATGCGTCCGGCGCCCTGCATGTAGATTAGGGTCCAACGCATGGATTAGGGAGGCGGCGCCCCTGCACACCATATGAACGAGTTGCCACTGCTTTCCACGCCTCCCGCTAAGTATTTAATTATGCACCTGTATTGGCACAAGAAGCAGAGCACATCCCTACAGATGTGGCTCCTTCAAGTCCTGCCCCATGTTCCTGATTCTCATTTGATAAGACTGCTGTATTTAGTAAAAAAGGTAACACGAGTCTAAAAAAAGTAGGAAAGAGATTTGGGTGGAGATTGAAAAGCATATTACAAGCAAACAATGAAAGTAGCTGCTACAGAGAAATTCTTGTGAGGGAATTTTCTCAGAAGGAGCCATTACCTTCATCACATTCCACGAATACTGAGGAAGTAAGTAGAATGGACTTAGCAAATGACATACGAATAATATCAAATATGGATAAATAAAAAGCTAACACAGTTTTGCAAGTAAGCAGACAAGAACTATTGTTATCCTGCAATTTTAAAGTGTTTGCATTTTGAAAAAAGATACTTAAAGGGGTTGTAAAGGTACATGTTTTTTCCCCTTAATGCATTCTATGCATTAAGGGGAAAAAACATTTGAGGTTTGCCCCCCCCCTGAGCCCCCGTTTACTTACCTGACCCCTCGAAAGTCCCGCGCCGTAAATGCGCTGGCTTCTCGGCCGGGCTTCTCGACTCATTCATTGGTTGATTGATAGCAGTGCAGCCATTGGCTCCCGCTGCTGTCAATCAAATCAATGATGCGGTGCGCCTGGGGGTGGGGCCAAATGATACAGTCGGCAGCTTTAGCCGACGGCTATATCACGGGAGCACACCCGCAAGAACTAACTCCCATGGGAGAGAGCTCCCATGAAGGGGGTTAGTTCTTGCGGGGAGGAGCCAAGACAGCCGCTGAGGGACCCCAGAGGACCAGGATCAGGGCCACTCTGTGAAAAACGAGCTGCACAGTGGAGGTAAGTATAACATGTTTGTTATTTGAAAAAAAAAAAACGGGAACCTTTAGTGTCCCTTTAAATTCTGCTTTAAGGTCACATGCACATTTTATAATTGTAGAAACGCACGGTAAAATGTCACCCCAATGTATCACAATAAACCTGCGTTTTATCACACAACAGTGCACAGATGACATTTTTGTTTTGGGGTTTAGATATGCTTTAAATAGCATCTGAGGGTTAAAGAATCTGCCTTCAGCTATCCTGGACCTTTTCTTGTGCCATAAAACTGCCCTTTATTAGCCACATTATATTAATAATTGTCTTCACAGAAAGAAAAGTGAGGAAAAAAGTTAAATAATTTTAAAGCGACAGTACACAACTACGTAATAAAATATTATATGGGGTGAAAACTGCGCTAGAACTCACAGATAACGAGTGTCAAGCCGCCAGCACTCAAACAAACAAAGTAAATAGAAATGAAAAATAGGTAGTGCGGCGCTATGCTAATTGATGATATCACTAAATGTAAAAGTGATAACCAAACATCTGGTGCATAAAAACACAATGGTAAATAAAAAAATGAAAAATGAATTAAATGAACCACAAATGAGGTAGATGTAGTGTGGGTACTTCTATAAGGAAGGAGTCCACACACTCTAAGTGCTACCGTGAGTGAAAACAGGTAAATATGAACAGTCCAAAAATGGAAGAGAGTAACTCATAAATTATGGACTCTTCTCATTTATGAGTTACTCTCTTCCATTTTTGTACTGTTCATATTTACCTGTGTTCACTCACGGTAGCCCTTAGAGTGTGTAGACTCCTTCCTTATAGAAGTACCCACACTACATCTACCTCATTTGTGGTTCATTGAATTCATTTTTCATTTTTTTTATTTACCATTGTGTTTTTATGCACCAGATGTTTGGTTATCACTTTTACATTAAGTGATATCATCAATTAGCATAGCGCCGCACTACCTATTTTACGTAATAAAATACACATAAAAAAAGGGGGAAAAAGACGTACAAAGAACTCTAAACTACTACTCCAAAAAAAAAAAAAAAAACACACAGACACATTCTAAATAAAGGGAAAAAATAACTTTCTTTTTCAAGAAAATATCACCTAAGCAGCTCAGTGAGAGAAATTGAGAGTTTCCACTTCAGTGATATTTCCCCATGAAATCAATCTCGCAGAAATTACTCCACTCATCCCTAATAGACAGTGTGCTCTGCCCATCCAAGCTCAAACCACATTCTGCTGGATCTGGCCATTTCTCTCTGATTTTAAAAACAAGAAGATGTGTTGCACGTGCAGTAAATAGATCTTTCCATTTAGAAAAGAGAATGATCAGTATTTGGATATTGACAGCGGACTGACACTTCAGCAGTCCCTTGCTGTATTCTAACTTGGGTTACATTGCGTACCAACGTGTGTAATGATAAGGCAGCCCATTTATTATGTATGAGCTGCCAACACACCACAATGGACGGAAAAAGCATGCATGACCTTTTTTACAACACAGCGCACCCCACAGCATGGTATGTGCATTGTGGTGCACTGCAGTTCTTGGGTGTTGGTTGCTATTGCACAGTGGGTTTGGGTGCTATTTACAAAAAATAGCATCACGTTACACAGCATGTGCCATATGATAATATGGGCACTCCCAGATTTTCATACATGGTGTGTGTGTGTGTGTGTGTTTGTCAAGCAGCATTATCAATATTCAGATGTACTTGTTACCCCTCTGTTGCTGATTCCCATACAGACTGACTGGCAATATGAAGAGGTACTTGAAGGTTTTGAAACTCATATATTTATTAACCACATGCCGACCAGCGCACAACGATATACGTCGACACAATGGCTCGGCTGGGCATATGGACGTACAGGTACGTCCCCTTTAAGATGCGGAATTGTGGGCACACGCCAGAGGGGGCGGGGTCACCCGTACATGTCATTGGGTAACCCCAGCATTTCCCCGTTGTGTCAGAGGGGGCGGGGTCACCTGCGCAAGTGACGGGTGGCCCCACCCACAGCTATAAAAGAACTGTCACGGAGGGAGAGCGTCATTCGGTGGGTACCTCCCATGGAGAGAGGATCGAGTTGGCTTTTTTTTTCTCCGTATCGCTTGAGAGAGGATTACATCGTTGAAATTTTTTCCTTTCTTTTTTTTTTTTCTTTTTAATAAAGGACTTGTCCCAACTGTGTCTGTGTGGTTTTTAACATTTTGACACTTTTTTTGTGAAATGGTAGGGGTACAATGTACCCCGTTACCAATTCACATAGGGGGAGCCGGAATCTGGAGGTCCCCTTTGTTAAGATTCTGATAAGCCCCCCTCCCTCAGACCCCCACAACCACCGGGCAAGGGTTGTGGGGATGAGGCCCTTGTCCCCATCAACATGAGGACATCCTCCCCATGTTGAGGGCATGTGGCCTGGTACGATTAGGAGGGGGGCGCTCTCTCGTCCCCACCTCTTTTCCTGTGGCCTGCCAGGTTGCGTGCTCGGATAAGGGTCTGGTATGGATTTTTAGGGGGAACCCCACACCATTTTTGGTATGGATTTTTAGGGGGACCCCTACGCCATTTAAAAAAAAAATTGGTGCAGGGTTCCCCTTAATATCCATACCAGACCTGAAGGGCCTGGTAATGGAATTTTGGGGACCCCACGCATTTTTTTTTAAATTTTGGTTTGGGGTTCCCCTTAATAATCATACCAGACCCAAAGGGCCTGGTAGTGGACTGGGGGGGGGGAACCCATGCTGTTTTTTTCAATGACTTTTATCTGTATTACCAGGACACGACAATTCATTAATAGCCGCGAGTAGTTTTAAATGACTTTTTTTCCTTCAGAAATTACATTTTGTGCAGGGACAGTTCTAAACATGGGAAACATGCGCTACTTTACAGGCATACTATAGACACCCCCCCCCCCCCAGGTACGAAATTTAAAGGAATATTTCACTTTTATTGTTTCACTTTAAGCATTATTAAAATCATTGCTCCAGAAAAAACTGATGTTTTTAAAACTTTTTTTTGCATTGATACATGTCCCCTGGGACAGGACCAGGACTTTTGATTTTTCATGTTCGTGTCCCATAGACTTTAACGGTGTTCGCATGTTCGAACACATTTTTTGCCTGTTCACATATTCTGGATGCGAACCGAACTGGGGGGTGTTCGGCTCATCCCTACCTAGGACACACTTAACCCCTTCAGCACCCCCTACTGGTTAACCCCTTCACCGCCAGTGTCATTTTTACAGTAATCAGTGCATTTTTATAGCACTGATCACTGTATAAATGACAATGGTCCCAAAAATATTTAGAAGAATACGTATTGGCCTAAACTAAGGAAAACATTTATTATATTTATTATAACAAAAAGTAAAAAATATTGCTTTTTTTTCAAAATTGTCGCTCTATTTTTGTTTATAGCGCAAAAAATAAAAACCGCAGAGGTAATCAAATACCACCAAAAGAAAGCTCTATTTGTGGGGAAAAAATAATGTCAATTTTGTTTAGGAGCTACGTCGCACGACCGCGCAATTGTCAGTTAAAACTACGCAGTGCCGAATCGCAAAAAGTGCTCTGGTCTTTGGGCAGCCAAATGGTCCGGGGCTGAAGTGGTTAAGGTGTGTATGGCTTTTCTAATCCAACTGTAATATAATAAAATGTTTTCTAGAAACATATTAATTCAATTAAAATTTGCAACTTTTATAACCCAAATAATGCCAATTATTTCAAACTCTATACTCAGCTAAAAATTCACTAAAGTCAGAAGAGCAGAGTTTGAGAATATCTGAGTTGTCAGTTGCAGCAATTGTAAAGCATAAAAGCCCTGTTAGCTCTGTTAACCCGGGCAATGCTCAAAGGACGTCTGCATTGCGGCGCCGAAGTGCTGACAGGACGTCCATGGACGTCCTCCTCTTTCCTCCCCCCCCCGCGCGCCCCCGCGAGCGTGCATCGGGGAAAATCGATGTTGGCCGTGTCCCTTGGACACAGACAATCACAGATCGTGCTGAATGGCCAATCACAGAGGCCATTCAGCACTCAATCTCACTGTCCAATGAGAGATGATCTCAAATGTAAACATATGAGATCATCTCTCATTGCCGGCTTTCTCTCCTCACACAGAGACAGCATGTGAGGAGGGAGAGAGATCTGTGCTCTTACGTGTAAAAGTGAGTTTTGCAAAACACATTACATAAGTAAAAAACAGTGCCCACAGTCCCTGCCAGTGCCATCTGCCGCCAGTGCCACCTGCCAGGGCCATCTGCCGCCAGTGCCATCTGCTGCCAGTGCCACCTGCCAGGGCCATCTGCCAGTGCCATCTGCTGCCAGTGCCACCTGCCAGTGCCATCTGCTGCCAGTGCCACCTGCCAGTGCCATCTGCCAGTGCCACCTTCCGCCAGTGCCACCTGCCACCAGTGCCATCTGCCGCCAGTGCCATCTGCCACCAGTCCCATCTGTCACCAGTGCCACCTGTCAGTGCCACCTGTCAGTGCCATCAGTGCCATCTGTGCAACCTGTCAGTGCCATCTGCTATCAGTGCCACCTGCCAGTGCCATCTGCCACCAGTCCCATCTGCCACCAGTCCCATCTGCCAGTGCCACCTGCCAGTGCCATCTGCCATCAGTGCCACCTCATCAAATGGCTAAGAGAGTATTCTCAGCCAAGGAGGCGTACGAAATTCTTGTGGCCGACGGGAGCAACGGGGAGCTCTCCGATTCGGATTCCTCCGCATATTCAGATGAGTCTGACGTGGACTACGAGCCTGTCATAAGCAGTGGATCAATGACAGAGGAGACGGAGGAGGAGGAAGAGGAGCAGGAGGAGGAAGAAGAAGAGGAAGAGGGCCCGCCCGCCAGATGAAGGCGTTCTGCTGAGGAGGCAGTGCCATCCACCAGCACCGCAGTGCCATCCACCAGCACCGCAGTACCTCGGGAAGCAAGGCCACGTACCAGTGGGGTGTCACCTCAGCCCCAAAGGGTTAGGTCCCATGCCAGCCTTCCCTATTGCCTTCAGTACCCCTTGTGGCTTCCTCCTAATTCAGGAGAAGCCAACATTCCCCCTTTCACTGCCCAGCCAGGAGCCCAGGTGGATACAGAAAACTTTTCCCCAATTGATTTTTTTAATTTAATTTTTACTGAGGACATGCTGGCAACAATTGTGGCCCAGTGCAACTTATATGCCCAACAGTTTATAACCAGCAACCCAACGTCCTCTTATGCCCGTCCCTACGTGTGGAGAGCCCTTACAGTGGAGGAGTTTAGAATTTTTTTGGGCCTCACATTCTGTATGGAACTAAATGGAAAAAATCAAGTACGTTCATATTGGTCATCCCGCCCCATCTATCACATGCCCATCTTTTCCTCAGTAATGCCCAGGTCCAGATATCTAATGATTATGAGATTCCTACACTTCAATGATAATACCCAGTGCCCTCCCCGAAATGACCCAAATTTTGATAAGCTTTATAAAATTCGGCCGCTACTAAATTCTTTTTCTGAAACCTTCTCCCAATTGTTTACCCCAGACCAACATATATGCGTGGATGAGTCCCTAATCAAATTTTCTGGCAGGCTGGGCATAAAACAGTTTATACCCAGCAAAAGGGCCCGCTATGGGGTGAAGCTGTATAAATTGTGCGACCAAGCAACTGGGTATGTGTATGCCTTTATTGTGTATGAAGGGAAGGACACCGAACTGCACCCCCCTAATTGCCCAGACTATATAGGAACCAGTGGGAAAGTAGTTTGGGAACTCATAAACCCACTTCTGGAGAAAGGCTACCATTTGTATGTGGACAATTTCTATACAAGTTTGCCCCTGTTCCGAAACCTACATAGAATGAAGACTCCAGCATGCGGCACTGTACGGACGAACCGGAAGGGCTTTCCTCAAAGACTGGTCACCAAAAAATTGAGAAGAGGGGAGACGGCGAGTTTACGTAATGAGGACATTTTGGCTGTGAAGTGGAGGGACAGAAGAGACGTCTACGTACTTTCTTCAATCCACAACAATGAATTTGTTGAGATCACCAGGAGGAATGGCCGGATCCAAAAACCCAAATGCATTTACGAGTACAATAAGTTCATGGGGGGTGTCGACTTCAACGACTAGATGCTCGAACCCTACCTTTCCACAAGAAGATCATACCAGTGGTATAAGAAAGTTTCCATTTATTTATTTAATTTGGCCATGTACAACTCATATGTAATATATCGAAAATCCACTATAATGCGGCGTACACACGATTGTTTTTCATGCCATTTTTTAAACCAACGTTTTTCTCGTCGTTTTTTTTCATGTTTCCTCTCAAGCCTGTCTTGCGTACACACGATCATTAAAAAAAACGTTCAAGCAAAGCGCAGTGACGTACAACACGTACGACGGCACTATAAAGGGGAAGTTCCGTTCGGATGGCGCCATCCTTCATGTTAGTAAAGTTTGTTGAGCGACGATTCGCGCTTTTCAGCCTCGTGCTTTTCAGTCCGTTACAGCGTGATGAATGTGCTATCTCCATTACGAACGCTAGTTTTACCAGAACGAGCGCTCCCGTCTCATACTTGATTCTGAGCATGCGCGTTTTTTTTCACCTCGTAAAAGCATACACACTATCGTTTTTCACGTTGTTAAAAAAAACGACATGAAAAACGACGTGAAAAAATAGAGCATGTTCGAAATTTTTAATGCCCGTTTTTCAACCCGTTAAAAATGCTCTGGAGCATACACACGATCGGTTTTAATGCCCATTTTTTTAAATGGCATTTTTAACGGCATGAAAAACAATTGTGTGTATGGGGCATAAGACCCAAATCCTTCCTTTTCTTCCAGGAGGAAATCACCACTTCCCTTTTATACCCGAACAGCCCACCAGTAAACATTAGATCCAATGTCGTTAGCCGACTCTCCGAGCGCCACTTCCCAGATAAAATCCCTCCCAGACCAACAGGCCAAAAACGCCAGAAAAAATGCCGGGTGTGCACCAAAAGAGGAGAGAGAAAAGACACCATTTATTATTGTGCCCAATGTCCTTCAAAACCAGGCCTCTGCATAGGCGAATGCTTCCGCCATTACCATACCAAAATAAATTATTAGTTCACTTCCTGCCATTTATCTTCACACCCCTTATGCCTCTGCTTTCTCTGTAACTGACCCTGGCTTGTTATTCGACCACGCTTCTGCCTAATGATTCTGTTTATACCTCTGCCTGATCTGGAACTGACCCTGGACTGTTATTTGACCACGCTTCTGCCTACCGATTCTGTTTATAGCTCTGCCTGATCTGGAACTGACCCTGGACTGTTATTTGACCACGCTTCTGCCTACCGATTCTGTACATACCTCTGCCTGATCTGGAACTGACCCTGGACTGTTTGACCATGCTTTTTGCCTGCCTCTTGGACTGATCTTGTACCCTACCAGTGGACTAGTGGGATTCATAACACAGGGGTCTCACATATGTGAGGGGCTCCAGAATTATTTTTCTGGATGAAGAAAACAATTGTTTTTGTTTTTTCTCATTCCCAGATTAGGGTCTGGAGACTTGGAGGCTTCAAAGAGATTTGGGTGGGAGAAGCCTCTACCCCTGTCCCCATTCAGTCCTGAACGAGGCCCTACTTCTGCCAACTGCCTGTAGGGCCTATGCCATCATGCCTCTGCCTGTCGCATGAACTGACCACACCACATGGACCTGCCTACTATCAGGACCAATATTTTGGCACTGCTGACAATCTCTGCCTGCACTGACCCTGGACTGTATATGGACAGTATCCCTGCCTGCTGCCTGTACTAACTATGGACAGTATTCCTGCCTGTTGCCTGGACAATTGCATTCGCTTTTGCTGACCAAGTCCCTGTCTGCTGCCTGGACCAGTGCTATCCTCCTGTGGAAAGCTGCGCTACTAAAAAGGTAATCTTTTGTTTACCATTTGCTCAGCAGAATGTATTTTGGGGTGTAATTCTTGGTATGTTCATGCTATGTGTCCCTAGAACACCTGATGGTGTACCTTGCATGTTGGGCCTCTGTATGTGGCCAGGTTGTATAAAAGTCTCACACATTTGGTATCGCCATACTCAGGAGGAGTAGCAGAATGTATTTTGGGGTGTCATTTTTGCTATGTACATGCTATGTGTTGGCAATATCTTATAAATGGACAACTTTGCGTAAAAAAATTGCGTTTTAACTTTTTCCTGCATTTTCCAAAAACTTCAGGAAAAAAATGAACCGTTCAAAAGACTCATTATGCCTCATAGATTATACGTTGGGGTGTTAGCTTTCCAAAATGGGGTCTTCAAAAGTCTAATAGGTGGTTGAGAAATGAGATGTGTAATTTATGCTCCTAGAATGCCTGAAGGTGCCATTTCAATATTGGGCCTCTGTATGTGGGCAGGCTGTATAAAAGTCTCACACATTTGGTATTGCCATACTCAGGAGGAGTAGCAGAATGTATTTTGGGTGTCATTTTTGCTATGTACATGCTATGTGTTGGCAATATCTTATAAATGGACAGAATGCATTTTGGGGCGTCATTTGTGGTATACACATGCCATGTGAGAGAAATAACCTATTACAATGACAATTTTGTGGAAAAAAAAAAATCTTCATATTGCAATGAATTGTGGGAAAAAATTACAACATCAAAAACCTCACCATGCATCTTACTAAATACCTTGGAATGTCTACTTTCAAAAAAGGGGTAATTTGTGGGGTATTTGTGCTTTGCTGGCTTGTTCGGGTCGTAAGAAATGAGATAGGCCACCAGTACATTAGGTGTGATCAATTGTTTATGATCCGCACCACAGCTTGTAGACTCTATAACTTTTACAAAGACCAAATAATATCCACTAATTTGGGTTATTTTTACCAAATATATGTAGCAGTATAAATTGTGGCCAAAATTTATGAAGAAAAATTTATAATTTGCAAAATTTTATCACATAAACAAAAAAAAATGAGTTTTTTTTCAAAATTTTCCGTATTTTTTCATTTATAGCGCAAAAAATAAAAAAACCCAGAGGAGATCAAATACCACCAAAAGAAAGCTCTATTTGTATGAAAAAAAGGACAAAAAAATCATTTTGGTACAGTATTACATAACTGAGTAATTGTCATTCAAAGTGTGAGAGCGCTGAAAGCTGAAAATTGGTCCGGGCACGAAGGGGGTTTAGTGCCCAGTTGTCAAGTGGTTAAGACCACTTTGACTCTCCAAATTCCAACTCCAACTCTATTTTTAGTTTGGGATAGAATGAGGACAACCTTAATGACTTGTTCAGTTTTTTTTTTTGTTTTGTTTTTTGCAAACTTTTTATTGATTTGCAGAAATATAAAGTACAGCCATACAAAAGTGGAAATTCAAATCAGTATTCAAAATAGTACAAAAGTTCAAAACAAAAATGATGAAGCTATCCAGTCTAAAGACCAGAAAGAGAGACATGTAACATCTGGCAAGCAATACTGAAATCACTCAATGGTACAACAAATATGCCGATATAGAGCATGGCAAAATCAAAGGGATTAATTTGAATATCTTAAGTCATTTTAGAATCTGTATTTGGTCAATTTGATAGACTACAGATATGACAAAAGGGTACTAACAAAAAAAGAAAAGCGTTATTTTGTGCCTAGTTACAGCTGTATACCGACCATTTACACTTTACCAAAATTTCATAAAAATGCCATGAATCCCCCTCCCAGGCCAATAGTGAACTGCATAGGATCCATTTCGGCCAGGTTGGGCCAGGATCTGGATATTTTTTTTTTCAATCCAGTGTTATCAACACTAATGCCGCGTACACACGACCATTTTTCTCGTCTGGAAAAAGTAAATTTTTTCTCTTTGACGAGAAAAACGACCGTGTGTGGGCTTTTGATCATTTTTCCCGACGAGATAAACGGCATTAATCACGACGAGAAAAATTAGAACATGCTCTAATTTTTCTCGTCGTGATTCACGGCATTTTTTTCCGCGGCAGTTTTCCCATAGGGAAACACTGCCGGGGAGCCTACACACGGTCATTTTTCTCGACCAAGAGAAAAAATGTCGGGAAAAACGGCCGTGTGTAGGGGAACAAGCCGTTTTTCCCGTCTATTTTCTCAACGGTGTTTTCACCGTCGAGAAAATCGATCGTGTGTACGCGGCATAAGGCATATCTTAAGGATACTAAAGATTTTCTCACTCTTCTAAATCAAAGTATATTACCCCCTGATAACTATTTTTTTTTGGTTACAGCAGATGTCTCATCGCTGTATACTATCATTCAACATGAATATGCTCTTCTAGCCCTGAATTGGGCTTTCAGTACGCGTGAAGACATTCCTTTCATACAAAAAAGGTTTTTAAAGATGGTTCTTGAGTACTGCCTATCACATACCTATTTTTGGTATGGAGGTAATTTCTACACTCAGAAAAGGGGAGTTGCGATGGGCGCTAAATTAGCGCCCAGCTTGGTCAACCTCTTCATGAGTGAATGGGAGGACAAATTCATCTATGCCCAAAGACGAACAGAATAATTATTTTACAAGAGGTATATTGATGATTTGTTCTTGGTTTGGGCTGGTTCTGAACAATCATTGATTGAATATATGAACCATCTTAATACCAATGGAAATAACATTAAATTAGATTATCATTCTAGTTTTAATCAGGTCAATTACCTTGACGTGATGTTTTTCAGACAGGATAATAAATTGGTCACTAAAGTATACTTTAAATCTTCAGATAGAAATAGTTATTTGTCTATTCATAGTGGCCATCACCCCATATGGCTACGAAACAGCCCTAAAGGACAGTTCACACGGGTAAGGAGGAATTGTACCTTCGACACTGATTATCAGGAACAAGTTGAGATCTTAAAAAATAGGTTTGTGGAAAAAGGTTATAAAAATTATAATTTAGTGTCCACCATTCAACAGGTGGGTCAATGCTCTCAAGCTATGTGTCTGAAGGATAAAGAAAAAATTAAAGATCCTAAACAAGAATGGGGTTTCATTAGTAATTTCCATTCTCAGTTCAGAGAAGTGGAGGAAATATTTAAAATACATTGGGGCATTTTGGCAATAGATAAATCTCTTGCTCAATTGTTGCCTAAGGAACCCTTGTTTATCTATAGGAAATCACCATCTTTTGGTGATAGCATTGTAAATAAGGTACTAGACCCTCCAAAAAAAAAAACACGTATGCTTTGGTATAGTAACGGATTCCATGCTTGTTGTAGATGTAAAGCCCGTAGACAGGTAAACACACATCTAAGGGGTCTGACCATCTTTAGATCGACTTCCAATGGGCGTGAATTCACAATAAAACAATTTATATCTTGTAACGCTACCCACGTCGTATACGTTTTACAATGTCCTTGTGGATTAATGTACATTGGGAGAACTAAAATAACCTTATCTATACGGGTCTCTGAGCACATTTACAATATTCTGATTGGTTTCAAGGACCATAGCGCTTCCCTACACTTTAGGCGTAAACACAATAGAGATCCTTCTCTTATTTTGGGGGATAGACAAATTAGGTCCCTCTGGGAGGGGCTCCTACATGGTGAGAGAGATATCAAAGAGTGAAACAAGATGAATTTACCTTGTAGATGCTCTCCAGCCCAAAGGGTTAAATGTAAAATTGGACCTGACCTGTTTCATTAGTGATTACTGATCTGGCAGTTCAGGACCTCCATTATTATGGATACACTAGCTTAATATGCAGTTGGAAGTGTGTGATGTTTAAAATCTTTCTTTTACCCCACTGAGACGCAGCACTCGGTGGAGTGACGTCACGACCAGCATGCAACGCGTTTCGATGTTACAGCAGTGAGACGCTAGGGGTCACTGCACGCATCTTTTTCAAGCAAGGTCGTGACGTCACTCCACCGAGTGCTGCGTCTCAGTTGACTCCGAGTTTGCGTTCCAGCCCTCCTTCTGGTTCCTTGAGAGACTACCCGGATACACTTCTATGGACATCATGCCGGCTTTTCGCTCAGCACACATGGATGTCTCTTCTTATTGAGAACAACAGCACTTGGAGTAAGATCGTGGACTGGACCGCTCATATGCCTGCTACAGTTTACTTAAGAGTGAGTGCTTTAGTGCTATTGTAACATTAAAGTCTAACAGTTTTAACAAGTGGCGCCTGTATTGTTTTTTCTTTTGTTTCATATGTTTGGAGTCTGGCTTCGGCTCCCCCAGCAAGGCTGCCCGCTTGTATCCCAGGACTGTAAATACTCACATTCGAGCTCTTCATATAGCTTAAAGGACTTCTTTGGTAAAAAATTATATATGCATTGTCTTTTTAACCTGTAAGCGCCAGCGTTGTAAATATTATTTTTTTTTTTTTTTAATTAGACACTGAGCATACACGTTGTATAAACGCAGTAGTAATATGATGATGTATTGTGTTTACAACACACATAATATTGAGTATGAGAGGGTCCGACTGTGACTTATAATGTGACATGTTAATTGTCTTTGTTCCATCATGAGTCATACATGAGGCGATTAATGGATCAATGTACTCGGTGTAAACATACTGCTAATCTCCAGTTTACAATTTAAAATTCTTTGCAATATTTCATTATTGTTTTATAACGTTTTTTTATACATGCATTTTTTAATATTAGATGCGTTTTTTTTTAGTATATGTGATATACGATTTACAGATAGCGTCCCGCAGTGAGAACCGGAGAGGAGCTGCTCGTTGTGTATCTAATGGGTTAAAATCACCCAGACAGACGTATCATAAAAGTTGTGAAGCCTATTGAGAAAGACGCAATGACGAAACGCATCTAGGCATGACCAGGCGGCTTGTTTCTGTCAGCTGTTACGATCTCCACACGGGCATCACCGCAGATGAGACATCTTCGTAACGATGAGAGAGTATCGTGCTGTGCTGCACAGACAGGATGATCATTGTCAGGAAAGGCTTCACCCGCTGGTGGCGCTGTTGGTCCTATAGATTGCAGTACTAGTGTCCACCAGCAGGTGTCCTCTTGCAGCCAGTATCTTTGATAGAGGATCTCATTTGCTGGTGGTAATGCCTGATCCATGGGCCATAGTACCGGCGTCCACCAGCGGGTGTATTCCGGCAGTGTGGGGCAGGCAGCACTTCCTCTGCTCAGCTGTCACATGAGGACAATCACTGCAGTCCTATAAATACTCGGCGAGCCCTCACATGCTCGCCTTGGTTTCTCTCTCTCCTGGCCCTGAGCCTGCATCTGACCATGAGCCTGCATCTGACCCTGAGCCTGGTTGCGGTGCCCATTTCCCGGCCTGCGGTTGTGGTGCCCATTTCCCGACCTGCGGTTGTGGTGCCCGTTTCCCGGCCTGAGGTTGTGGTGCCCGTTTCCCGGCCTGAGGTTGTGGTGCCCATTTCCCAGCCTGCGGAGCCTGCTGCCCAGCCTGACGTGTTCCTGTCTGCTGCCCAGCCTGATGAGCTTCTGTCTGCTGCCCAGCCTGAGGTGCTCCTGCCTGCTGCCCAGCCCAAGGTGTTCCTGCCTGCTGCCCAGCCCTAGGTGTTCCTGTCTGCTGCCCAGCCTGAGATGTTCCTGTCTGCTGCCCAGCCTGAGATGCTCCTGTCTGCTGCCCAGCCTGAGATGCTCCTGTCTGCTGCCCAGCTTGATGTGCCACTGTCTGCTGCCCAGCCTGATTTGCCCCTACCTGCTGCCCAGCTTGATGTGCCCATTCCTGCTGCCCAGCTTGATGTGCCAGGACCTGCTGCCCAGCTTGGTGTGCCTGCTGCCCAGCTTGATGTGCCAGTGCCTGCTGCCCAGCTTGATGTGCCCGTACCTGCTGCCCAGCTCGATGACCCGGAGCCTGCTGGCCTGCTCGATTAACCGGGGCCTTCTGCCCAGCTCGATGACTCGGGGCCTGCTGCCCAGCTCGATGACCCAGAGCCTGCTGTCTGCCCGGATGTGCCGGCTGTCTGCCCGGATGTGCCCGCTGTCTGCCCGGATGTACCCGCTGTCTGCCTGCCCGGATGCGCCCGCTGTCTGCCCGGATGTGCCCGCTGTCCGCTTCAATGTGCCTGTTGTCCAGCTTAAAGTGCCTGATGACCAGGCTGAAGTACGCTCATCCTTTGTGCGAATCAATACCATAGACGATGGACAATTAAGATTGGTTGGAGCGTCCGGAGGCCGCTCCTTTAGGGGGGGTACCTGCTGGTGGCACTGTTGGTCCTATGGATTGCAGTACTAGTGTTCACCTGCTGGTGGTAATGCCTGATCCATGGGCCGTAGTACCGGCGTCCACCAGCGGGTGTATTCCGGCAGTGTGGGGCTGGCAGCACTTCCTCCGCTCAGCTGTCACATGAGGACAATCACTGCAGTCCTATAAATACCCGGCGAGCCCTCACATGCTCGCCTTAGTATCTCTCTCTCCTGACCCTGAGCCTGCATCTGACCCTGAGGCTGCATCTGACCCTGAGCCTGCATCTGACCCGGCCTGATCCTATCCTGAGCCCATCCTGGACCTGCCCCTTCTGTTACCTGTTGACCTTGGATTCCTGCCCCACAGCCTGTCCATCCATCCTCTCCCTGCCCTGTTGTGTTCCGTCCTCACCCATCTGCTGATATCCCCTGGTGTATGATCTCGGCCTGGCTTTGTTTACGGTTACGGTATCTCCCCTTGACTTGTATATACTATTCGTTGTTGGTTGTGCACTGGTTGTTATCACTTGTTTGTCACCTTGTAAATAAACACCTTTTTATTTTACTTACATGCGTTTTTGGTCTCCTCTGTGTAGTCACACAGTTTGGTCTACTAGTTCCCTGACAATCATGTTACTAAATGGCTTTTTTCAATTGTCAGTTTGAAAGTGTAAATTTTAAAGGTTTTTTTTTTGCTAGTTTAGCGCTACCCCCAGTTAAGAGAGCCGCTGGATTTGTTTCGAGCCCTGAATACAGCACCGCCAACCCCCGGCAATCTACTCGACCTACTCTGGCACAGTTAGTCTAGGGATTGTTATCTTATCACAATCTAGCAATATGCACAATGATAACACACAGAGGGCAAAGTATTACAGTATAACTAGTTTACTTCTGTGTAAAAGGCATAGGTTAACACATAACACATATATTGTCTGCAGAGCCCTGCAACGGTAAATATAGTACACACTGATGATGCTGGCGATTACATGCCAAGTGCAGCTATTACTATCTATGCGCCCTGATGGCGCAGCAACAAAAAGTTCTAACTCCTGGTCAGGCCTGACTCAGATATAACTTAGTCTCTTGGGGAACAAGTTCTTCGCATGCAGCTTGAACGGTGGTGCACATATAGAAAGAACAGTATTTGTAATCCACACGATAGGTAATAGAAGAACACTTCACCGGAGACTACACGACCCAGTTCTGCTACTAGTCTCCGGTGGAACAACAGACAAACTTGGTGGGCCAAGGCAGTCTCTAGGCCTAATCAAAGTAAAGTATTTCTTTTTGATTGAGCAGGTGCTCGCTCACCACTCCGGACGCGATCCCAGTCCGGAACTTCCACCGACTGTGTCTCCACACACAGCGTCTGCAACGGCCGGGTCCCCGGTCGAACTGATGTCCGCAACTTGGAGAAGTCAGACGCCACCTGGGCTCGCAGTGGGGTGGAAGGCTCTCTGGAAGTTGTACAAGGCCCTGACTCCAGGCCCTGCACTGCAGCAGATCCGCATGGGAAGACCTGTTGATAGCAGCGCGGTGTCCAAAGAGGCCGAGCTCAGCCTCCCCTCCTCTTAAATAGTCCCACCCATGAGTCTCTGGGTTGGCTCAAATGTTCCCTGGGTGCCGAACGGGGTTATGGGTAACGTAGTCCCGGGGCCTTAAAGGAGACCCCGCTACACACTCCCCACACTTAAACTCTTTGGTCCCCAAAACTGTTAACACATACTACGCACAACATGAGACAAAGATGCGTATGACGTCGGCAAAGGAAGTTCCCACCAAAAACGAGGGGGTGGACTTCCTTGCCCACAGGTCACACTACCATTGGTGGCCTGCCTAGCTGTGCCAGCGGGTGAGTTCGGGTTGCCCCCCACCAAATGAACAGTGGAGGGATCAGGGGCTTCCACACTCCTCCTGGCAGTGACCACAGTGTCTTCCAAGCTCTTCCCCATCTGTGGGTAAGTAAATTTTCGGGGAGGCCTTATGATCCTTCTCATCCTTTGTTCTCTTTGGAGTTCTGGTTCAGATAATACAGGTTCCTCTTCTAGAACCGACTTGGGAGTCTCCACTGGTTCTGGGACGCTTGACTCAGGAGCAGGGAGATACATGGAATCTCTTGGGTCCTCCTCATCGAGTAAGTCACAGGCATCTTCCCAAGAATCTGACAAAGGACTGGATGGGATGAACTCAGTAGCTTCTGCATTCAGTGTACTGTCTATGGTGTCTTCATGAGGTGGAAGATCAATAGCAGAAGTGTCACGTACCTGACGGTGACGAGCCCGGTTAGCAGAGGGGGGCCTCCCTTACGGCTCCCACCAGCGTCCCCTGGTGGTATAACAGGAGGCACGGAGGTGGAAGGGGTTTTCGCCATGGTTTCGCGTAGAAGCTGGTTGTTAGAGGAGAAGAAATTCACCTTTTCCAGAACTGCGGGCACCGAGCACTCTGGGAGAGAGTTGGGCAGAAATGTGGGGTGAAACCCGAAGTTCGCGAAGAATGGGGTCTGGTTAGTTGCGGAGTGGATGGAATTATTGTAGGCGAACTCAGCTAGTGGAAGCAGGGAGAGCCAGTCATTCTGAGCAAAGGAGGAGAAACAACGCAAATATTGCTCGAGGGACTGATTTGTTCTCTCCGTCTGTCCGTTGGTTTGAGGGTGGTAAGCCAAAGAGAATGATAGTTCTATTCCCAGGGTCTTGCAGAGGGACCTCCAGAACCGGGAGGTAAATTGTACCCCCCGATCGGAGACTATATTAGCAGGTACCCCGTGGAGCCTGACGACTTCTTTAATGAATATTTGCGCAGTTTCCGGGGCCGAGGGGGTCCCTCTCATAGGAACAAAATGTGCCATCTTGGACAGACGGTCCACTATCACAAAGATAGTGGTATGGTTCTCAGCCGGGGGCAGTTCAACTATAAAGTCGATAGAGAGCATTTTCCACGGTCTATCCGGAACGGGTAAGGGCCTCAGTAGTCCCCAGGCTTTGGATCTGGACCCTTTATTCCGGGTACATGTAGTACAGGACTCCACGAACTTCCTGCAATCCTCGCGTAGTCGAGGCCACCAGAAGGTACGTTGAACCAACTCAGTGGTTTTAGTCACGCCAAAGTGCCCCGCAAGGGCATGATCGTGGCAGAGCTCTAGCACAGTTATCTTTAGTTCTTCTGGTACGAATATCCTGTCTTGATGCCAGAGTAATCCATCCTTGGTCTGCAGGTCCAGCTCAGAAGAGAGTTCCTGTCTAGTGGTGGCTTGTCTGATCCGAGTAAGTAGGTCCTCCTGAAGTAGAAGAAAGTTCCCAGGAGCGAGAATTGTATCGGGTGAGGAGAGTTCTTTGGATCCAAGGAACATTCGGGACAACGCGTCAGGTTTAGTATTCTTGGCACCGGGGTGGTATGTGACATGGAAGGAGAACCGGAAAAAAAAAAGGGCCCATCTGGCTTGTCGTGGTTTTAGTCTCTTTGCAGTTTTCAGGTACTCTAAGTTCTTATGGTCGGTAAATACTAAGATCGGGTGAGCAGCACCTTCAAGTAAGTACCGCCATTCTTCCAGGGCGGACTTGATCGCCAAGAGTTCCTGGTCTCCCACGTCATAGTTCTTCTCTGCCGCAGATAATTTGCGAGAAAAGAAGGCCACTGGATGAAGCAAAGCCTTGGTTCCTTGCCTCTGTGACAATATTGCCCCTACAGCGACCTCAGAAGCATCTACCTCAAGCACAAATGGTAGAGAGGAATCTGGATGTTTTAAGATGGATGCAGAGGTGAAGAGACCCTTGAGAGCCTCGAAGGCCTTTTGGGCCTCAGGGGACCAGTGGAAACGGGTTCCTTGCTTGGTTAACTGGGTAATGGGCGCAATGATGGCGGAGAACCCCCGGATGAACTTACGATAGAAGTTAGCGAATCCAACGAACCGTTGGATTCCTTTCTTATCCACTGGCGCTGGCCAGTCCAAGATTGCGGTGATCTTCTGTGGGTCCATCCTGATGCCTTCGCCAGAGATGATCAATCCCAGGAATGCTATGCTCTCCCGCTCAAACTCGCATTTCTCAGCCTTCGCATATAGACTATGCTGTCGAAGCCGGTCTAACACACTTCTGACATGCCTGTGATGGGAGTCAAGGGAGGAAGAGAAGATTAGTATGTCATCTAAATAAGCAATCACATAGAGATCTAAAAAGTCCCGAAGTACATCATTAATAAAATACTGGAAGGTGGCAGGGGCATTGCACAGCCCAAAGGGCATCACCAAATACTCAAAATGTCCGAACCGGGAGCGGAAGGCGGTTTTCCACTCATCGCCCTCCTTGATTCGAACCAGATTATAGGCTCCCCGGAGGTCGAGTTTAGTAAAAATGACGGCAGCTCCCAATCTTTGGAATAGCTCTGGTACCAGAGGAAGAGGGTAGCGATTTTTAATGGTGACCTTATTTAGTTCACGGTAGTCCACACATGGCCTAAGGGTATGGTCCTTTTTCTCCACGAAGAAAATGCCTGCGCCTGCTGGCGACGTAGAGGGGCGAATGAACCCCTTTAAAAGGTTCTCATCGATGTATTCCTTCAGGGCCCCCTGTTCTACCTCCGTTAAAGGGAAGATCCTACCGAAAGGAATAGCTGCTCCGGGAAGTAGATCGATGGGGCAGTCGTAGGCTCGGTGGGGTGGTAGTGTCTCTGCCCCCTGTTTACTAAACACATCAAGAAAGTCCAGGTAAGCGTCAGGGATGGCCCGACGTATTCCGGCCTCAGTGTCGGTACACATTAAAGTGGCAGGCCCAGGGGGCTTGTGTGAGCCGCAGGACTGTTGGCAGTAGGAGGAAGAGAAAGTGATCACCCCCGTGACCCAGTTGATGGTAGGATTGTGGGCTTGTAGCCAGGGCATACCGAGAATTATGGGGAACAGTGGAGAAGAGATAATGTCCAGCCGTAGATATTCTCGGTGCACCCCGGTAGAGGTGGGGACAGTGACAGGTAGGGGAGCCGTCTCCTCGACCACGGGCCCCGACTTGATAACGGACCCGTCAGCCAGGTGAACACGTAGTCCATGGGTCTTGGGAAATAGAGGGATCAGTTGAGTGCGGGCAAAAGTTGAGTCCATGAAGCAACTACAAGCCCCAGAGTCAATAATTGCGGACACTGGCAGGGTCCTTCCTGGGAGCTGCAGGGAGATAGAAAGAGCAAGGTGAGAGGAGGATTTGGTCTGAGGGTTGATCACAACAGGAGAAACTGATAGGAACTGTCCTCTGAAGTTCCGTAAGTGCTTAACGAAGTGTCCGGATTCCCCGCAGTACAGGCACAGGTTATGCGCACGCCGGCGTTGGCGTTCCTCCGGAGTAAGGGAAGGGCGGAGGACCCCAAGCTGCATGGGTTCAGGAGCATCGTGCGAGGGGGTCAGAGGTGCTGCAGGAGCTGGGTGCAGATGACTGGGGACCCGGGGAAGCATCCAGGTCGGCCGGGTGAAGCCCGTGGCCCTCTCAGCCCTCCGTTCCCTCAGGCATCGGTCAATCTGAATTGTCAGATCGATCAGCAGGTTCAGATTCTCTGGTATTCCGACCCTAGCCAGTTCGTCCTTCAGGGGGTCAGAAAGGCCTATACGAAACTGGTGACGGAGGGCAGCATCATTCCAGCTGGTATCTGCGCTCCAGCGCCTGAATTATGCTACATAGTCTTCCGCTGCTCTGCGTCCCTGCTGAAGGGTCCGCAGGGCGTTCTCTGCAGTGACCGAGAGCTGAGGGTCCTCATACAGTTGGGCCATGGCGTCAAAAAAAAAGAGTGAGGCTGTCCAAGGACACATCTTTACGTTCTAGCAGGCGGTGGGCCCAGTTCTGTGGGTCTCCGGAAAGCAGTGAAATTACAAAGCCCACCTTGGTGGCTTCTAAGGAGAAGGTGCGGGGCTGTAAGGCAAGGTACAACTCACAGGAGTTCCGGAAAGCCCTGAACTTGCTCTGGTCTCCGGAGAATCTTTCGGGCATAGGTACCCTGGGTTCAGGGGGAAGCATGACCACCGTGGGTGCAGCTCCTGCTCCGGCGGAGGAAGTGGAGGCAATTGGACCCCCTTGAGCTCCAACGGGGTTGGTGAGGGCCCGCACTTGTCCTTCCAGGTGAGTGTAGCCTTGCTGGAGGCTCTTGACGGCCTCGGTCAGTCCCGCCAGGTGTCGGCATAGTTCCTCCATAGGTGAGGCTCCCTGCTCGGGCTCAGACATGGCTGTCTGCTGCTGTCACGTACCTGACGGTGACGAGCCCGGTTAGCAGAGGGGGGCCTCCCTTACGGCTCCCACCAGCGGCCCCTGGTAGTATAACAGGAGGCACGGAGGTGGAAGGGGTACGAGTGCCTGGCAGGATCAAGAACTGCAGCAGGTGATCAGGAACCAGCAGGTGAGTAGACAGGAACCAGGAACTACAGCAGGTGACCGGAACCGGGAGGCACAGCAGGTAGACTGGAACCAGCAGGTGAGTAGACAGGAACCAGGAACTACAGCAAGTGACCGGAAACGGGAGGCACAGCAGGTAGACTGGAACCACCGAGCAGCGGCAGGTGATCAGGAACCTGGATCAGGCAGGATCGTCAGACAAGCCAGGGTCGGGTAAACGGGCAGGCAGCGAGGTACAGAAGGATCAGGCAATACGGAAGTCAGAAACAGGCCGAGGATCAGGTACAGGTGGATAGCAGGAGGGTCACTGAAAGCCGGGTCAGATACAGGTGGTTAAACAGATCAGGTCACTTTGGGTATACGCTGTAGAGCAGACAGCAGGGACTGTCTGCAAGTGAGAGGTTTAAGTAGCCCTTCTGGCGTCACCTGCGGGGTGCGCGCGCACACGCAAACGGGACTCAGGAAGTCCCGGTCGTCTGTTCCTGGCAGGATCTCCATGACAAGAAGTTTCTGGGGTCTGGGAAGGCCAAAGCCAATCAAGTTCTTCTCCCTCATCTTCACTTAGCTCCGAGGTCTCTGTATCCCCAATCTGAGGGGTCTGGGACCGAGTGTTCATCCTGGGAGTATCCAGGATGGAAGTTGGACCATGGGAATCCATCGCAGGAGGAATCCGAACTGCTTCAGCTAGTGGGAGTAGGTGGTTCCGATGCCAAGTCTTTAAGGGCCCCACCTTCCCTTCTGGCTTTAGTCTGTAAACAGGTAGGCCGGTAGTTTCTTGCAAATAACATAGGGTTCAGGTCTCCATCTGTCTGCAAGCTTGTGTTTTCCAGGGATCCCCAAGTTCCATAGCAACACTCTGTCTCCAGGTTGTAAATCTTGAATGCGAACTTTCAGATCAAAGTTTTTCTTGTTGCGAGCCCCCCTTTGTTCTGAGGCTGCTTGGGCCTGCTCATAGGCCAATTTTAAATTGTGTCTGAGTCTATCTACATATCCTTTGTGAGAAGTGGCGGAACAATGGTCTATGGAGGTGCCAAAGGCCAGATCTACCGGTAGTCTTGATTCTCTTCCGAACATAAGTCGATAGGGTGAGTACCATGTAGCGTCACTTGTGGTGCTGTTGTATGCATGCACAACTGCTGCTATGTGGTTGCTCCAATGCTGCTTCTTTTCACTGCTTAAGGTCCCCAGCATGTTCAGCAGGGTTTAGTTGAACCTCTCCGGCTGAGCATCACCTTGTGGATGGTAAGGGGTAGTTCATGTCTTCTTGATCCCCAAGGAATCCAGGAGCTTCCGGATCAGCCGACTTTCAAAGTCCCTTCCCTGATCTGAGTGAAGCCGTTGTGGTAGCCCGTAGTGTATGAAATATTTCTCCATAAGTACTTTGGCTACAGTGGAAGCCTTCTGGTCTTTGGTGGGGAAGGCCTGGGCATACCGGGTGAAATGGTCGGTTACTACCAGAACATTTCCTAGCCCACTCAAGTCGGGTTCGAGGCAGAGAAAATCAATGCATACCAAATCTAGTGGGCCTTGACTTTGCAGATGGCCCATTGGGGCAGCTTGATGGGGTAAAGTCTTTCTCTGGATGCAGCGTGCACATGAGTGGCAGTATTCTTCGACTTCGGCCCTCATGCAGGGCCAAAAGAAGCGGTTCCTAACGAGTTGGAAGGTCCTTTCCGGCCCCAAGAGGCCATGGTTGTCATGCAGAGCAACCAAGACAGTCTCTCGGTGCTTCTCGGGCAGAAACAATTGCCATTTGTCTTCCAGGTCATCAGAGGGGCCCCTTCGGTAGACCACTCCCTGATGCACCTGTAACCTGTCCCACTCCTTCCTCAACAGGCGAGCTTCCTTTGAAGGGTGACGCAAGAGTCTATCTGGGTCTTGCCTCTCCAAGGCTTCCAAGACCAATCTCCCCATCGGGTCTTCTAATTGGTCACATCTCAACTCCCTCTTTGACAGTTTTGGCAAGTTATCTTCCTCCAACTGGGTCACCCCACAGTACTGTTTGGGGACCCCTACTACAGTGACCCCTATTTATTCTGCTCTTGAGCCGCCACCCGCCTGGAATTCAGCCCCCTGACAGAGGGCCCGCACCCCGTCGGGTGCCACTTGGGTCCAGTCTTCTGTACTGCTGATGGGGACATGAGATCTTCTGCACAAAGCGTCTGCATCTCGATTTCCAGCCCCAGGCCTGTATTTTAGGCTGAAATTGAAGGCAGACAGTGCCGCCAGCCACCTATGTCCTGTGGCATCCAGCTTTGCTGTGGTGAAAAGATAGGTAAGAGGGTTGTTGTCGGTTTTCACGGTAAACTCTGCCCCATACAGATAGTCTTGGAGTTTGTCAACTACCGCCCACTTGAGGGCCAGGAACTCCAACTTATGAGTAGGGTAGTTCTTTTCAGAGGGGGTCAGACTTCTGCTCACATACGCAACAGGTCTCAGTTGCCCTTCGTGCTCCTGATAAAGCACTCCTCCCAGACCATCATGACTGGCATCTACGTGGAGTTCGTAAGGCTTCTTTGGGTCTGCGTAGGCCAGGACAGGGGCAGTGGTTAGACTCTTCTTCAACATCTGGAAGGCTTCCTCACACTTCTCATTCAACTGGTCCTTAACTGACTCCCCTGGCTTCCTGGGGCCCGAGTCATCCTCTTCCTCCTCCGTCTTGAGCAGCTCATTCAGAGACCTTGCTATCCGAGCAAACCCTTCCATGAACCTCCTATAATACGAACAGAATCCCAAAAAGGATCTGAGTTCTGTCACAGTGGTGGGCCTTGGCCAGGAGGTGACTGCCTCCAACTTTTCGGGGTCTGTGGCTACCCAATCCTCGGACACTATGTGTCCCAGATAGTTAACTGATGACTGATAGAACTGGCACTTTTCAGGTGAGAGCTTGAGCCCCTCCTCACTGAGTCTTCTCAAAACTTTCTCCAGCCTCTCTTCATGTTCTTCCAAGGTTCTCCCGAAGACAATAATGTCCTCCAAGTATACAAGGACTTTGATGAGGTTCATGTCTCCTACAGTCTTTTCCATGAGACGTTGGAAGGTGGCCGGGGCTCCAGACAGACCTTGGGGCATCCGGTTGAATTCAAAGAAACCCACTGGGGTTATGAAAGCGGTCTTCTCTTTGTCTTCTGGATGCATAGGGATCTGATAGTACCTGCTCTTGAGGTCCATGACGCTGAACCACTTGGCTCCAGACAGATTCTGTAGGGCATCCTTTATCCTCGGAGTGGTGTACTGGTCGGGTACAGTCCTCCTGTTGAGGGTCCTGTAGTCTATGCACAGCCTCAACGACCCATTCTTCTTCCTGACCACCACTATCGGGGAGGCATAGGGGCTTCTAGATTCTCGAATCACACCAGTTCGCTTGAGCTCGCCGAGCTGTTCTCTCAAGTCTTCGAGGTCTGCTAGCGGAACTCGCCTGACTCTCTCCCTGAAGGGCTTGTCTTCCTGGAGGCGGATTCGATGGGTGGCACTCTTTGCACACCCTACATCGAACTCATCTTGGGAGAAGATTTTTTTCCACCTGGTCAGCTGGGCCTTGGCTCTCTCTTTCCAAGCCCTGGGCAGGTTTGGGTTCTCCATGGAAAGTTTCTCCCACACAGTCCTTTCTCCCTCTGTCTTCTCCATGCCCGACAAAGCAACTGGGGTAGCAGGGCTCACCTGGCCCAGCAACATCCTGGCTGGGATCTCCATGGGGCCATCCGTAGTATTCCTGACACTCACAGGTACCTTACCGTGTGCCTTCTTCAGGGCCCTCAACGGGACCACTTCGGGGACTACTTCTAAGCCCGAGTGTTCTCCTCTTGGGTCGGGTTCCAACATGACAAAGGGCCCAGGCTGCTCCCAAGTGAGTTTCACAGTGGCTTTTAAACAGGCTACTTCACCAGGCTGCAGCACTATCCCTCTTCTTCCCAGCCTCCAGACCTTTCCTACCCCCTCTTCTGGGGCCTTCTGTTCCAAGATCAGTCGCTGATAGGCTGTCTTCAGCATTGGGTGGACCTTGGTGACTGTGGAGTCTTTTCTTCTTGTCAGAGTGGCCAAGAGTCTTCGGACCAGATCCGTGTTGGTCCCTATTATTAGAGAACTCTTGTTAGCTCCAGGCAGTCAGGGGCATACCACAGCCAAGGTATCGAACACTTCGGCCTTCCCGGCTATGGACGGGTCAAAAGTCAGTTTTATAGGCAGATAGCCATCATAAGGGAAACTCTCAGTCCCAATCCCCCATATTTCTAGCTCTTCAATCTTCTGAATGGGTAGGTGACTTAGATGCTTGTCATAAAAGTCCCGGTACAACAGGGTCACTTGTGCCCCAGTATCCAATATGGCTCTGGTGTAGACTCCCTCCACTTGGACAGGTACTATCGGGGAGGGGCCTACCAGCTTCTCTGGATACCGCTTCGAAGGGGTCTCTTTCTTTGGATCTTTGCATTTCCCTTTTGGACTCTCTTTCTTCCATTTCTCTTTGGACTTAAGTCTCTCTTGGGCCTGGTATGCATTGATCTCCCTCCTCTTCATGGGTGTAACTACCCGCTGAGGGACATTATTCTCTTTCTTTGGTGAACGTTCCCACTGAGGGACCCTGTGCTTCTTCTGAGGGGTTTGGTCCACTCTTTTCCTGTGCTTCTCATTCAGTTTGGAGCTCACTGGAGATGATGGGCACCTGGTTGACTCCTTCACCGGGGCCCTCTGAAGTTTTCCGCCGGCTTGTGGTTATTCATCTTTTTTTTCTTTGGGCTAGAACACACTTTGGCGAAACGGACAGCTCCTCCACAGTTGAAACAAATCACATTCCCCCAATCTTGCAGGGATGCGGGTGCTGAGATGTTTGGAAACAGATCCTTCTTTGGGCTTTTCCTTTCTGGCACCCCTTGATCCTTGGCCATGATAGAGGTCAGCATCCCCAATACTTGGGACATCTGTGACTTCAAGGTATCCAGCTCTGAGTCTCTTTCCAGGGTCATGGCCGTCCTGACCATCACCGGAGGAGGATTAGCTGGCTCAACTGGTTGATTCCTCTGCTTTTCCTCCAGCATAGCCTCTTCCTCTCTGACCACTCGGATTAAGTCAGGGTATTCCAGGCTCTTCCCGTCCTGTCGTGTGCTTAGCGCTAATGCGAGAGGTCCCGGGTTCAAATCCCGGATGAGCCCCCACGTGTAGCGCTACCCCCAGTTAAGAGAGCCGCTGGATTTGTTTCGGGCCCTGAATACAGCACCGCCAACCCCCAGCAATCTGCTCGACCCACTCTGGCACAGTTAGTCTAGGGATTGTTATCTTATCACAATCTAGCAATATGCACAATGATAACACACAGAGGGCAAAGTATTAAAGTATAACTAGTTTACTTCTGTGTAAAAGGCATAGGTTAACACATAACACATATATTGTCTGCAGAGCCCTGCAACGGTAAATATAATACACACTGATGATGCTGGCGATTACACGCCAAGTGCAGCTATTACTATCTATGCGCCCTGATGGCGCAGCAACAAAAAGTTCTAAATCCTGGTTAGGAACCAGGAACTCCTGGTTAGTCTCTTGGGGAACAAGTTCTTCACATGCAGCTTGAACGGTGGTGCACATATAGAAAGAACAGTATTTGTAATCCACACGATAGGTAATAGAAGAACACTTCACTGGAGACTACACGACCCAGTTCTGCTACTAGTCTCCGGTGGAACAACAGACAAACTTGGTGGGCCAAGGCAGTCTCTAGGCCTAATCAAAGTAAAGTATTTCTTTTTGATTGAGCAGGTGCTCGCTCACCACTCTGGACGCGATCCCAGTCCGGAACTTCCACCGTCTGTGTCTTCACACACAGCGTCTGCAACTGCCGGGTCCCCAGTCGAACTGATGTCCGTAACTTGGAGAAGTCAAACGCCACCCGGGCTCGCAGTGGGGTGGAAGGCTCTCTGGAAGTTGTACAAGGCCCTGACTCCAGGCCCTGCACTGCAGCAGATCCGCACGGGAAGACCTGTTGATAGCAGCGCGGTGTCCAAAGAGGCTGAGCTCAGCCTCCCCTCCTCTTAAATAGTCCCACCCATGAGTCTCTGCGGTGGCTCAAATGCACCCTGGGTGCCGAACGGGGTTATGGGTAACATAGTCCCGGGCCCTTAAAAGGAGACCCCGCTACACTAGAAATAAACTTTTAAAACAGGTTCACGCTATGAGGATTGTTTCTTTTTCCTTATGAGCCAATAAGCCAGCAATTAACCTGTATGTGGAAACCCTTGATGATTGATTGCACCATTTGGAAATTATGTACAGTACCAATCCCTTCTGACTATAAATAAGAACTAAAGGAAGTGGAGTCACTGCTGGCTAAAGATCTCTTTATACCCCAAAGCTTTATTATCAGATCCTTCCGGTGAGTGTTAAGTTTGAGGGGAGGGGTGTCACGTGAAGGCCTGTTATCCTCTTCTGATAAGATTCCATATGAACATTTTGTAGGATTCCTTGAAACATTTGCTGGACTTGCCCTTCATAGGGCTGTTTATCACCATTCGGTGGTTATTTATATCACCTTTAAGCGCTGCTTTAACCTATCAATTACATTTATGAACTTTTTAGGTTGCTTTTTTTCAATGATTGTGTATTATAGCAGCAGCTCATATATATCATTAATTGTTCATTTTTAAAGTGCAATTTTTTCATAAGCGCCAGATCAGCTGATTGTGTTTACTTCTCAATATACTGATAAAGAATGTTTTGTAATTTAATTCCACTAACTCATCTGTATTTTGATTAATATTTAGTAGGCTATTAACAATCGTTCTGTCCTGAGGAAGCAGTGTTACAGTGAAAGATGTTGATGTGGAATACGGGAAGGATGCCATGCTGCACAATATGCACTGTAAAAATTTGAAAATCATGTGATTTTTGAACTTTGCAGGTGTCCTGTCCCTATTCTGGGACTGTTATGTATACTAATCTTTTATATGTTCTTGAATGAATTTTGTATGTTTTGTGGTTTGTGGATTAGCTAATTATATATTTCAGTGATTTTGCATGTTCAAATGTACTAATATATTGTATTCACATAAGGAAGCACACCACCACAGAATACAAAATGCTTCCTTGATTGAAAGTAAATGTATTAGCTATTCAAGCTCTGCTTACAAATACTGTATGGAATTCCCTGGGGGTATAGATCTGTTCTTCCTCAGCAAATAATCAGTCAGCTAAAAAAAACAACCAGGTGAGAAGGTGTTGGACATACTTGACACACAACAGGCTGTGCATGTGTCTTTGCCAGGGAAATAAAAAATGTTGACTTTACTGAAATTTGTGGCATCAAAGGTGAACTAACAAATTGTTTAGATTATTACTGATTTAATCATCAGGTTAGTTGATAAGCTTGCATTAAAATAGAAACACAAGGAATGTTATTCAGTATAAAGAAACATGAAGCCAATTTGGTAAACACCCTTCAGACCTTGTTCAGTTTAATCATCAAAAACATCTAAATTAACATTCATTTTCCCTGCCTCCTCCCCTCTCTCACATATTTTTTTAACCTAAAAGCATGTTTGTGCAATGAAGTCTTTCTCACTGGACCACTTTGCGGGTGAGTCTGCGGGAAACAGCCCAGGAGAGTGGGTGAGTATTAAAGCATCAGCTGCTTCTTTTAAAAAATGCAGTCAAGCTTTAACCACTTCAAGACCAGACAGTTTCACCCTCTTCCTGCCTGGGCCATTTTCAGTTTTCTGCGCTGTGACTATTTAAATGACAATTATACAGTCATGGAACACTAAACCCAATTTAATATATATATATATATATATATATATATATATATATATATATATATATATATATATATAAATAACAGTAAATATATCTCTCAGGGCTCAAAATTTCATGTCCTGAGCCACTAGCCAGGCCTCAAGGGTTACTCGTCACCAGTTGCCCCACCCAACCCCAACCCTGCCCCGCCCCTAATTCTGCCGCTAATCACGCCCTCATGAATTATCTTGTGAAATGACACTTAAATGTTTTATGCAGAATTAAGTTACAAAAATAAATATTAACAACAACTTTATCAGTTCTATCCGGGCACAGTCTCACCAACGCCCATCAATGCAGGCTCACCGTGCTCACCATTGCAGCCGCACCCTGCCTACCATTGCAGCCGCACTGTGCCCACCATTGCAGCTGCACCGTGCCCACCACCGTTGCAGACTCACTGTGCCCCCATTGCAGGCTCACTGTGCCCCCATTGCAGGCTCATTGTGCCCCCATTGCAGGCTCATTGTGCCCCCATTGCAGGCTCATTGTGCCCCCCATTGGCGGCCAGATCATGACTGGAGGAAGAGGAGAGCCGCGGGATCGCAGAGCAGTATAGCATGCTGTAACAGCTTATATTGAAATTACCTCCGCTCTGCTCGCCGTCACACACAGCCCTGCCTCCTCCTGACCCCGCACCTGTGATAGACACAACACGGGTCCAATGCTGGGATGCGTTCTGTCTATCACAGGAACGGGGTCAGGAGGAGGCGGGGCTGTGTGTGACGGCGAGCAGAGTGGAGGCAATTTCAATGTAAGCTGTTACAGCGTACTATACCGCTCTGTGCACCCACGGGTCTCCTCTTCCTCCATGCTTTCTGCCATCTGGGGGATCGCTGGGAGAATGGCTCCCGATCAACCCCACCCACCGGCAGTGCTCGCCCCCCCCCTACTCCCAAGCAGCCTAGCTCGCAAGCCCTCATTTTCCACTCGCAAAATGCGAGTAGGCGGGTGGAAAATTTGAGGGCTATGTATATATATATATATATATATATATATATATATATATATATATATATATATATATAGTGGGTACAAAAAGTATTCAGACCCCCATACATTTTTCACTCTTTGTTATATTGCAGCCATTTGCTAAAATCATTTAAGTTCATTTTTTTTCCTCATTAATGTACACACAGCCTCCCATGTTGACAGAAAAACACAAATTTGTTCACAAATTTGCAGATTTATTAAAAAAAGAATAACTGAAATATCACATGGTCCTAAGTATTCAGACCCTTTGCTCAGTATTTAGTAGAAGCACCCTTTTGATCTAATACAGCCATGAATCTTTTTGGGAAAGGTTCATCAAGTTTTTCACACCTGGATTTGGGGATACTCTGCCATTCCTCCTTGCAGATCCTCTCCAATTCTGTCAGGTTGGATGGTAAACCTTGGTGGACAGCCATTTTTAGGTCTCTCCATAGATGCTCAATTGGGTTTAAGTCAGGGCTCTGGCTGGGCCATTCAAGAACAGTCACGGAGTTGTTGTGAAGCCACTCCTTTGTTATTTTAGCTGTGTGCTTAGGGTCATTGTCTTGTTGGAAGGTAAACCTTCGGCCCAGTCTGAGGTCCTGAGCACTCTGGAGAAGGTTTTCGTCCAGGATATCCCTGTACTTGGCCGCATTCATCTTTCCCTCGATTGCAACCAGTCGTCCTGTGCCAGCAGCTGAAAAACACCGCCACAGCATGATGCTGCCACCACCATGCTTCACTGTTGGGACTGTATTGGACAGCTAATGAGCAGTGCCTGGTTTTCTCCACATACCGCTTAGAATTAAGGCCAAAAAGTTCTATCTTGGTCTCATCAGACCAGAGAATCTTATTTCTCACCATCTTGGAGTCCTTCAGGTGTTTTTTTTAGCAAACTCCATGCGGGCTTTCATGTGTCTTGCACTGAGGAGAGGCTTCCGTCGGGTCACTCTGCCATAAAGCCCCGACTGGTGGAGGGCTGCAGTGATGGTTGACTTTCTATAACTCTCTCCCATCTCCCGACTGCATCTCTGGAGCTCAGCCACAGTGATCTTTGGGTTCTTCTTTACCTCTCTCACCAAGGCTCTTCTCCGTCGATAGCTCAGTTTGGCCGGACGTCCAGCTCTAAGAATGGTTCTGGTCATCCCAAATGTCTTCCATTTAAGGATTATGGAGGCCACTGTGCTCTTAGGAACCTTAAGTGCAGCAGAATTTTTTTTGTAACCATGGCCAGATCTGTGCCTTGCCACAATTCTGTCTCTGAGCGCTACAGGCAGTTCCTTTGATCTCATGATTCTCATTTGCTCTGACATGCACTGTGAGCTGTAAGATCTTATATAGACAGGTGTGTGGCTTTCCTAATCAAGTCCAATCAGTATAATCAAACACAGCTGGACTCAAATTAAGGTGTAGAACCATCTCAATGATGATCAGAAGAAATTGATAGCACCTGAGTTAAATATATGAGTGTCACAGCAAAGGGTCTGAATACTTAAGTCCATGGGATATTTAAATTTTTCTTTTTTAATAAATCTGCAAAAATGTCAACAATTCTGTGTTTTTCTGTCAATATGGGGTGCTGTGTATACATTAATGAGGAAAAAAATGAACTTAAATGATTTTAGCAAATGGCTGCAATATAACAAAGAGTGAAAAATTTAAGGGGGTCTGAATACTTTCCGTACCCACTGTATATATACAGCACACATTATATACATTTGACAAGGTTCTAGTGTGGCTGCAAAGAGAGTCTGAATAGCACAGATCATAGCGGGGTTCTCATTCACCCTGTGCCCCTATTAGAGGCACAGGGTGATCTACACATAAGAGGGCCTGGGGAAGCTGGACAAGGAGCCTCTAGAACTCTCCAGGGCAAGCTGAGCCGCACAAACCCCCGACCCAAAGTCACTCCTGTCACACATCTCCCTTTTCGGCAGGTGACTAATGCAGGAGGAGACCCCAGACGGGTTGACTCCGAAGTTAGTCAGTAGTTCCAGTCCCCCAATGCCGGTATCCACACAGTACTCCAAATAAATTGTTCCAAACATAGCATTACTCACCCAGCCAACCTCTGCCTCTCTCAGAGAACATGCCTGCCGCTGGGGAGAGGCCTGGACTGGCCCTTCTCCCTGGAGTCCTTTCAGCCGCTGGAGAGAAGACAGTGTGACTGGGCTCACTCCGGCATGCTGTTGGGGATCTGGGCCGACTGCCCAGCATCCCTGGGGTAGACAGGTTGAGACTGAAGTCCCATCCACTTTTACAGGAAATCCATTTTTTGTTAGTGGAGGGCAGAGGTTGGTAGCACTCTGCCCTGTTTCCAGCACTTCTGCTGGGTGGCTGTGAGTGGCGACCACAGGCCCATCCACCGACACCAGATCAAGCTGCAGTTGTGAGGTGACGACTGCATTCTCTCCTTGGATCCTGATTTGCAGCTCTGGACAGTAGGGCAGAGGGCTTGGACCCTCTGTGCAGTTGCCAGCACTTCTATTGGGGGTTTGCTAGGTGGTTCCTCCTCTACAGAAACCTCTATTAAATCTCCAGTCTCTGGAATTGCTTAAAGTGTGGGACAGAGGTCTTGGACCCTCTGTTCGGTTGCCAGCGCTTCAGCTGGGGGAGTCTCTTGTAACTCCACAGATGCTTCTGGCAGAAAATTCCATGTCTCTGTCAGTATTGTGGGAGAAAGGCCGACTACCTCTTCTCTCTGGGAGGCTGAAGCTGCTGTTGAACAGAGGTTAGCAGAGCTCTGCACTGTTGTCAGCACTTCAGCTTTGGAGACTGCAATCTCCGGAGTTTCCACTGCCGATTCTCTGGCATGCTGCTGAACGCATTCTAGCAGTTTCCTGTATGCCCTTTCTAGATGCTGTTCCTTCCTTAGCAAATAGTCTAGATCAGGTTTAAGCTCTGAGACCCCTGCAAAACCGAGCATAGCCTCTCTGTGTTCTCGCAGGTCCTCAAGGGTAGGTTCCCCTTAAATCGCTAAACACCAAACAATCTGTAAGGCTCTCTCACAGCAATCCAGGGCCACCAAAGTCATATCCCTCCTGAGAGCATTCTGTTGTCTCTCCTAAATATTCCTCCTCCGCGTGCCATTGCAGAGCCCAATACCGATTGTCCAGCTCTATCTCCTGCTGGACCAGCCTGTCCAACTAAGTCACCCATTGATCCTGGGGCCGATCTCCCAGGAATTGCATTCCATAACTCCCTTTTTTCACTGGCCTGCTGCTCTGGGGTTGGAAAGCACTTGTCTTGTTGTATACCAGCAACTTGGAGGCATCTACTCCAGTGCCTTACCCGAATCTGCTGCCTGACCTCCAAGTATTCATCTGCAGACACAAACCTGGTGTATGCTGAAAAGACAATCTGCAGCAGCCCCAGGAACTCTGATGCCAGATCCATATCTCCGCTGGGGTGGCTGAAGGCTGCTACCCGATCTTGGATCCAGGTGGAAGTCTTTACAGCCAGGAAGCACGATCCCGCTGCTGCCAACCAGTTGTGACAAACCCTCTGTTCTCAAACAGATCTAGGACCTCCGCCAATGCTTCCTCTGTTTGGTACCACACGATCCAAGATCTTTTAGCCCCCAATCAACAGACAACACCTCACTGTAGAGTGGCAAGAACAAACTGCTTTACTTTCACACATGGACACACAGATATCTCTCCTCAAAACACATCCCTCCCACCCTTGGAAAACAGGGCGTGTCAAACTGTCCAATGACAATGCCCACATAGGTCAGGTGTGTTCAAACTTCTCAATACACAGTCTTATCAGCAGGGGGGTTGGAGAAACCCCCCCCCTCCCTTTTTCCTCACAGCAAACACACTTACACATCCCATAATAGGTTAGGCAGACAGCCACAATAGACAATAGAATACGGTCACACCCCAAAACATCACAGCAAATAGTCCAACAGCATGGCACAGCACACATTATATATACATATATATACAGCACACATTATATACATATATACAGCACAAATGATATACATTTTACAAGGTTCTAGTGTGGCTGCAAAGAGAGTCTGACTAGCACAGATCATAGCGGGGTTCTCATTCACCCTGTGCCCCTATTAGAGACACAGGGTGTTCTACACATAAGAGGGCCTGGGGAAGCTAGACAAGGAGCCTCTAGAACTCTCCAGGGCAAGCTGAGCCGCACAAACCCCCGACCCAAAGTCACTCCTGTCACAATTGTCAAAGCTTAAAGTGGTTGTTAAGTCACTATATTATATTCACCCCATTTGATAAATAACAATATGTGTCCCAGTGTTATATATTATTATTATTATTATTAATATTATTATTATTATTATTATTATTATTTATTATATAAAAAAGATGCTGATTTCTAACTTATATCAGAGAGTCTCCCGGCGCTCACGTGACTCCTCGTCCCTCTCCTCTCCCAGGCTGACAGCTACAGCGGGAGGGGCTGAGAAACCCCTGCTGATATCAGCCAGGAGGAGAGGAGCACAGAGTTGAGCAGTCACGGAAGATGCTCTGATATAAGTTGGAAATCTGCCAATTTTTTATACAGCACAGACACTGGGACACATATTGTTATTTAACAGAGGGGATGGGATGAATATAATATAGTTTTTATAGCATCAGGAGGGGAGAGGCAGGCAGTGTTTCGAGCTGACAGGCAGGGAGGGAGAAGAGGAGGATAGAGAAGCACAGAGCATGGCTGCAGATAACGGAGGCAAGTAAACTGACTACGATGTCCGGGCTCAGCAGCCATGATAAACCATGGTCCGTTTACAGGGGGAGGGCAGAGAACCAGGCAGGATCCGCCAGGTATTTTAGGTTATACTACAGCGGACCAAATGACACAGCACAAGCACTGTGCTGTTGTGCAATATGCATGCTTTAAAGGAACAGGATCTTTTTTTTTTTTTTTTTTTAGGGTAACAAATGCTTTAATTAAAAAATCTGAAGTTAGAAGCTGATTGGCTATCATGCACAGCTGCACCAAATTTTGCACTCTCCAGTTATAGTTAATCAACCCTACAGAGTGCAACAGTCTTTCTCCAAAAGATTTTAGTTTTCTGCTGGGGCTGGGGAGTATTACAAAAATACTAAACAGAAAACCCCCTTTATTTGGTTTGTATAAGCTGCTGAAAAACTACAAATGGGCTTTAGGCAATACAGTTAGGTAGCCTCCCTGTCCCCAGCACCTTAATGTACAGTGAAGGAGCAGAAGACTTATGTGGTCGTCTCTCTGCCCTCTCTTCCTGTCAACATATTTCTTTGAATGTGAATGTAAGACATCTGATTGGGCCCTAGTGTTGCTCCTCCCTTTTACATTATGAATTCTCCTGTATAGGACATTTCAAAAAGCTGATACAGAATCAAGTCTATGTAACTATTGTAGCGCCCCTTTACTTTTCAGGGGTGCTATGTACTAAAATTTAGGGGGTTAGTCTGAGCCTATAACCAGGCTCAGACCACTTTGATTGTTAGTACTCGCTTCTGCCTATGTAATGCAACCTGATGTACTGTTCCCTGTGGCTTGTAGGTGGTGCTGCCATATCGGGTCAGGGTTGAACCGTGGGTGACATTGCTATGCCTTAGGGTGTCCTCTCTCGGCAGTGGTGCGGTGGGCGTGGTTGGCCTGCTGTGCATGCTGGGAGAGGATACATAAGGGGTAGATGCCATCTTTTGGGGCTCTTCTCTCGCACCACCCGGCCTTCCAGGCCAGGGGTGTGCGTGTGTATCAGTCTCAGGCACCTTTAGCCTGGGGCTGCAACTCTACTATAGGCCCAGCACCTTTAGCTGAGGCCTATCTCCAAAAGAGGAATCCTAGGGTGTCCTGGAGAGGGTGGTCCCGCTCTAAGAACAGGAGACCGGGGGAGGACCTTTCTGATGGACCGGTGAGAGTTACCTTCTGGAGGGATTCAAAGATCCATCACAGGCCTTGCAACGTGCTATCACTGGCACCTGTCCTTGTGTTGCAATAGCTGAGGAGTTTGGGACTTAAAGATTCTGTGGCAGAGGATCTCCCGATCGTTACTCTAGGAAACCTAAAGTGAACGTTCAAGCATCACTCCGGTTGCTAGGATCCGCTCTTACAGGGGACTATCCGGGTGAGCTAAACCTACTCGGGATCGAGTAGTGACTATCGTACCAGTTTGTGCTTGGACCTATCTCCCAAACCTTACTGTCCTTTTCTCTCATCCACCTTTCCTGTCTGCTGAGCTTGAACTTGCCTATAAAATAAACTCAGCGTTGGAGTTAAAGTGGTGTGGACATTGGCCTTCCTGGGGAAAAATAGAGACTTGTCCCTATACTCTAGGAGATGAGAACCAGTCTGCTGGGATACCTTGCTGCAGGACCCAAAATTGTTAACACCGCTCAACCTCCTCAAACAGGAGGGTACGGGCATATAGCGCGGTGTGCCTTGACCTGCAAGTGAGCCAAAGGCAGGAAAAGGTCCGTGTGCTACTAGTGGGGGCTCAGGTCCAGGATTCTGCAGCTATACCCCCCAGAGTTTGGACTTTATTTTTCCTGTGTGGTTCTGTGGAGGTCGGACATTTTGGAGAATTTGAATTACGCCACTAGTGAGAGAAATGGAGGTACAGGCCTAATTGTATTTCTAACTGCGTAGTTAATGGGCGTGTCTCAAACATAGAAAAGCCCGCGACCTATGTGCAGCAAGAAGAAGAGGGGGAGGAGTCCCTGCCAAGTGTGTGTTGCACGTGGTGTCTTGGCGCCAAAGGACAGTACAGATTGGACTAGTGAGTAAGCAACATTTCTGCCGCCCCATGGATTTCTGTTTCACCGGGACCTCGTGTGTTCCCACCTGTTTTATCCATGCTCCACTAACCGCCCCCCCCCCTGATGGATACAGTGATCCGGCTAAAGCCCTGAGGCCGCTTTGCGCTCTACATGTGCAAAGATGCAGAAGCCTTGGGCATGATCTGTCCTAACTGCCAGGGACTGGTGGTGCAGATTCGGCCCTTTGGAAGATGCACCCAGTGTGGAGAGTTCCTTTTCGAGGTGGATCAACCCACGGAAAAGCCCCGGGCCTACCGGGTAAATTTCCTAACAGGCACTACCACTCCGGAAGAGGAAACCTGTACTCCCACAGCCATGCCCACGCGTACCACCGTGACTACCAAGGAAGAGGTTCCGGTCACCACGGAGCCTGAGACGGAGAACCCAGCGGATGCTGTCTCCGTCACTACCGAGACCTCCCTTCCACCTCCCAAAGCGGAAGGTGGGCTATGTTAAAGCCTCCCGCGGCCACGGTCGAGGTCCACCCCAGTGCCTGCCTGAACCGGAGCTTCAAACCGGAGGGACCTTCAGGAGATCCACATCAGGGGACGGTAAGGAGGCTGGGGACAATGCAGTACAAAGTTTGCTGGGGAAGGGAAAGAAACTTGCGCCCGTGCTGTTGGGGATGTGCGGACAGCCCACCCGCGGGAACACTCTAGTTCTGGGGAGGGTGAATGTAGTTCCAAAACATCTGGGGTGCCAAGGTTCGCCATCACTGCTCTAGGAGATGAGAACCAGTCTGCTGGAATACCTTGCTGCAGGACCCAAAATTGTTAACACCGCTCAACCTCCTCAAACAGGAGGGTACGGGCATATAGCGCGGTGTGCCTTGACCTGCAAGTTAGCCAAAGGCAGGAAAAGGTCCGTGTGCTACACTATGCAAGTCAAATTCCAATATTTATAGCAGCCACAGTTGAAATATATTTAAAGTGATTGTTAAGCCACTCTAAACTGTATACAACATCAGCACTGCCTCCTATTGTAGTATGCCCCTCTGTGTGTGATTTATAAAAATAAATGCTGCAAATATCTAATTTAATTGCCAAGATTGCGATCACATGACTGGCCAGCTTTCTCCTTTCCTCCTCTGTGAGATGCAGAGGGCGGGGCTGAGATAGCTCTGCTGATGTCAGTCTGGAGGGGAGGAGGAGGAGAGGAGGAGAGAGCTGGCTGGTCATGTGATCGCAATCTCGGCTCTTAAATTACCGTTTATTTATCGGCGTATAACACGCACAGGCGTATAACACGCACCCTAACTTTAAGAGGGAAGTTTCAGGAAAAAGACTTCACACAGCCCCCTGTGTATAACACGCAGGTACAGTTTACCCTCTATTTTCAGGGTAAAAAAGTGAGTGTTATACACCAATAAATACAGTAGGTATTTACAGCATTTATATTTATAAATCATTCACAGAGGGGTACACTTCAATAGGAGGCAGTGCTGATGGTGTATACAGGTTAGTGTTATGAGAGCAGCAGGAGGGGGGAGGGGCGGCTCACACACAGACAGAGAGGGGAGGGACAGGAGGGCACAGGAGCAGAGAGGAGAGCAGATAGCAGGCTAATGATGACGGAGGCAAATAAACTGACCACGGTGTCTGGTCTCAGCAGCCATGATACACCGTGGTCAGTTTACAGAGTGGTAGGGAGAAACTGTTAAGATCAGCCAGGTTTGTTTGGTGTTACAGGGGGCCAAATGACACAGGACAAGCACTGTGTCATATAACATGCTTTAATGGAGCAGGGTCCATTTTTTTTTTGGGCTAACAAACCCTTTAACTATTTCCAAATAAATATAGAACTGCATTTATTGGTGTTTTTATTACCTATCTGCAGATCAGCCCTGGCATACACTTTAAACACTCAACCACAATCTGTAAATTTCAACAAAAATTAATCTTTGTTTGCACATGATCAAATATTAAAAACAAAAGCAGATGCACTAGCCTAAGTAAACACAAATTTCTACATGAAATTAATCTCTGTACAAAAAATAAAGCCTTTCCAAATGGCCAGTACAGAGTTTTATAATAGATTCTAGATATTGAAAACTAGCATAAAGATCAAACTTTCTTCATTAAATCATAATAAATTTAGATTTATTTTAATTATTTTTTTTCCAAATCCTATTTACATATTTTATTACAAATTGTTCACATAATGCAAGTCAGTAAAACAAAGCAGTCTGTGGTATCAGGAGCCTGCCTTTGCACAGTGCAGGGAGATCTAATTGCCTGTTATATGGGATGATGACAACTAAGGGAAGTGAATTAGCACTGTGCTAAAAGAAAAATAGAAAGCCTACATATTTACTTTGCATCCATTAGTAATTCTACTTGGCTTTAATAATAACATTTATTATATATTACTACCCAGTAATGCATTTACTGGTATCATTTCAAAAATATATATTTTTTTTTTTTCAAAAAACATGTAATATACATTGTCCTACTATTAAATTGTGTACAAGGAAGTATAATACCAGAAAAAACAAGGTCCATTTAATAATGTTAACCATGCAAAATGATTACTTGTTCTAGCTCCTATAGTGAGCTAAGCACTAATGTGACCCACTCTATGGAGGGGGACTCCAGAGAGAACTTGAAGATTAATGGTCTAAGTTTTAATTACTCTAACACTTGGTGAATTGAAGCCCAAACAAAGGAAGATTGATGGTGTGCCTGTATCTGTTGCTCTTTACAGCCTGTATTTAAATTCATGGGAGGCCAAAGCAAAGCTGGTACATGAGAGCTTTGGGAGTTATGGCCTCTATCCAAAATTATTATTGCAGTTCATAATTTCACGTAAACGTATTATCTCATTCACTCTGACGTATCTGGATTTTACATCCAATAACATCATTAGCAGTGCTGATGCTTGGATTGCAGTTTGTAGTCAGCAATTATGGCCAATGCTGTATTTTGGTAACCAACAAAAAATACTGATTAATGGGGATGTACAGTATATTGGGAGGTATTAAAAATGAGCTGGAATTTAATAAATGGTATACTAATGGTCATGTCAAAGTTAAGCTTTTACAAACAAACTGCCCGTGTCAATGAGTCCTAAAATTAAAAAATACTTTCATATTTAAAAAAAAAAAAATCTTCTCCCAGAGCAAAAACAAGTTATGAAAAATGGGTTAAATTTGAATGTTCTTGAGTGTTAAAAATCATAAAAGTCCCTTTGCAGCAGAACTCAAACAGGGAAAGTAGGACAAGGTGCCAGTCAGTGCTGCAGTGCTTCTGGGGTAACAATGAGCATGCTGATTTGTGGAAAGAGCAGGGCGAGAGAATATGTTGCTTCTCCTTTTACTATTATAGGGTGGAGGAAGGACAAGGCCCATAAGTGTTACTTGACGGCAGCAGAGAAGAATCAATTCTTTTGCTCTGTCAGGGCAGTTAAAATGATGTGGGAAAGAAAGGCAGGACATTTGGAAAGGATTACCTTTCACTGTGATATTGGCCAGGGAAAAACTAGCACAGTTACATTTTTTTTCATGGGACATCACGAACAAATATTTCCTTAACTCTGCTTCAAGATATTGATTCCTCCATGTTAGCTTTTGTTCCAAATACAATGTTATGATTGAGACCGTTTTTTTTTTTTTTTATTGGAAAGAGAAAACCAACTGTATCAATGGAAAAACTAAAGCTTGTTTAATACAAAACCTGAAAATCAATGCTAAATACTAAAAAAACTTTCCTGGTGCAAATCCATGGCAGCATACTACCACATGTATGCTGTCACCTGTATGCTGCCATGGATTGGCGCCAGGAAAAAAAAAAATTACAGTAAGTATTTGATACAACTTTCCATTTTCCTGGCACCAGCATGACAGCATACATGTGGTAGTATGCTGCCATGGATTGGCGCCAGAAAAGGAAAACTAAATTTTTATTTATTTATTTTTTCAAAACAAGACATGCAATAGACAACAAACAGACACACATGGAGCGAACATCGCCAATCCAGTACAGACAGTTTTCAATTTTAGTATAAAGTAGATCTGAACTGTGGAAGTCTAAAAAAGACAGACAAGAACAATGCCTTTTGATCTTTCTGCAACTATTTTTTTCTCAATACTAACTTACTGTACCTTGTTCAGCATTGTCTCTTTGTGTGCAAGCTGCCATCTTGGTAGAGGTAGATCTTTGCTTCCTTATGTCAGAGGTGCATCCCCATGACCGGTGATCTAAAAATTGATGGGGGAATATTCAAGGCACAGAAGTGGAGGAACACAAATGTTTGTGTTCAGGTCCACTATCACAATTATAACACATGTCTTCCCTATGGATCCCATTATTTTATGGAATTAAAACTATAATGTGAAACCAGCTAACTGCATCCACCAAAGAAGGTTGGATTGATTTGATTATGTATTCTTTACTGTAAATAAATAAAAGCAGTATTATAGAAGCATTAAACCCAAGGCAGGTAGCCCATGGGTTACAAACAAGATACTGTAGTTTCTGTAGGTTTGTTCTCAAGATGAATTTGTTTATAAGTTGGAACAGGTAAATTTTTTAAGTGTAACTCCAGCCCAAAAAAATGTTTTTAAAGCGAAGTTCCACCCAAAAGTGGAACTTCCGCTTAATTGCTCCCCCCCTCCCTCCTCCGGTATCACATTTGCCACCTTTCAGGGGGGAAAGGGAACCTCCTTTCTCAGCTGCCGGGCCAATCAGAAAGCGCAGCGCGCTTCGCGCATGCACAGTAGGGAAACCGGGTGTGAAGCCGAAAGGTGGCGCCTGCACCCGACAGTCGATCCGAAGATCAGCTGGGGTGCCGACATCGTCGGCTCCCTAGACAGGTAAGTGTCCATATAGTAAAAGATAGCAGCTACAGTATTTGTAGCTGCTGACTTAATTTTTTTTTGCCCAAGGCAGAACTCCATTTTAAGTTCTTTGCATAGCATAGGGAAGGGTTAACACCCCTGTAACATTATTTTTGCTGTCTGTGCTCCTGTTCAGAAGATTTTACCTCACTTTCTGTCCCAATGACAATTGGATTTTGAAAATTTTGGGTTGTCGTGGAAACAGGGATTGGTGATAAAGCATCAGTGGAGATACCTTTTTCTCACTCTCACAAATGTAGTATTACTGTTTACCAATCCAATTTTATTTTCAATGATAATAGTAAAAAGTAGAGAGGGTGAATCTCCTTATCAGGGGCACATAAAAACTTGCAAGTGTTCTAATTCCTCTGTACTCTATGCAAAACTAAACAAAGTTTTGCCTTTAGTTATACTTTAAATGTGGTGGCTGTATTTGTTTTATTTGTTTAGGCTTTTTTCCCCCTTTTTTTTACCTGGTGATGCTGGCAGTAACACACTTCTGTTTTAGCGTGATTCCACTCTATGGAAGTGCAATAGAGACACTTTTGGACAGCAGCATTATCAGTCGAGAGAAAGGTTAGATGTTAGATGGACTAACAGATTTAATTGGACCTGATTATTAAAAATCATACTCCAAATATACTCCTGGGTTACGAACAAGATAGGGACTGTAGGTTTGTTCTTAAGTCGAATTTGTTTGTAAGTCGGGACAGTACCTTTTTTAAGTGCTCCACATAGGCAGATGACAAGAGCTCATGCTGGGACACAGGGATATAATGTACTGTACATTCTATCCCTGTGTTCCAGCATGAGCTTATTTCATTTCATCTGCCTATGTGGAGCTTTCATTCAATCGTGTGTGGTACAAGTAGTGATGAGCCGAACACCCCCGGGTTCGGTTCGCACCAGAACCCGCGAACGGACCGAAAGTTCGCGCGAACATTAGAACCCTATTAAATACAATGGATGCGAACGTTCGGATTCTAAAGTGCTAATTATAACGACTATTATCCATGTTATTGTCCGAAACAGAGTTTGGGAACCCGGGTTCTGCACCAGGGGACATGTATCAATGCAAAAAGAAGTTTTAAAAACGGACGTTTTCCGGGAGCAGTCATTTTAATGATGCATAAAGTGAAAAAAAAAAAGTCAAATATTCCTTTAAATATTGTACCTGGGGGGTGTCTAAAGTATGCCTGTGAAGTGCCACGTGTTTCCCGTGTTTAGAACTGTCCTTGCACAAAATAACATTTCTAAAGGAAAAAAAGCCATTTAAAACTGCTTGCGGCTTTAATGCAATGTCTGGTCCCGGTAATATGGATGAAAATCTTTAGGAAAAATGGAATAGCTACCCCATCAACCCCCCCCCCCCACCCCAGCCCATTACCAGCCCCTTTGGGTCTTGTATGGATATTAAGGGGAACCCCGCACACAAAATAAAAAAGGCCCTATATACTCTGAACAGCCGTATACAGGCGGTGCATACAAGACAGGGACTGTAGGTTTGTTCTTATGTAGAATCTGTTTGTAATTTTGAACAGCTGCATTGTTTAAGTGTAGCTCCATGCCAAATTCCTTTTTTTTAGCTTTTTGGAAAACATAGGGAACGGTTATCACCCCTGTCACATTTTTTTTGCTGTCTGTGCCCCTGTTCAGAACATTTCACCTCACTTTGCGTCCCAATGACAACTGTTTTTGAAATGTGGTGTTTGTATTGAAACAAGGATTGGTGATAAAGCATCAGTAGAGAGGAGACACCTTTCTCCCATATTAATTCTTACAGGAGAGAATTTTCCTTCCAAGGGGTAGATTTCCTCTCACTTCCTGTTGTCTTCTTCCGTTTGCAAGTAGTAGTAGTTTGTAAGTTGGATGTTTGAAAGTAGGGACCTTCCGTATATACTCTGCAGAAATTGGCCCCTTAGGTGTTGGTGTTGGCACAACACTGAAAGCACTCACAGTTATTCTTGGTGGGTGCTGGAACGCCCTGCTGTCAAGTATAATATCAGGAATTGTAATAACATATAATTGTTGATCAGTGGTAGTAAAAATTGGGCCTTTGATGGTGGTGCTGGTGCCACAACACTGTAAGGCCTGACAGTTACTCTTGGTGGGCGCAGCAATGGTCCCTGCTGTGAATTATTAGATCAATAATTATAATTGCATGCCCCTGTTGAACAGGGGCTGAAAAATTGGGCCTTTGGTGGTGGTGGTGGTGGTGATGGTGTTGCTGGTGCCACAACACTGTAAGGCCTGACAGTTACTCTTGGTGGGCGCAGCAATGGGCCCTGCTGTGAATTATTAGATCAATAATTATAATTGCATGCCCCTGTTGAACAGGGGCTGAAAAATTGGGCCTTAGGCACTGGTGGCACAACACTGCAACCCCTCACAGATACTGTACTTGGAGCACAGCAATGAGGCCTGTTGCAAAGTATTGCATCAAAATTTTTAATTACACGCCCCTGTTAAACAGGGGCTGAAAAATTGGGCCTTAGCCACTGGTGGCGTCACCCATAAACCAAAATGATCTTCCAAGCTATCATCGTTAATCGTATCATTGAGGAGGAGGAGGAGGAGGATAGCCAGACAACATAACAGCACAGGCACTCAGCATCAGCATCAGTCTTGAAGGGATGTGACATTTTAAAATCAATTAGTCTGTTATATCAGCATCTGGTGTGTGGTAGCTGGTGGTGATCCAAGACTGGTTCATCTTGATGAAAGTCAGTCGATCAACCGAGTCGGTGGACAGGCGCACCCTGTGATCCGTGACAAATCCTCCAGTAGCACTGAATGTGCGTTCTGAAAGAACGCTGGATGCAGGACAGGCCAGTAGCTCAATTGCATACTGTGCAAGCTCTGGCCAGTGATCCATCCTCAAGACCCAGTAAGCCAGAGGATTTTCGGTGGGGAAGGTGTCCAAGTCTGACCTTGCCCCTAGGTATTCCTGCACCATGTATATCAGACGCTGGCGATGGTTGCTGGAACCGATCATACTTTGGGGCTGCGGACTAAAGAATTGTCTGAACGCATCGGTCAGACGGCCACCTTCCCCACCGCTCCTTCTTTGACTGCCCGAAGCCTCAGCAACTCGTTGTCCAGGACCAGGAGTTTGTAACCTCCCAGTCTCTGGGAACGCGTTGCACAGACCTTTCTGCAAGGCCTCCCGGAGTTGTCTCATCCTCTGCTCCCTCTGCGACGGTACGATAAGGTCCGCAACCTTACCCTTGTACCGTGGATCAAGGAGAGTGGCCAGCCAGTAATGGTCCCTCTCCTTGATCCGAAGAATACGAGGATCCTTCCGCAGACTTTGCAGGATCAGGGAGGCCATGCAGCGTAGGTTAGCTGAGGCATTCAGTCCGGAGTCCTCTGGGTCACTAAGGACGACATGATCCACAGCCACCTCCTCCCAGCCACGTACAAGTCCACTGGTTTCTTGGGACTGTAAATCATCCCTAAAAGACTGCTGCTGATGATGCTGAGTGCCAGCCTCCACCTCCTCCTCCTCCTCCTTTTCCTGTGCGATGGGTGGGACAGAAGGAACACTGTCTGGGTAAAGGGGGCCTTGAGAGGCAAGGAAGTCCTCCTCTTCCTGCCTCTGTTCTGCCTCAAGTGCCCTGTCCATTATTCCACGCAGCGTGTGCTCCAACAGGTGGACAAGAGGTACAGTGTCACTGATGCATGCACTGTCACTGCTCACCATCCTCGTGGCCTCCTCAAATGGTGCCAGGACAGTGCATGCATCCCTGATCATGCCCCACTGGCGTGGTGAAAAAAACCCGAGCTCCCCTGACCCTGTCCTGGTGCCGTAGTCGCACAGGTACTCATTGATGGCCCTCTGCTGCGTGTGCAGCCGCTGCAGCATGGCCAACGTTGAGTTCCACCTGGTGGGCATGTCACATATAAGGCGGTTCTTGGGCAGGTTCAACTCCTTTTGAAGCTCAGCCAGGCGAGCACTGGCATTATAAGATCTGCGGAAATGCACACAGACTTTCCTGGCCTGCCTCAGGACATCCTGTAAGCCCGGGTACCTGCCCAAGAACCGCTGCACCACCAGGTTAAGGACGTGAGCCATACAGGGCACATGGGTCAGTTGTCCCTGTCGGAGGGCGGAGAGGAGTTTGGTGCCATTGTCGCAAACCACCATTCCTGGCTTAAGCTGGCGTGGTGTCAACCACCTCTCGGCCTGCCCCTGCAGAGCAGACAGGACCTCTGCCCCAGTGTGGCTCCTGTCCCCCAAACACACCAGCGCAAGCACGGCATGGCATCTTTTTGCCTGCGTACTTGCGTAGCCCCTTGAACGCCTACGGAGCACCGCTGGTTCCGAGGACAAACCACAGGAAGAGGCCATGGAGGAAGAAGAAGAGGAGGGGGTGGAGGAGAGAGGTGTGTCACAACCAGTAGTAGCATTTTGGAGGCCTGGGGGTGGAACAACCTCCAACACTACTGCACCTTGTCCTGCATCCTTCCCAGCTGCCAAAAGAGTGACCCAATGGGCCGTGAAAGAAAGGTAACGTCCCTGTCCATGCCTGCTGGACCATGAGTCAGCGGTAATATGCACCTTACCGCTGACCGCCCTGTCCAGCGAGGCCAAGACATTGCCTTCCACATGCCTGTAGAGAGCCGGAATAGCCTTCCGTGCGAAAAAGTGTCGTTTGGGAACCTGCCACTGAGGAACCGCACATTGCACAAACTCACGGAAGGGGGCCGAGTCTACCAACTGAAAAGGCAGCAGTTGAAGCGCTAGCAATTTAGCCAAGCTAGCATTCAACCGCTGGGCATGTGGATGGCTGGGAGTGAACTTCTTTCGACGGTCCAGCAGCTGGGGCAGGGAAATTTGCCTGCTAGAATCGGACGTTGGTGTACTGCTAGCAGAGTGCCCGCAAGTACTTGCCTGTGACACACCTAATTCTACACCTTCATTCCTCTCAGAGCAGGTTTCAGAGAGGAGTGAAGGTATAGTGGGGTTGGAGATCCCAGCTGATGCGGTGCAAGAAGAGGTCAGCTTTGTTCTTTGGTGTGGGTCTTTAAGGTAGGCTTGCCAACGAGCTGCATGGCAGGTCAACATATGTCTGATCAAGCATGTGGTGCCCAAGCGGCTGATGTTTTGGCCACGCGATATACGCTTGAGACATATGTTGCAAACAGCAGCTGTGCGATCTGATGCACTCGCCTCAAAAAAGGCCCACACCAAAGAACTTTTTGAATGACGGGCAGAGGCAGCGCCCTGCACAGGCGGAGCTCTGCGGTGTGATTCCGTCGGTGTGCTGCCCATACGCTGGCCACTCAAGGGCATCCTGCCTCGTTGGAGATGTGCCTCCTCCTCATCCTCCTCCTCCTCCTCTCTCCTATTAGGCACCCACGTGGAGTCAGTGACCTCATCATCCCCTCCCTCCTCATCACTGGAGCCAATCTGGCAGTATGCTGCAGCTGCTGGAACATGACTGCCAGATTGGTGTCCTTCTTGAGCATCTCCTCTCTCTGCTCTCACACTGCTGCCTTCCTCTAGCTGGGTATCATCATCAGATCCTTCCAAACGCTGGGCATCCTCCTGGAGCATGTACCCAACACTGTGCTCAAACAGTTCGGGGGACTCCTCAGGAGGAGGGCATGGTGGGTCTAGGGAAGGATTGACTAATGAAGATAATGATACCAGAGAAGAGGACGCTTTGGCAGCTGCTTTGCCACTACCCTGAGCCTGGGTGAGAGAGGATGAGGAGGATGAGGTGGGCTTGGTCATCCACTCTACCAAGTCTTCGGCATGATGTGGCTCAACATGTCCAGCTGCCGAAAACAAGGACAAGCGTGTCCCATGGCCATGTGCTGATGACAATGCACCGCGTACACGACCAGCACTGTTGCCCCCAGACACAGAGCCTGCTTGCCCTCTTTTTTTGCCTCCTGACTGTCTGCCTCTCCTTGGTTGCCTTCCAGACATTTTAATGGATGGCCTGCAGGGAGATGGGAAAAACAGCAATAAGGGCTAACTTCAGGTGTATATTGTGCAGGAGGCTTAGCAACAATGACACTGACACTGTCCCCTGCCTATCCTTCTCTGTCCCTAAACACAAGGATTGAAAATATGGTTCAGCAAAAAAGTTTTAGAACAGAATAGCACACTGACACTTTCCCTCACTGTCCTACTCTGTCCCTCCCTACAAACAAGATTTAGCACAGAATAGCACACTGATAATTTCTACGAGTGTCCTTCTCTGTCCCTCAACTCAGGGATTGAAAATATGGAACAGCAAAATAGTTTTAGAACAGAATAGCACACTGTCAGTTTCACTCACTGTACCTCTCTGTCCCTCAACTCAAGGATTGAAAATATGGAACAGCAAAATTGATTTAGAACAGAATAGCACACTGTCAGTTTCACTCACTGTACCTCTCTGTCCCTCAACTGAAGGATTGAAAATATGGTTCAGCAGAATAGTTTTAGAACAGAATAGCACACTGTCAGTTTCACTCACTGTACCTCTCTGTCCCTCAACTCAAGGATTGAAAATATGGAACAGCAAAATTGATTTAGAACAGAATAGCACACTGTCAGTTTCACTCACTGTACCTCTCTGTCCCTCAACTCAAGGATTGAAAATATGGTTCAGCAAAATTGTTTTAGAACACAATAGCACACTGACACTTTCCCTCACTGTAGCTCTCTGTCCCTCAACTCAAGGATTGAAAATATGGAACAGCAAAATTGATTTAGAACAGAATAGCACACTGTCAGTTTCCCTCACTGTACCTCTCTGTCCCTCAACTCAAGGATTGAAAATATGGAACAGCAAAATTGATTTAGAACAGAATAGCACACTGTCAGTTTCACTCACTGTACCTCTCTGTCCCTCAACTCAAGGATTGAAAATATGGTTCAGCAAAATAGTTTTAGAACAGAATAGCACACTGTAAGTTTCCCTCACTGTACCTCTCTGTCCCTCAACTCAAGGATTGAAAATATGGAACAGCAAAATTGATTTAGAACAGAATAGCACACTGTCAGTTTCACTCACTGTACCTCTCTGTCCCTCAACTCAAGGATTGAAAATATGGTTCAGCAAAATAGTTTTAGAACACAATAGCACACTGACACTTTCCCTCACTGTACCTCTCTGTCCCTCAACTCAAGGATTGAAAATATGGAACAGCAAAATTGATTTAGAACAGAATAGCACACTGTCAGTTTCACTCACTGTACCTCTCTGTCCCTCAACTCAAGGATTGAAAATATGGTTCAGCAAAATAGTTTTAGAACACAATAGCACACTGACACTTTCCCTCACTGTAGCTCTCTGTCCCTCAACTCAAGGATTGAAAATATGGAACAGCAAAATTGATTTAGAACAGAATAGCACACTGTCAGTTTCCCTCACTGTAGCTCTCTGTCCCTCAACTCAAGGATTGAAAATATGGTTCAGCAAAATAGTTTTAGAACACAATAGCACACTGACACTTTCCCTCACTGTAGCTCTCTGTCCCTCAACTCAAGGATTGAAAATATGGAACAGCAAAATTGATTTAGAACAGAATAGCACACTGTCAGTTTCCCTCACTGTAGCTCTCTGTCCCTCAACTCAAGGATTGAAAAGATGGTTCAGCAAAATAGTTTTAGAACAGAATAGCACACTGTCAGTTTCCCTCACTGTACCTCTCTGTCCCTACAAACAAGGATTAGCACAGAATAGCACACTGTCACTGGCACTCTCCCTACCTATCCTTATTTGTCCCTAAACACAAGGAATCCAGGATTAGTAAAGGAAAAAAAATTACACTGTCCCTGCCTATGCTTCTCTTTCCCTGCTCCGGAACACACTACACAAGGCCGCCGCGCTGGCGGCCTTTTATAGTGTGGGGCGTGTACTAAACCCCATCAGCAATAATTGGCCACAGGCATCCTGCCTGTGGCCAATCATTGCTCTCCTCGCTGCCGGCGCTGTGATTGGCCAAGCATGCGGGGTCACAGTGCATGCTTGGCCAATCACAGCGCCTGGATGACACTGCGATGGCGTAGTGCATTGTGGGCCGTTCGCGTCACTCGAATTTGGCGCGAACGGCCCAAATCGTTCGATCTTCATCGAACAGCCGATGTTCGAGTCGAACGTATGTTCGACTCGAACACGAAGCTCATCCCTAGGTACAAGTACAGTACTGTACAGGGCATATACTGTAGTAGTGGGCACAGAACAGTACAGTATGTAATCTCACCAGCTTTCAGGGCGCTTCTCATGCAGTCCTGTACTGTATGTGGGGCGTGGAGAACATCTGCAGTCCAGTGAGGGTGGTTGGCTGGGAGTACCAGGCAGGGAAGGCCCATAGTGCTGCAAGACAGGCAGAAGGATGTAAAGATGCTGGGCTCCAGGACACCTCAACCAGCCCACACAGGCAGTCTCCGCTGGGCAGCTCACCAGATCACAGCAGGGAGATGGATGGCTGGTGAGGCAGGTGAGAGCAGCAGTGTCCGCACATCCGAGTCCAGGCCAGGCCGGCCGCGGGGCAGCAGCACAGGAAAGACCGGGGATCTGCAGGCTTCACTAGGCCAGACCAGGCCGCGGCCGCAATACAGGCACAGGACACAGCAGGGTATGGAGAGGAACAGGTAGGCATGTAATTAGGTTGTTTTTAAGTGTTTATGTGCACGGATGGTTAAGGATGGAGTGCAGGAGCCCGTTCGTAACTCGGATGTTCGTAACTCGGGGACCCCATGTAACACTTTTTAAGCAGTTACAACAACAGTATATATTGTTTTTTGGGTAAAGATTTTACACAAATGAATTAAAGCTTATCATTGCATGTTGAATGTTTTGTCTCAACACAGCTTAGCTGGACAGCTTGATCAGGTCTGGTGTTAAAAAAAGATTGAGGCTCGGTTCACGCCTAATGCCGCGTACACACGATCGATTTTTTCGACGGTGAAAACACCGTTGAGAAAATCGACGTTAAAAACGAGGAACAGCTTGTTCCCCCCACACACGGCCGTTTTAAATGTCATTTTTTTTTTGGTCGAAAAAAACGACCGTGTGTGGGAAACACTGCTGCGGAAAACATGTTGAAAAAAACGACGAGAAAAATTAGAACATGTTCTAATTTTTCTCGTCGTTTTTAATGCCGTTTTTCTCGTCGAAAAAAATGACAGAAAGCCCACAGACGATCGTTTTTCTCGTCGAATGGGAAAAATTTCGTTTTTTTCGACGGGAAAAACGGCTGTGTGTACGCGGCATATGTCTTTTTTTTTTTTTTTTATTGCTTTCTGCAGAAACGCACTACAGTCCATTTAACATGGTTTCCTATGGAACATGTTCACATCTATGCCTTTTTCAGCCACTGCATTTTTGGAAAGGGTCGGGGACTTTTTTTAAGAGCAAAAAAAAGCAAAATGGTGTATTTTAGTTCAATGGACTTCACCCTAGGTTCACATCTATGCGGTTGCAGCTGATGTGGTATTCTGGTGCATTTTGTACTGACTGTAAAAACAATTATTGCCAGCAATAAAAAAATCAGCAAAAAAAATAGCATGGGGTCCCTCCCCAATCCATACCATGCCCTTTGGATCTGGAATGGATTTTGAGGGGAACCTCATGCCAAAATGTTTTTTAAAAATGCAGCGGGGTCCCCTATTCCCCAAAATCCATACTAGACCCCTTTCCGAGCATGCAACCCGGCAGGTCAGGAAAGGGAGGGGATGAGCGAGCCCCCCCGAAGCACCTTGTCTCCATGTTGAAGAAGTTTAGATACAGTAGATAGGAAAGGGCTATGTTATTTTTTGCTGTCTGTGTTCCTCTGGGGAGATTGCCCTTCACTTCCTTCCCTGGAGAAGCAACGAGAACAGAATTCCTATTTAGGATAGATGCCATTAGGAGCAGGTGTCCCCATTAGAAGATTTTCCATTACCTCTTGTTCTGGTAACAATTCTAAAATTTTGATTTCCAATTACTTTCTGTCTAAGTCTAGGTTCACATTGGAGCAATTTGTCATGCAATTTGAGAGATCAAATCGCATGACAAGTCGCATGACATGTCGCAGCCTATTGGAGGCAATGACACCGGTCCAATCAGCGCGACACCAATTTTGCGGCGCCGCACCAATTTGCAAAAGTAGTTCCTGCACTACTTTTGCCAATTTCAGGTGCGACGTCAATAGGCACCTGTGCATGAAGCCACACAGATGTCTATCAAGTAGTACCTGAAATCGCGCTGACCTTGCTACTTTGAAATCGCGCTACTTGAAGTGAAGTAGCACGATTTCAAAGTAGCATCAATGTGAACTAGGGCTTAGTGGTAATAGTCTTCAGGACAAAGAAAAGAAAAGACACACACAGCAATACAAAAAAAGGGGTCCAACCATTTTGCGCTTTATCCTGAAAAAACTCTTTAGAATGACTTTAATAGTTATAGGCCAGAAACTAATATAAAAATGTTTTTTTATTTTATTTATTTTTTTAATGCCTGAAGACTATGTCCCAAAGCAAAATCTCCTCTGAACTATTTCATAACTATTTTTTTACTTATTTTTTTTTTACTTTTACCTATATTATTTTTTTTTTAATGATACTCCAGAGCTTAATAAATGAGGGGAAGTTCTGTTCACTTTCATTATCATGTGCAAGCACATGATTTTTTTTTTCTTGTGATTGGGTATTCTTTTCAACGTGAAGCAAAGTGCACAGTCTATTTGCCTTTAGTAAATCAACCGCTATGTTTAAAAGTATATGAGGAAAAAGGCATCCCCAAATACAGATGAAATACAATGGGGTTGATTTACTATTTACGGAAGTCTGTACTACTCCATCCACACTGCTAGGTGACTGAAGATGATTGATTGACTTTAAAGTTGATTTACTAAAACTGGAGAGTGCAAAATCTGGTGCAGCTCTTCATAGAAGCCAATCAGCTTCCATGTTCTTTTGTCGAAGCTTAATAAAACAAGCTGAAGTTAGAAGCTGTTTGGCTACTATGCACAGCTGCACCAGATTTTGCACTCTCCAGTTTTAGTAAATCAACTTTAAAGTCAATCAATCATCTTCAGTCACCTAGCAGTGTGGATGGAGTAGTACAGACTTCCGTAATAGAACCATATTTATCAAAGTTCACTGGGAACAATAGGACTTTTTGTGAAGTTTTGCTTCTGCTTTGCAGCATGAATACCTCAATAAATAATTCCTTTAGGGGATGACATTAAACTATAAAAGAAAGAGATTGAAAAATGGATGAGTCTCTATTTTCCCAACTCCACCGATTTTCATCATTTTATTCAGACCCTTACAACGAAAATACCAATCCTTTAATACTTAAAATTCATGAGCCAGTATGCAATGTCTGTGACAAAATAATGCTTTTAAATGAGATCCTGAAATGTTTTTCTGTTTTTATAACCAGTATTTTATAAGCATCTTCCACATGACAAACACATCATTTCTGGATGTCCTTTTGTTGTCATAGAGCACTTTTCTTTATGGTGACAAGGGAAGTCACCATAAGTATAACAGGTCCCTTATAAAGCCCAGTGAAGGAGCTTCTGCTATAAACACGCTGTGAATTCATCATGAGTAAATGTAACTGTACACTTCTAATGTTCATCGATCTGCTAACCTTATTACTGTTTCCATAACTTGCTTTTAAACTGAAAGAAACATTGTAAATAAATCTGACATGCAGAAAAAATAATTTTAGTAGTCAGTTTTGAAATATGAGGACAATTCCAGGTGCTTATTTTCATGGAGTAATCCAAAACTTACGACTGTCCCTGGAAACCTGAGACAGATGAAAACATTTCATGGATTTTTTATCTTTCTTAAAAAAGAACATTATTCTGGAAGCTGTGTCCAAGAAAAGGAAAGCAGAGGGCAAAGAACTAGTCATCAGTATTGCCCATGGTCTCTACCCATCTTTTCTCCGTTACTGACTTACTATGTCTTGTTCTGCACTATGGGGTTGATTTACTAAAGGCAAGTGTAGCAGGGTCCTCAATTTAAGGGAAGTGTTTGAGAGGTAGTTTACTCAAACACCCTAATTTGTCAGGGTTTTTGCAACCATTTCTATCCACAGGGAGAGTATCGGTGTACAGTTCCCTGTGGCCTACAGGTGGCACTGTCATAGTAGGCTAGGGTTGAACCACTGATACAATGCTGTGCCTTGTGCGTCCCCTCTCAGCAGCCATACAGTGGGTGTGGGCTATCTGCTGGGCATGCTGGGAGAGGATATAAAAGGGGCAGACGCTGCCTGTTTGGGGTTCGTCTTCGTTCGGTCGTCGATGGAGTCCTACTCCCAGGGAGTGTGTTCCTGTCCGCCCTGGGCACCTTAGGCCCAGGGCGTGTGTTCCTGTTCCATCCTGGGCACCTTTAGCCCAGGGTAAGGTACTACCATGCTGTTCCTGTCCGCTTTGGGTATGTAAGCCCAGGGACCGCAGTGGAGGCCTGGGGCCCAGCACCTTTGGCTGGGGTCTGCCAGGGATCAAGGAGTCTCAGGGTGCCGCCTTGCAAGGGGACCCATATCTAGGATGAGGAGGCCGGGAAGGAACTCTCTGAAGACCCAGTGCAGTGTCATGGTGACGGTAGGGTCCCGGTAACTCTCCGGAGGGGTGTCTTCTCCTAAAAAAGGGCCATAGCTAAAGAAGGGGATCAGTTTCATCAGGTCTGTGGCAGAGACCAACTTCACAGTCTGTGGCAGAGACTGTGCGCCTAGTTGAACTTGCATGAGAGTCTGAGCAAATATCTGTAGCGTTTGTGCCTGGACCTCCTCCACACCTTATACTGTTCTGTTTCTTGCTCCAACCTTTTTCCTATCAGAGACTGTGTTATTGGCTAAAAGAAAATAAACTCTGAGTTGGAGTTTCATCTGGTGTGGACATTCACTTTACTGGGAAGTCAAGGACTTGTCTCTACTTTAACATAGAGGTAAGAATCAGGCTCTGGAGGTTTTCATGTTCTGACCGTGGAAGACCCAACAACAACACCGCTCAACCTCCTCGCACAGGAGGGTACGGGCTGTTAGTGCGGTGTGCCTCTCTCTCTTCCTGCGAGGAGCCAAAGTTAATGCAGGTAAAGAAAGGGGTCTGTGCGCTACACAAGTATGCTGTTCAGTTAGCAGGGGGATTTTCACTTTGCAAAAGAAGTTGCACTTTGCACAGGAATTTTCTCTAGAACGTAGTGAATGTGCTGAAATTTCACATTGCAAAGAATACCCCATCATGTGCAAGGACAATAAGAAAAACTGTTTTTGAATAAACATGATTGGATGATAGAATTCATCGGAGCTTCCCCTCACTCATTAAGCTCTAGGGAAAATTCCCATGCAAAGTGCAAATTCCCTTGCAAAGTAAACAGTCTCTTTGTCTTTAGTAAATCAACCCCTATGTCTCTGTGTGAAAGCGGTCATCTTGGTGAAGGCAGGGTTTTGCTTCCTCACTTTAAAGCCTCCAGCAAGGAGAACACTGGGCAGCACAGTAGTGACATCACCAAATCTCATAAAGACTAGTAGTCAGAGGCAGCAATGCCTTATGCCGCGTACACACAGTCGGAATTTCCGATGGAAAAAGTCAGATGGGAGTTTTTCATCGGAAATTCCGATCGTCTGTATGGTTTCCCGATGGAGAAAAAAACACGCATGCTCGGAAACAATTTGACGCATGCTCGGAAGCATTTTCTCGGCTCGTCGTAGTGTTTTACATCACCGCGTTTTTGACAGTCGGAATTTGGTGTGACCGTGTGTATGCAAGATACCTTGAGCGGATTTCCATCGGAAAAACGGTTGTGTGTACGGGGCATTAGAGTCACACTACAGATATACAGCTATGAGGCTGTAGACACAGGAGTACTTAGGCACACCAGGAAAAGTACTGCTGTTTTCAGAACAAATTCAAGACTTAAGCCTCGTACACACGACCGAGTTTCTCGTCCAAAACCGGCAAGAAAAGTGCCGCGAGAGCTTTTTCCTCGAGAAAACCGTTCGTGTGTATGGTTTTTACGACGAGAAAACTGCCGTGAATCTCGACGAGAAAATAGAGAACCTGCTCTCTATTTTCTCGTCAGGATTCCAGATTTCCTCGTCGTGTTTCTCGTCGGCCTGTTTTGTGACGAGAAAATGGTTCGTGTGTATGCTTTTACGACTCTTCAAAAAGCGCGCATGCTCAGAAGCAAGTATGAGACGGGAGCGCATCTTCTGGTAAAACAAGCCTTTGTAATGGAGATAGCACATTCGTCACGCTCGAAATTATTGCATCGTTTAAATGTTGTGCATTGAAATCTTCTTTAGAGTGTTACATTAATCCAAACGAATGAACTTCTTTTGCTGCTGATATTCTCACAGATTTATGACTATCTTTTTTTATCCTTTTTCATGCTGCTCTTAAGAAGATTTAGGTGTATTATATCGTGCAAGATCTTCTGAATATTTAAAATTTTTACATTTTTCAAACTGATGTTAATTGTAATTTGGCAATGTTTTGATAGTGATCTCCCATTGAATATTTTAATATATATTTGTTAAATTTTACACCCTATTTTTTTAAAATAAGATTGTTATTCATTTTTTGGGTTTGGTATCTGTCCCTTTTTTGGGCTGTCAAATGTCTCTGCTTACTCCAAAGCTAAATTGTAATTTTATTAAAAATACACATAGTCAAGTATGAACTTAAACAAAAATAACATTTATTCATGTTTCAAATAAAATAAAGAGAAGGCAGCGCTGGAGAACCTGCTGCCATTTGTGCATCCCAGGGACCCCAGACCACACATCAACCCTGTGTGGACACTAAAATTGGGAGCTTGAGAGAAGGCCAACATTTCTGAGCACAATCTGATGCTGGCCTCCCAGAGGTCAGGAACAGCAGCAGGTGAGATATATGTCCCAAGTGTGTGGTACTACAACAGGCTGCCTTCTGTCCGACCACAATGAAGCAAGTCCATCACTTCCTCGTCTTCCTGGCAACCTTCCCTGCAACCTTTCCTGAAGCCTTCCCTGCAGCCTTCCTTCTTTGTTTGGCTGGAGGCTGGGCCACTGGAGGGGTACTCCTGTCAGGAGGAGGAGGAGGTGGAGGAGAAGGGGGTGGGGCAGAAGAAGAAGGTGGAGGTGGAGGAGAAGGGGGTGGGCCAGAAGAAGAAGGTGGAGGCGGAGGGGGTGGGGTAGAAGAAGAAGGTGGGAGGTGGAGGCGGAGGGGGTGGGGCAGAAGAAGAAGGTGGAGGTGGAGGAGAAGGGGGTGGGCCAGAAGAAGAAGGTGGAGGTTGAGGAGAAGGGGGTGGGCCAGAAGAAGAAGGTGGAGGTTGAGGAGAAGGGGGTGGGCCAGAAGAAGAAGGTGGAGATGGAGGAGGAGGGGGTGGGGCAGAAGAAGAAGGTGGAGGAGCAGGTTGAGGAGAAGGGGGTGGGGCAGAAGAAGAAGGTGGAGGTGGAGGAGGAGGTTGAGGTTGGGACAGTTGTGCCACCTCACAAATAGCGGTGTTGGGGTAATTTTTTCCATCACTCCCTTGTTCAGCAAGGTGATGAGCAGGGGCTCGCATAGGAGGCGTTGCTCCATGCTCATCACCTTGAACTTTGCCTCCACTAGTCTGGCAATGGCCTCTTCAGGGGATGTGGGCTCCTTGAGGGTGGCATGGGCCTCTTTAATAAGGGCCATTGCTGCCTCACTGGTGGTCCTGTCCCTCCTGCTTCTTTTGGGAAGTCGGATGGGAGGCACCTGTGATCTGGTGCTTCTCCTTTGCCCTGCCACCTCCTGGCTGCCACTGGGCCCTGCCACCTCCTGGCTGCCACTGGGCCCTGCCACCTCCTGGCTGCCACTGGGCCCTGCCTCCTCCTGCCTGACAGTTTCCAGACCCTCCTCCTGGCTGATTTTATCCTGTGTATGAAAAAGGGACATAGTTTAATATGTTGGTTTAATCTTTGCATCCAAAATTCAGATCATGATTGAAGCAATTCGAATGCAAATCCAGAAATCATTTTGACCAATTTACAACTACATCAGATTGACTATTTAGCACCCAATTTAGGCCAGACTAATGTCTCGAGATCTTGATTTCACTTGTGGAACCCAAAACAGTTAATGTTTGTCATCTTGACATATTTGTCAAACATTAATTTTATCCCAATACATTTTCTATAAATACTATACCTGGCTCCAGATGGCCAAATCAGGTTCATCCAGGATGGCTGCCTCCTCTTGCTCCAGAGAAGGCTCAGGTTGGCTGCAGGGAAGTCTGGGGGGAAGAGTGGAGAGTGATGACCTTGGCTCAATGTGGTCATCCAGAAAGGACATCCTGCAGTAGTACCACAAATTCGGGACATACACATCATCTGCTGCTGCTCCTGACCTCTGAGAAGCCAGGACCTTAGAGCGTTCATTCCTGTATGTGCCTCTCAAGCTCCCAATTTTAGTGTCCACCTGTTTTGCTGTGGCTGTGGGCACCTTGGTATGCACAAATGGGAGCAGGGTCTCCAGCGCTGCTTTTCTCACCCCTTTTTTTTTGTGTATGGGGTTTTTGGTCTCCCACAGAGTGGGCAGCTCCCTTACCCGGTCTATAAATTCCGCAAGGAATTCCTTGTCACTTATAGAGAAAATTAAGTACTGTCCGTGATACTTTTTTTATTTGCACTAACATAGAATTTTTCAGGACAAGCTTTCGGGGTATGTCCCCTTCTTCAAGGTCCAAGCAGTACTGAGTAAGAGTACTGCTTGGACCTTGAAGAAGGGGACATACCCCGAAAGCTTGTCCTGAAAAATTCTATGTTAGTGCAAATAAAAAAAGTATCACGGACAGTACTTAATTTTCTCTGTCACAATTGCACTAATACGGCTACAATTACGTCTTGTCACTTATAAAAGACATTCATTTTGGGTCTGCAAGTAAAATAAATAATATATAACTAATGTGAGGCACACAGTCTAACCTCCTTAAAATCTTAGTCACCATATATATCCTACAACATTCTCCAGACAGTATAGGTCAACAATTAGTCAAAGTCACAAAATCACATACCTTCGTTCGCACGTCCGTCACTTGAACTCCTCTCTCCGCACAACGAACGTAGTATAGTCACATGTGTGTTTGCTATATATACACCACGCATGCGTCAAACTAAGCACACGTCGCTCCGCACACGTTGCCCGCCCATGACGTTCTAACTAACATCTTTTCCCTGCCCCTTCTCTTTCAGCTCGCAGATATGGTGGATTTACAGCAGGTGTCTGATAATTCCTCCAAAAATGAGGAGACAAGCCCGGAGACCGAGGAAACGTCACGATCAAGGAGGAGATTCAAGGCATCTAATATGTCTTTTGCGGAGATGGCGGAGATGGTGGACATATTGCTCAAGTCTGATTATGACGCAAAGCATGGGCCGTATAGCAGACCTAATAGAAGGAAGGCCAAAATCCTGAGGAAAGTCGTGAAGAGTCTGAAGACGAATTTTCGGGGTGAAACACTCAAATGAGCAGCTCAGAAAGAGGTGGTCAGACCTCAAACTGAGGGAGCCAGAGCAGTTAAGGAGCATTAAGAGAATGCTAGCAAAAAGTAAGTAAAATGTACACTTTTCTGCTATTAAGGTTTTTCTCAAATTACATGTTGCTCCTTTTTGTTTATTTTCATATTGGACTCCCTTCCAAAATTTCCTAATTTGAACTTGGTTTGGCACAGTAATCGTTCGTTACGTTACAGACACTTCGTTCGGCCACTATCCGCTGTTTTGGCTTATTTTACGGCCCCAAAAGAAAATAGACATCTGCCTGTTTTTTTACAAATTGTTGTTCCTAAATTTTTGGCTAGATGATGTGTTTGTAAAGAGAATGAAATGCAAACTTTAATCAGTGTAAAGGAGAGGACACTCAGCAGCTGGTACCACATCTGTACTTTGGAGCACTATAGTGTGGGCCAACAAAACCGCCTTTTTTGGGTGTCCCACACAGGTGCATCAGTGAATTTTTGTGGTGCCTCCATGTCTAAAAATGTACATCCAAAAGGTGAATACTAAACCTATTTTTTGTTCCAAATAATGCATTCATCTTTAGAATCCGCACAAACACACACTTGTACCCCACTTCCAAACAATTTAGCCTGTATTTATTTTTCATAGAGAATTTCAGTGTGATAAATAGACCTTTTGTTTGATTCTCATAGGGGAGAGAAGACTGGGAGGAGAACACTCCAGGGAGCACAGGAACCCCACAGCTTCACAACAACCCCAAACTCCCAAAGACCCACAACCGAAGGATGTTGAGGAAGTTGAGGTGGAGGAAGGAGAAGTGCAGGAAGGAAAGTTGGATGACGTTGTGGAACTGGTCACCACAACAGGTCAGTATCTGTCACCACAGCTTCAGGTAAGAGATGTAGGCCTGCAGAGTTATAATACCTTTTTATTTTGTTTTTAGGGGATGTAAATGTTGTGGTGAAGATAGTACACGTTTCTCTGCTGACAGTGCCCTCCGAATAATACAGCAAGTGATGGAATGTAGCACGGAACTGGACAGAATAAAACAAATAATTCATGTGATGGATCAAACATTTAAAGACATTCTAGATGTATTGGGGAGAATCGAATAAGTCAACCAAACCCCCATTTTTGTTTCAGGAATGACTGTTCTTCAACCTTTTAAACTCTTTTTGACAATCAAACCAGCCAAAAATTTAATATGCACACAGTGTGTCAACATGTGCTATCTGCTATCAGGGGATATCCATGTACGTCTTTTGGGGGTGCAACCCCTTCCTCGTATCTAAAGTAGGTGAACCGAGTAAGGGGTTGCACCCCCAAAACACGTCCATTGATCACCCCTGATGGCAGATAGCACATGTTGACAATAGGGATCAGGAGTCTAAAATCCCTATTGGAAATTACTTTAAAATGTGTGCATATTCAATTTTTGGCTGGGCAAGGGGTGGCAAGACCCCATATTATGACGGGCACATAGAGACATAGTTTGTGTAAGTGTGAATGTCTCAGATTGCTCAGAGATATTCAAAGTTGTACTTTTTGGAATGCAACTGTTGTTTTTGTAGAATTGGCGGTTTGTGGCCAGGACAAAAAACAAAAAAAAAAAGTAAACATGTGTGTGAATGTGCACAGAGTAAAATGTTTGAACACAAACAACGTGTAGCTTCTTTTTTCAATACGCTCTAACCTTATTTGTGTTTTTTTAAGGTTACATAGTGAAATGGTTGTTATTTACTAAAGGAAAATACACTTGGGACTACAAATGCACTAAGACAAACTAGGAGACAGGAAACAAACAAAAGTTAAAATTTGAAATCAGAATTTTATTTAGCTCATTCTCCATGAATCTTTAGGCATATAAAAAAAAGAAATTGCCCCCCTACCCGTGAAATATTGCATATATTTCTCCCGAACCTCACGGGCATTTTGGGGGGGCAAGCCAGGATGGGCAGATTCAAGGCCCGGCAGGGGATTGGCAGATGAAAGTCCAGCCTCAGGCAATACTGTGGCCATATAAGAAGTGGATTTTCTGCTGAGAAAGTTGTGTAGCACACAGCAGCATAAAACTACAGAGTTTATTTTGTAGTCCGCCAAGTGGATGGAAGTCATAAAAATGCGGAACCGGCTGGCCATTATGCCGAAGGCATTTTCAACGACTCTTCGGCCCCTGGCCAGCCGGGAAATTGAACACCCTCTTCTCTGGGGTCAGGGTCCTCTGAGGAAATGGCCTCATAAGATGCGGTCCGAGCCCGAAGGCTTCATAAGCCAAAAAAACAAAGGGGAGTCCTTCAACATTCCCTGCATCCGGTGGCAATGCAAGGTCGTCACTCTGGAGACAGAGGGCAAACTCCGTCTGGATGAAGGATCCCCCATCGGACATCCGGCCATTCTTCCCTACATCAACATAGAGGAATCAGCACAATGCTATGAAACCCCTTGTAATTGAAGTAGTAGGACCCAGAACGGGGTGGCGGCACGATGCGGACGTGCTTCCCGTCTATGGCACCACCGCAGTTGGGGAAGTCCCACCGCGTGGCAAACTCCGATGCCACAGTCTGCCATTCCTGTGGCGTGGAAGGAAGCTGGGGAGTCAAACAAGATGAAAAAAAATTATAATTTTAAAATATTACATTACAAGGCGATTATAATAAAAAACATTAGAGGCCAACATCAATCAAATTCTCCCTTTATTAATCTGTTTTTAAGAAGTATAATGGAAGGCTCATGTTTCATATTCATCACCCCCTCTGATGGTCCATTAAAAAAATATTTTGGGGGGGGTAGATGTGTTTGGCCACAGGATAGCATTGCAGTGGCGGTGCGTCCAGAGTAGGCGCTGGAGCACTGCCACCTCTCTCCTGTGCCCGTCACTCCGAACAATACATCGGTTCATGCCTTGCATTAACCTATGTATTGTCAATGCTGCCCACTATTCTGGTGGATGGCCCCCTGTTAAGCGACCAACATATGAATAACTGCAGCATTTATGGGGTGAAAATTGCATATCAGAAACAGGGAGGCAAATAGGCTTGCACATTACAGCCTGAGGGATGTAATTGGCTTCATAAAAGTTAAATAGGTGACGCGGGGGGGGGGACATTCCTTGGGTAAACACTGACAGGCTGCTCTGCCAATCATGTTCACCAAGTCTGTTTAATGGTAACATGATTGGCTGATGCAACATCAAGGGCAGGAGAAGACATCAAGGACAGAAGAAGGATGGCGCTGACCACAAGAAGGTAAGTGCAGGGCTGGGGGGAACAAAATGGCTGCATTGGAGGGAACCAAATGGCTGCATTGGAGGGAACAAAATGGCTGCATTGGAGGGAACAAAATGGCTGCATTGGAGGGAACAAAATGGCTGCATTGGAGGGGGCAACTGAGGGCGTTTAATAGGCACAGTCGCAAAAAAGGAGGACGTTTATTTCCTAAATTGGGGTTGGACCCCCAAACATTTGGAGCAACAGACGCCCCTGCTGGAAAGCTTAGTGAAGGGAATGATGCATGGAGGAGAAAAAAGGGGCATTTAAAAACTTCCAGCATGCATGGGGACAAAGGGGACATTCTCAGCATATTACAATCATGGTAATTAGGGAAGGATGAAAGAAATACAATACATTAGCATACATGAAATACATCAAATGTGATGTTAATGGAGAAAACTTACCCTAATATAGTCCTCCTGCAGGACTTGTATAATAGCAGAACAGGTGTCTGGGATTATGAGGCCCAGAGCCTGGGGGGAGATGCCTGTCGTGAACTTCAAGTCCTGAAGACTTCTTCCTGTCGCCAGGTAACGTAACGTGGCGATGAGCCTCTGCTCAGCACTGATGGCTTCCCGCATAACGGTGTCCTTCCTGGTAATATAGGGGGACACCAAAGCCAACAGTTCCTGAAAAACGGGGTCAGACATCCGCAGAAAATTCCTGTAGTCCTCAGGATTATTCTCGACGATCTCCCGCAGCAGAGGCATATGGCAGAATTGGTCCCGCTGGAGCAACCAATTCTTGGTCCATGAACTCCTCCTCACACCGTTCATGGACTGGTCTTGGTCCAAAACAAGCAGACCAACACCAAGCGCACGCACAGCACGAACTCGACGACGAGAACGTCCAGGCGACATGGCTAGGAAACGGTCGTCTGATCAGAACGTACAGAACAGAACGCACTTTAGAACAGCAAGGCCTATGAATAGCGAACTGAAAATCAGAAACGAATGGGCAAGAACGCACTGTAAAACAGATACGACCTGCCTAGACGCCCTGAAAGTCAAGATACGAACCCACAAGCACAAACTGAACCGCAGAAAACGAACTGAAAAGCACAAAGACTGAAAAGCGCGAATCGTCTCTTCCCAAACTTTTACTTCACACGCAGTAACACGAGATCAGCAAAAGCAGCCCAAGGGGTGGCGCCAAGGAAATCGATCTTCCCCTTTATACTGCCGTCGTACGTGCTGGACGTGACCACGGAGAACAACGACGAGATTTGGAATTGTCAGTGTGTACGCATGGAAAGCTTGACGAGAAACTCGTCAAGGTTAACAAGAATCTCGTCGAAAAAAACAACGAGATTGTTACGACGAGAAACTCGGTCGTGTGTACGAGGTGTGAGGGGGTTAGCTCGGCAGCGGGTGTGTGTGACCCCCGGGATGGGCTCCCCACACAAAAACAGGCCCAGCAGACGGAGGTTGTGGTTTTCAAAATCAAAAAGGTGCCGTTTATTTTCTATTTACAGTGACAAAAACACAGCAAAGCAAAAGAAACAAACAAAATAAATCCTGGTCAACTTGACCTCTGACTAAACATACAGGTTTCCTAACTAACAACTGGGATCAGCCTAGTGCTGTCCTAGTCCCTGGTTTTAAATGTCCAAGCAAAATATAGCCACACAGGCTTTCTCTCACCGCACAGGGGTTCACTCTCCCTAGACAGTCCACACAGGTCTGCTTCCAGGCATGAGCTAACATCTAATGAATCTGGGAGTTTTTTATAGAGGCCTAAATGAGCTGACAAGCTTCAGCTGGCCTCATCAACTCCCTGTCTGCACGACGCCCAGCCCTCTCCCTAGAGGTATGAGTCATCAATGAGCCCACTAGTCTCAGCTGGGCTTATACAACTCTCCACCTAGCTGTATAAATCGGCGTAAAGCCTGAATCTGGGCGAAATATATCTACCCCCCTGGATGCAACCAGGTGACTTTACCTTCCTGCTGTCACATACCCCCCCCTCTTGTTTTAACCTCGGGGTTGGAACACCAGCAATCAGGCATTCATGTACTCGAGACAAAGCATCCACATTCCCCATTTGAACGCCAGGGCGATGCTTTACTGTGAAGTTGAATTCCTGGAGGGCCAGGAACCACCTATTCACTCTTCTATTTGTTTCCTTGTTTTGAGCCATCCACTTTAACGGAGCGTGATCCGTAACCATGTCAAAGTGCCTACCTAGCAGGTAGTACCGAAGGGAATCTAGAGCCCACTTCACCGCTAAACACTCCTTTTCAACGGTGGCGTAATTTACCTCATGGGACTTCAACTTCCTGCTGAGGTAAATGACTGGGTGCTCTTCCCCGTTCCAGACCTGGGACAATACTGCTCCTAACCCCACATCTGACGCATCACTTTGTACGACAAAGTCTTTAGAGAAGTCGGGTGAGTACAACACTGGCTGGCTACATAAGGCTTGTTTCAAGAATTGGAATGCTGCCTCAGCCTCGGGGGTCCATTTAATCATGACCGACCCTTTCCCCTTCGTCAGGTTGGTTAGGGGCACAGCCTTAGAAGCAAAGTGGGGAATGAATCGCCGATAATACCCAGCGATTCCCAGAAAGGCTCGTACCTGCTTCTTGCTGTTGGGACGTGGCCAACTCTGGATGGCCTCGACTTTGTTGAGTTGGGGTTTTATTACTCCCCTCCCAATGGTGTACCCAAGATATTTGGCCTCCTCCTGCCCAATGGTACACTTCTTGGGGTTAGCCGTAAACCCTGCTTCCCGAACAGAGTCCAGGACTGCTTGCACTTTTGGCAGATGTGAGGCCCAATCTGTGCTATGGACAATTACGTCATCCAGGTAAGCCGCAGCATACTTCCGATGGGGCCTCAGCATCTGGTCCATTTTCCGCTGGAATGTGGCCGGCGCATTCTGTAACCCGAACGGCATTCTTTTATATTGGAACGCCCCGTCTGGGGTTACAAATGCGGTTTTCTCTTTGGCTGACTTGGCCAGGGGGATTTGCCAATACCCTTTTGTGAGGTCAAGAGTCGTCATGTATCGGGCTGTTCCCAGTTGACCTCCAAGAATGTGCCCATGGGCCAACTCCAACACCAACTTCCTGTAAGGTTTGGGCACCACAAGCTGCTCAACGGTTTCTTCTGCCCTTTTTGCCACCCGATACAGTAGGTCCTTCTCTACGCTGAAGTATGGGTAAGTGCAGGTATTATCTGGGTTCACTAACTCGCCATCTATTTTCACTACGTTTTCCCGTGCCTTTATTAGGGCGGGGTCTTTCAACTGTTCTGTGGCAAAGTTTTCCCTGTGAACCTCAAGATCAGAAAACTCCACAGACGGTAGGTTTTCGTCTGAGGAGGTGGGCTCCTCTCCAGTTTCTTGAGTCTCCCCTGCCAATACTGACAAGGGAAATTCGGGAGAGTCCTCACCACTCTCAGAGGAGTTCTGGCTATCATATTCCTGGTACATAGGGGCACCAGTGGGGGGCTCAGGATCATCCCACAGTTCCCAGAACTTCGGAAAATCCCTTCCCACAATGGCGTCATGCGGTAACTGAGACACTAAGCCCACTGGATGAGAAAGGGTACCTTTGGGGGTCTCGAAACACACTGTAGTCACTGGATACTCTCGGGTGTCCCCATGCACACAAATAACAGCTACCTTGCTATTCCCAGAGACCTCTGTTTTAACTAATTCAGCCTTTATCAGGGTCACAAGGCTACCTGAATCCAGCAATACCACAACATTTCTACCATTAATACACATTTTGCATAAATGTTTCTCAGTTCCCCGAATGGCAGTGCATGCGACTGTCGCACACAGCGACTGACGTCTGCCCGTCAGAAAGTCACACTGCATGGGTTCCTCCAAAACCGGGCAATTTGCTGCAATATGTCCCGCTTGCCGGCAGCGGTAGCAAATGATCCTTCTTGCCGCCTCTTGAGCCGCTGATTTCCCAGGCTGTTCTCGCCAAACTTGGGGTAGAGCTCCCACCCTCTCACTCTCTCCACCCTTACCCCTTGGAATCATCTTATCCGCCCCTGGGGATGGTCTGGTCTTAGGGTGGAAAGTCCGAGTGTCTCTGGAAGAGGCCGTCAGGTTCTCTGTAGCCAAGTATTTCTCCACACGATCCACAAGACCATCGGCCGTCTCTGGGTCTCCATGGCTTACCCACTTTTGGATGGCAGTAGGAAGAGCTCTCAAAAACCGATCCATTACAACACGTTCCACAATCTTTGGTGCGGACAAAGTCTCTGGCTGTAGCCACTTTCTGCTCAGGTGAATGAGATCATACATTTGAGACCTGGGGGGTTTTCCAAGCTGGAAAGTCCAGTTATGCACACGCTGAGCCCGGACAGCCAGGGTGACACCCAGCCTTGCCAATATTTCAGCTTTTAGCATCACATAGTCTTTTGCTTGGTCAGGCTCTAGGTCATAGTAAGCTTTCTGCGATTCACCCGTTAACAGAGGAGCCACCAGTCCAGCCCACTGCTCCTCAGGCCACTTTTCTCTTTCAGCGGTCCTTTCAAATGTGGTCAAAAATACCTCTGGATCATCCTCTCCAGTCATTTTTGTCAATAAACGACTCACCCCAAAGGACGCGGTATTAGTGGGACGGCTTTCCTCACTGGTCTGCGGACGTTGCTGCATTACTGCTTCCATCTGTTGTTGTAGTCTCTGCTCTTGCTTCTGCAACAGGTCTATGAAGCGGGCCTCAGATTGCTGCTGGGCTCGTTGTTGAGCCTCCAGACTCTGTTGCAAAGTTGCGTTTGTCTGCTGCTGGGCTGCAAGGCTCCTTTGCAAACCTGCATTTGTCTGCTGTTGATTGGCATTTGCTAGAGCCAGCTGTTTCAGTATCTCCTCCATGCTGGCTTAAAAAAAAACTGCCACTGGTTCTCCACCAACTGTGAGGGGGTTAGCTCGGCAGCGGGTGTGTGTGACCCCCGGGATGGGCTCCCCACACAAAAACAGGCCCAGCAGACGGAGGTTGTGGTTTTCAAAATCAAAAAGGTGCCGTTTATTTTCTATTTACAGTGACAAAAACACAGCAAAGCAAAAGAAACAAACAAAATAAATCCTGGTCAACTTGACCTCTGACTAAACATACAGGTTTCCTAACTAACAACTGGGATCAGCCTAGTGCTGTCCTAGTCCCTGGTTTTAAATGTCCAAGCAAAATATAGCCACACAGGCTTTCTCTCACCGCACAGGGGTTCACTCTCCCTAGACAGTCCACACAGGTCTGCTTCCAGGCATGAGCTAACATCTAATGAATCTGGGAGTTTTTTATAGAGGCCTAAATGAGCTGACAAGCTTCAGCTGGCCTCATCAACTCCCTGTCTGCACGACGCCCAGCCCTCTCCCTAGAGGTATGAGTCATCAATGAGCCCACTAGTCTCAGCTGGGCTTATACAACTCTCCACCTAGCTGTATAAATCGGCGTAAAGCCTGAATCTGGGCGAAATATATCTACCCCCCTGGATGCAACCAGGTGACTTTACCTTCCTGCTGTCACAGAGGCTTGAAGCCCCGTACACACAGTCGGACTTTTGCCCAACAAACTTCGTTTTGAGCAAGTTGGACCAACAATCCGACCGTGTGTACGCTCCATCGGACAAACTTTTTTTGCTTTTTTCTTGTTTTCATCGGACAAAAGTTGGGTCTGCAAACGGACAAACTTTTGCCCAACAAAAGTCCGATGGAGCAAAGTCCGACCGTGTGTACAGAAAACCATCGGACTTTTGTCCGATGGACAAAACAACTAATGTTAAAATCAACCAACAATAGCAGAAGTTGACCAAAGGGTGGCGGTAAAGAGCATAAAAGAGCAGAAAAACCACGTGATGTTGCAAAAAGTTTTGGGAAAGTTTGCAGAAAAGTCTGAGCGTGTGTATGCTATGGGTGTTCCCGACCAACTCCGTTCGGACAAAAAAACACGGAAAAGTCAGATGGAAGTCCGACCGTGTGTACGGGGCTTAAAGGTCTATTTTCAGGATACTGCTTAGGCCCCATTAACATCTCTAGATGTTCCATATAACATAGCAAATGTTCACTTTTTGAGTTTAAGCCCACTATAAAATAAAACTGTTATGTATTCTGTTTACATTTTGTTCCCAATCTGCAATCACATGTGAATTACAGTTCTAAGGCAGGTTTATGTTTCACTTCTAGGCCCTAAGCCTCAAGGTCTGATAATATTTGTCAGGACAGGGACACATGTTCTGGCCTTGTGCAGGCAGCTAATTGAAAGAGGGAACTCCCTCCCCGCTGAGTAATAAACCATGCTGAATACTTGTAATCCACAGTGCCAGAGAGCAAGGCAACTACAGGTGCAGGGGCATAAACAAATTAGTATGGAAAGATTAGTGGATGCGAAATGACAAATAGTAACCTTCATGCAGCAACTCAAAATGTCAGATTAATTAACCATTTAAGCCATTCAGAATCTTACATTGATTGATGCTCCTGGTTTGTTTTAGTAACTTTAAACAATGGTTTGTCTTTAGTACAGTTATATTTATTAAAGTAATGTGCATGTTTTCTATGTGCAGAAAATTACAAATTTGAAGGCTTTGAGGTTAAAAAGGCATTATCAGTTGTACTAAACATTCAAAAGTGTGATTCTGATGGTAATGAAAGGTAAGACATGAGCAGATTTTTTTTCTACAAGAACAAAGGATCTGACCTCAGTACAATACAGGGACCCATCATTCAGCTAAGAAGAGGCCCGGTCATGCAGACATTTTCAAAACTTTCATTTCTAATGGTGAAAATCACCTTTCTTAACACATAAGGTAGCCTTAAAGCATTTGTTACCCCAAAACTTCATATTCCTGATATTTGGCTGCTGTACCATGTACTTGTATGAGAAAGTATCCTGTTTGTATTGCTTCCTTTGTGTGAAATCCCTGGTGATTCTGCCAGTGCCTCTGCTTTCCTAAAAAATATTGACCACACTAAGCTGGAGAACACACTGTGGTCAGTTCTATAGCTATGCTGGGAACTCAGTGTGCTCTCCTCCAATAATCAGACTTATCCTGACACGCCCCCGCTGCACAGCCATTCACTGGGAAGCTTAGTGTGCTGCTTCTCCTCCCTCAGTTCCTATGCAGCTGAGGACGGAGGGAATAGGAATGCTTTGCCTTTCATTTCTATTTTAAACTGAATGCGTTGTTGTACAAGGTGATCGTTTACAATCACAAACCTGATCCTTGTCTTTGCATCACTTTGGGCCACCAAGTAAGGCGGCAGAATTAGGCATTAGGATTTTGGTCATCTTCAGTTCATAAAGAGTTAGACCATTTGGATGCCTCTACATGCAAATTGCCCCTTACCACTGTCAGTGATGGTAAATATTTTCAACAGAGACACAGACAGGATAAAAATACATGTTTAGTAAGGTTTGAACTTTTGACATTTTTTTTTTACTATTTGTGTCTTTTTGCCCTGTAACACCCATACTCTGCATTTCTCCATATGGCTCGTACCCAATCTATCAAAAACTAAAGTAGGAAAAAGTTTAGGCTGGAATTGAATTTAAAGACAGCCTTACTACACAATTTAAAAATGGTCAACAGGTTCTATACCCTGATCTCATCTCATAAAATAAAAAAGTATGTCATTTTAATTAAAGTGATTCTAAAGGATGAAGGTTTTTTACCTGCAGTATGCAGGCCCCCCTAATACTTACCTGAGCTCAATCTCAATCCAGAGTTGTTCACGAGAGCAGCTGTTCTCCCGTCTCTCTGCCTCTTCATTGGATCAGATACAGAAGTGCAAGCCCACTGCTGTCATTCACAACCAGTGAGGAGGAAGCCAGGAGTGGGGCCGAGACCCATTTTGTGGGTCTTATGGAGACACAGAGCAGGGCTCAGGAGCACATACAAGTGACCCCATAACAAGCGGCCTGCTATAGGGGCACTGAGCAGGTGCGAGGAGCCAGGAACACCAGTGGGGGATCTGAAGAGAAGAGGAGAATCTGAGCTTCTCTATGCATAACTGCACAAAGCAGGTAAGTATAACATATATTTATGATCAGAGTTCCTTGAACCGAGACAAACAGTGAACCACATAAAGACGCCACAAGACTCACAACGAAACACAGACCTGTGGGTTGCCCTGGTCAGCTGGTCAGTATGCCAAAAAAGGGGGGCATACTCAAAGATAAGTAATGGATGATTGTAGAATAGGAATGTGCAAGAAAAGTGCCCTGAAACAGGGAATGGGTGGGAAGGTATTGTTCATTAGACATGTGCACACTGAAATATTTTGTTTCGGAATTTCGTTTTCGTCCGAAAAATACATTTATTTAGTTACTCCCGAAATTCGCTTTTATTTATTTTGTTTCGTTAAAAAATGCATAAGTCCGAAAATCCGAATTAATTTAGGTCAAATCTGTCTTTGAAGGCTTATGGTGTCTGTCGAATGTTCTAAGAAGATTCGACGGAGCAGCTAAACTGTATGAGGCCGCAATTGTACATTTCCGGTCTAATGTTCCACCTACAAGCTATAGAAGAATTCTAATGTTGTATGACACTAGTAATAATTATATTTATAAATTATTATTACTAGTCAACCAACATTCAAATTCTTCTATAGCCTATGGGCCGAGCATTTGACAAGAAATGTACGATTAGCTGCTTGTCAAATCTTCTTAGAACTTTCGACAGACACCATAAGCCTTCAATGACAGATTCGACGTGTGTATGTTTTTCGCTGCTTCGTCGAATCTTCGTCGTTCATGTCGAATGGTCTACCCCAACACTGTCTCTATAATGTCGAATCTTTTCTTTCTATGTAGAATAATCTTGGACTAATAGAGTTAAGGTTAGGCACATTCGATCACAGGTTCGATAGACCCAGATCGCTATTGTCAGCGTCATGTCGAATCTCCTATCTATATCGAACTGTTGTAGCAACGAAAACGAAAATAAAGCATTTTTTATGTCGGATCTTTCAGATTTCGGATTCTGCGCATTCGTTTTCATTTGTTAAAATAATAACGAAAATACCCGAAATTCGGATGAAATAGCATTCGGACGAAAACTAATGCACATGTCTATTGTTCATGGGAACCATCAGGGAAGCAGGGGAGTGGGCTGAATATATACCCCCCGGACTTCTCCCAAAAATACAGGCCGCCATACTGGCCTTCTTATTTGTGATCAGAGTTCCTTGAACCGAGACAAATGACAAAACCACATAAAGACGCTACAAGACTCACAACGAAACACAGATCTGTGGCGTGCCCTGGTCAGCTGGTAAGTATGCCAAAAAAGGGATAAAAAAACAGGATAGGGAAATAAATTTTTATTGAACATGTTACATTATTGAGCAAGCCTGGTGAAGGGAAAAAAAGGTTGTCTGGACTGCCGCACTCTGATCAAGCGTTTTTATTTCCAAAAATTTAAAATTCCAAAAAATCAAAAATAGGTCATGCAAAATCCATCAAAAAGCAATCAAACATAGAAGGGACATACAGGGCAAAGGCTGACGCATTTCACATCAGAGTGTGATGCTTACTCATAGCTTGTTGATGGATTTTGCATGACCTATTTTTGATTTTTTGGAATTTTAAATTTTTGGAAATAAAAACGCTTGATCAGAGTGCGGCAGTCCAGACAACCTTTTTTCTCTATGGATTAGAGCACAGCCAGCACCTGTGAGGGAAGCAAGGAGGGAGTAATTGAAGGAACCTGGAGCCTTAGAGCGGTACACCCTTTTCTCATTACCACAAGCTTAGTGAAGGCTTGTGACATTTGGACCTGCTGGTTTGGGATGTACCGGGAGAAGCAAGCGGATTTCCACCTGCCCAACCTCCCGATTGACATGATTCTGCACACCGTGCCCTCAACATGGGGAGGGTGCTTTGGGGTCCCCTAAAGCACCTTGTCCCTATATTGATGGGGACAAGGGCCACATCCCCACAAACCTTGCCCGGTGGTTGTGGGGGTCTACGAGCGGGGGACTTATCGGAATCTGGAAGCCCCCTTTAACAAGGGGGCCCCCAGATCCTGGCACCCCCTTATGGGAATGGGTAGGGATACATTGTACCCCTACCCATTCACCAAAAAAAGTGTCAAAAAATTAAAATGACAGAACAACTCCTTTATTTAAAAAAAAAAAAAAGTGTCCTGCGATGTCCATCCATCTTCACGGTCCTGAAATAAACCCCCAAAAAACTGAAAAACTCTGCCTCCGTGGAAGGCGTCCCGCCGACTGGCGTCTCTTTGCTTTGACAGCTCTTATATAGCCAAGGGCGGGGCCATCCGCTGAAATAACTGAGTGACCCTCCCCCTTCTGACGTCATGTGACTTTAGAGGGGGATGGGGTCACCTGTTTACATCACCAAGTGTCCCTGTCAGTGACTATATAACAGCTATCAAAGCAAAAAGACTGCAGTTGGCGGGACGCCTCCCATGGAGGCTGAGTTTTTCCATTTTTGTTTTCGCGACCGTCTGCGTCGTGATTGAAGATGGATGGATATCGCAGGTTTTTTTTTTTAACCACCTCAATACAGGGCACTTTCACCCCCTTCCTGCCCAAGCCATTTTTCAGCTTTCAGCGCTGTCACACTGTGAAGGACAATTGCGTGGTCATGCAACACTGTACCCAAATGAAATTACCATTTTTTCCCCCACAAATAGAGCTTTCTTTTGGTGGCATTTGATCACCTCTGCGATTTTTGTTTCTTGCGCTATAAACAAAAGAAAAGTGACAAGTTTGAAAAAAAACACAATATATTTTACTTTTTGCTATAATAAATATCCAATTTTTTTTTTTAAAACAAACTTTTTAGGCAGAAAGTGAGAGTGAGCATGAATGATCTGAGGAAAGGGGCCATGGATGTGCCTGCAAGAGGCAGAGGACCATATGTTACGAATGAGAACGGAACATGACAAATCGCGCCGGAACTGAACCACAGAATCGCATGAGATGAGGTTGCAAAATGACTGAGAATGTGCGAATGACCGATGCAAGTTACGACTTGTGTGCTTCGTGACAGGTGCCCCAAAGGGGAGGCTGAGCTGAAGAAGCTAGCGGTGTATGTGTAAATGACGGGATGTGTTGTAACGTGCCAAGGATTCGAATCGCTGTGTAGCATGATGTGATCAGGATTCAAATCGGGCTGTCGTGGAGCGTACAGATTGACCTGCCGACTGCTGCGAGGCCTGCAATCTGAAGCTGAATGCGGTGTGGTAGTACGAAAGACACATTATATATATATATATATATATATCATATATAGATATATATATGATATATAGATATATATATCTATATGTAGCACCACCCTCTCCTCCTAGGGCAAAGGAGAGGCACTCATGCCACAAGCCCGTGTCCTCTAGTTTAGAGGTCAGGTGGTGTATATGTACCTGGGTCCCGCAGCGAGCCACCTCCCTCCACTGGCTCCCATCTCCAGAATGTAGAGACGAGTCTGTACTTTTCCCTCTCCAATAAAGTCAATGTCCAAACCATTTAAACTCCAACGTTGAGTTTATTTTATGTCTTTGCTTGATAGGTAGAGAGTAGATGAGAGATGATAGTTGAACTAGAGCAGATTCAGGCACAGAACTCCCAGACTCATCACCACTCGGTCCCGAGTGGGTACAGCTCACCCGGATAGTCCCTCAATGGTCCTAGCAGCCAGTGTGGAGCTCAAACAAGCAATTTAATCCTGCAAGGACCAGTTCAGTCTGTCCTCAAAGAGCAGCAGCACTCCGCAGGGTCAGTTCTGCGGAGCATAGGATCCTTCCCTCCGACAGGTCACCAGGCCTTTCCCGAGACAGCAATCTAACTATCGCTTGTCTCCTGTTATGGGGCCGATCCTCCCCTGGCTTTCTCTTGGTCGGAGCGGATACCCTCACCCGGGCATCCTGGGACTCCTAAATTCTGCCTGTAGACCCAGTTGAAGATACTGGGCCTACCCAGAACGTTGCCCGAGACTCCTCAGTCGGGGTACGCACTCCCCTCCTTAGGGGGCACACTCCTCCGGGTACTGGTCCCCGGGTCTCTCTCAATAAAATGGCGTCTGCCTCTTTTATATCCTCTCCCGGCATGCACAGCAGGCAGAACCAGCCCACTGCATGGTAGCCGAGAGAGGACATCCAATTGCGCCAATGTAACTTATGGTTCAACCCTGACCCAACATGGCAGCGCCACCTGCAGGCCACAGGTAACTCTACATAGGCACACAGCAATAAAGCAGAGTCCAGAACAATTAGAAGGCTCGAACCATACTAGTGCTCGGGTCATCCCCCTAAATTTAGACATAGGGACCCCTAAATTTGGAGTACCCGCTACACACCCCCCTCTTTAATAGACACTGTTCCCAGTGTCTGGAGAAGGTCAGAAGACCCCCCTCAATCCTGAGTGGGCTCTGGTCTTTTCCAACTATGTACAATAGGATTTATTCCGTGCCTGAATCAAAAAAATGATTTTTGTTTTTTTCTTTAAAAAAAGAAAGAGCAGCAAGTAATATACATTACAGTCATTTTACAAACAATCCCCTTTTTTTTCTATCCTATCTTTCCACCCATTCTCTGATGTACTTGATAGGCGATCACCTGCAGAGGGGAAAAGAGAAAAAAAAACACAGCACACAAATAACATCTTCTAACTTTCTGGGAGTCAGAAACAAACCATTCCTCCTAGAAAGAATGACTTGCCTCTGCAACACAAAATTTCTGCAGACCACCACCTCCTAGTGGCACCACACATCACTACATGACCTAGGTGCGCATAGGCACCACTTTAGCACATGAGCCCTCCTTGTTCACGTCGGCTTCCAGCTTTGCCCTAATTAAATCTACCCAAAGTTCAGTTCTTCTTTGCAGAACAGTAGAGGGAAAAAAACACAAATAGTTCCCCCGAATCTCCAAAGAGTAGATTTTCCCTTGGGCGGAAGGTCAAGGTGACAGTTCAGACAATGTCCCTGAAGTGGAATAATAATAAAAAAAAACAAGCTCCCACTTCAGAGATAGTACTGGGGATCAGGGAGAACAAGAGTCTTCCAGTCTTTATCCAGAGTCTCTATCGAGTACACCACATCCTCACGATCCCTGCTACAAATCACCACCCAGTCTGCATAAATGTGCCGACCAAGAGTCCAGTCTTTCCGGCAGCCCTTGTATCGCTCAGTCATCACGGCTGAACACTTGAAATAGCGGTGACCTTTCTTTACCACCAAACGATCCCACACAAAGTCTGCATGCCATCGTTCTCAGGAGGCCTCTATCTGAAACAAAAGGTCCTTGGGAACATATGGGTACTCCCAACCATATTCTGCTGCTACCTTCTGGTACAAAAGCCGCTGTAATCGGGCCAGAGGCGGCATGTTCGCACGATCTCCATTTCCAGGGAGGACAATCGCATCCGGAGATCTCTTTATTGGTGCGGGCTCCAACTGCAACATAGGCGGCCGCAGAGGAGAGCCAACAGCAGCAGCAGTATCAGGTACGGAGGATGCCAGGGCAGACAAAGCAGGCATAGGATTGGCCTCTTCCCTTGGGACAGTCACTTCCACCCGGGGTGTAGGTTCTCCAGAGTCCATTGGCGAAACCCCCTTTAAACTGCGGGATGAGGTCACCGGGATTTTGTCCCAACCCTTGCGGATGAAAATCTCATCAATTTCATGGTCATCCCCACATCGGACGATGATTCAAAGTCAGAGGTGTCGTATGCCTCTGCAGGCAAATAGCTGGTAGTAGACACCGATACATTGTCCCGAAAAATGGAAGGCCTTTGCGGGCTCGCGGTCCGCACATCCCCAGTAGCATGGGATGTGGACTTTCTACCCTCTCCCAACAAAGTCAATGTCTCAGTTTTCCCAGCCTTCTTACCTTCGCCTAACTTGGATCGGCCGGAGATCCCTCTGGGTTGATGATCCGGTTCAGGCAGGCGCTGGGGTAGGCTTCCACCGTGGCCGCGGGAGGCCTTAACGTATCTCACCTTCCTTTTAGCAGGGGGAAGGGAGGACTCCGTTGCAACAGAGGTAGCATCCGCTGTATCCTCCATCTCAAGCTCCGTAGCAGCCGGAACTTTTTCCTCAGCATCCGCTGTTTCCGCGGGGGTGCGTATGGGCAGGGCTGTGGAAGCACAACTTTTCTCCTCCGGAGTAACAGCGCCGGAGAGACAGTTAACTTTGTAGACCTTTGGCTTTTCAGCAGGCTGATCTACCTCACAAAGGAATTCCCCGCAAAGGGCACATCTCCCGAAAGGGCGAAGCTGCACGGCCAGTCCCTGGCACTTTGGACAGATCATGCCCAATGCCTCTGCGTCTTTGCACGTGTAAAGGGCAAAGCGACCCCGGGGCTTCAACCGAATTCCTGTATCCGTCATAGGGGCAGCAAATGAAGCAACGTCCATGGCTAAAACGGTTGGGAAGCCACGAGGTCTCGGTGGAGCAGAGATCCATGGAGCGGTAGACATGTTGCTTCGTCACTGATCCAATCTGTAATGTCCTTTGGCGCCAACACACCACGTGGAGCACACACCTAGCAGGGCTCCTCCCCTTTTTTTTCTCTTCTGCTGCACGCAACTTGCGGGCTTTTCCAGGCTCGAAACACGCCCACGAACGACGCAGCTAGAAATTATCTAGGCCCGTGCCTCTATCTCTCAATATGGCCGACTTTCAGAAAACACACACAAGGGAGAAAGCAAAGTCCAGCTTCCAGGGGCAGCTGCAGTATCCCGGACCCGAGCCCCCACATGTAGAACCACCCTCTCCTTCTAGGACAAAGGAGAGGCACCCATGCCACAAGCCCGTGTCCTCTAGTTTAGAGGTCAGGTGGCGTATATGTACCTGGGTCCCGCAGCGAGCCACCTCCCTCCACTGGCTCCCATCTCCAGAGTGTAGAGACGAGTCTGTACTTTTCCCTCTCCAATAAAGTCAATGTCCAAACCATTTAAACTCCAATGTTGAGTTTATTTTATGTCTTTGCTTGATAGGTAGAGAGTAGATGAGAGATGATAGTTGAACTAGAGCAGATTCAGGCACAGAACTCCCAGACTCATCACCACTCGGTCCCGAGTGGGTACAGCTCACCCGGATAGTCCCTCAATGGTCCTAGCAGCCAGTGTGGAGCTCGAACAAGCAATTTAATCCTCCAAGACCAAGTTCAGTCTGTCCTCAAAGAGCAGCAGCACTCCGCAGGGTCAGTTCTGCGGAGCATAGGATCCTTCCCTCCGACAGGTCACCAGGCCTTTCCCGAGAGAGCAATCTAACTATCGCTCGTCTCCTGTTATGGGACCGATCCTCCCCTGGCTTCCTCTTGGTCGGAGCGGATACCCTCACCCGGGCATCCTGGGACTCCTAAATTCTGCCTGTAGACCCAGTTGAAGGTACTGGGCCTACCCGGAACGTTGCGGTCTCGGGCCAAAGGTGCCTGAGACTCCTCAGTCGGGGTACACACCCCCCTCCTTAGGGGGCACACTCCTCCGGGTACTGGTCCCGGGGTCTCTGTCAATAAAATGGCATCTGCCTCTTTTATATCCTCTCCCGACATGCACAGCAGGCAGAACCAGCCCACTGCATGGTAGCCGAGAGAGGACATCCAATAGCACCAATGTAACCTATGGTTCAACCCTGACCCAACATGGCAGCGCCACCTGCAGGCCACAGGGAACTCTATATAGGCACACAGCAATAAAGCAGAGTCCAGAACAATTAGAAGGCCCGAACCATACTAGTGCTCGGGTCATCCCCCTAAATTTAGACATAGGGACCCCTAAATTTGGAGTACCTGCTACACACCCCCCCTCTTTAATAGACACTGTCCCCAGTGTCTGGAGAAGGTCAGAAGACCCCCCTCAATCCTGAGTGGGCTCTGGTCTTTTCCAACTATGTACAATAGGATTTGTTCCGTGCCTGAATCAAAAAAATGATTTTTGTTTTTTTCTTTAAAAAAAGAAAGAGCAGCAAGTAATATACATTACAGTCATTTTACAAACAATCCCTATTTTTTTCTATCCTATCTTTCCACCCATTCTCCGATGTACTTGATAGGCGATCACCTGCAGAGGGGAAAAGAGAAAAAAAAACCACAGCACACAAATAACATCTTCTAACTTTCTGGGAGTCAGAAACAAACCATTCCTCCTAGAAAGAATGACTTGCCTCTGCAACACAAAATTTCTGCAGACCACCACCTCCTAGTGGCACCACACATCACTACATGACCTAGGTGCGCATAGGCACCACTTTAGCACATGAGCCCTCCTTGTTCACGTTGGCTTCCAGCTTTGCCCTAACTAAATCTACCAAAAGTTCAGTTCTTCTTTGCAGAACAGTAGAGGGAAAAAAACACAAATAGTTCCCCCGAATCTCCAAAGAGTAGATTTTCCCTTGGGCGGAAGTCCAGAACAATTAGAAGGCCCGAACTATACTAGTGCTCGGGTCATCCCCCCTAAATTTAGACATAGGGACCCCCCTAAATTTGGAGTACCTACATATATATATATAGATATCATTTTTATTTTTTTTAAAGATACCTTCGGTATCATGTTAATGTACTAAATTTGGATTTATTTTTACTCTGGCCTATATTCCCTTCAGATACCTATTCAGACTATTTACCCTGAATCTAATTTGACACTCAAAATTAGCACAGACTACAGTGAAACATATTGCTTTAGCATATTAGCTCCTTAAATGTTTACCATTGTTCCTTGCAATGAAGGCGTAGCTAATATAAAAACTAGTATACGTTCCCATCATTTGCTCTACATCATGCTTAACCCCTTCACGCCGACCGTACGCAAATTTGCATTCATGGCTTAAAGGGGTTATACCGGGATGATGCCTGCAGCTGCACGCATCACACCAGTACCGTTTTTTTAGAGCCGGCGGTTGGTTTTTTAGTGATAACAAACGATGCGGCTAAAAGTCGCTCGCCTGTTATCCTAAAAGAGCAAGAGGGGACGTCCCCCCTCCCACCGCCTTCTTCCGCTCTTCCCGGGCCTCCCGTCCCACAGGGAGACCCAAACCACCAGCCAGCTTATGCTGAGACCCGTACAAAGCCAAATTTGGCTCTGATCGCGTCTCAGATGTAAAGTTCCAGAAGCGACGCCACTTCTGGTTTACTCGGCTGCCAGTGGCGCTGATTTAAAAAAATTACAATATTCAGAATCGCCGTTTTTGGTGATCTGAATACTTTTAAGTGCAAGGGAGGGATTGGGGGCCTTTCCCTCCATAAAGAGTACCTGTCACCACCTATTACTGTCACAAGAGATGTTTACATTCCTTGTGACAGCAATAAAGCCCTGTACACACGATCGGATAACCTATGGATTTTCGTCCGATGAATTTGTCCATCGGAAATCCGATGAAACTGTTTTTCATCAGTCTTGGCCACACACCATCAGTCAAAAAACCGACCGTTCCAAACGCGGTGACGTAAAACACTCCGATGAGCCGAGAAAAATGAAGTTTAATGCTTCTGAGCATGCGTCGACTTGATTCTGAGCATGCGTGGGTTTTTTAACCAATGGACTTGCCCATAGACGATCGGAAATTCCCATCGGTTTTTTATCCATCGGAAAATTTTAAAACAAGTTCTATTTTTTACAACCGATGGGAAAAAAAACGATGGGTACCATACACGATCGGTTGGTCTGATGAAAACCGTCCATCGGACGGGTTTCATCAGTCAAACCGATTGTGTGTACGGGGCTTAAAAGTGATCAGATTTTTTTTTTAAAGGGACAATGTAAAAAAATAAATATTCATGAAAGTGTCTTTTCTCCCAAAAAAATGTGTTTGAAAGACCGCTGCAAAAATACAGTTTGACATAAAATATTGCAACTATCACCATTTTATTCCCTAGGGTCTCTGCTAATATATATATATATATATATATATATATATAATGTTTGGGGGTTCTAAGTAATTTTCTAGCAAAAAACACAGATTTTATCTTGTAAGCAGCAAATGTCAGAAATAGGCTTAGGTGTGAAATGGTTTACGTAAACATTGTAGAATCATAGTAGGCAAAGTTCAAGCTGCATCATGGGAGGCCTTTTACAGAAATTAAAATGAATACTTTTGCACTATGGAGCTCACAGGTATCTATGTAGACACAATAAAGAGTTGTGCTTTTTTTCTAAACAAAAGGATTACAGTCCTTCTGGAATAGTTTTTGGATTATGGATTATATTTATTGGCGTAATACACTCACTTTTTTACCCTGAAAATAGAGGCTAAACTGTGCCTGCGTGTTATACGCAGGGGGCTGTGGAAAGTTTTTTTCCTGAAACTTCCCTCTTAACGTTAGGGTGTGTGTTATACGCCTGTGTGTGTTATACGCCGATAAATACGGTAATTTAACCATTTTAAAGGAATACAGTGCCTGTAGGATTGTCTTGTAAAGTGATGTCAAAACATTAAAGCTGTAATCCCTGTACATTATTAGAAAAGCTATAAAACAAAAGATATCTCTGTAAAAATATTAAAGTTGGTTTATGCCACAAGAGGGTTGACCTCCCAAAAATCAATTGCATCAAGCAGTACTTGATGGGACAATTATTTATAGGCTGTACAGGCGTAATTAAATTGGGATTAATTTGAAAGCTAGAAAGGCAATTTGTCAAAACCTTTACGGCCTTAATTGTGTTTTCAGTGTGCTGTATGGGGCAAGGATGGAGATCTATAATTTTATTTTCGAAAGCTTGGTACCATCGCAGGCAGGGCCAGATTTCAATTATGTGCCCAAACCACTTTTATTGTGTCATCCCCTATTACCACAAAACCACAATTTGCTGCATTATTATTTTTGGTTGTCAACTCTCGCCTTGTATAATTCTCTGTAGCACATCTTTATTTCTTAAAAAATTAAAAAGTATCTTCTTTTCTGGAACAGTTATTTGTCTACCAGTGTCAATCCTCTGAACAATTTCTAGAAACGTTATTCTTTTTAGTTATAAAAGGGACAGGCAGGTCAGAACTATGTACAGCACATTATTTCTGCCTGCCTGGATCCTTACCAAACCTCACAGGGGTCACATAATTGCTATGGCAATATCTTCACTGTTAATATGGGGTCAAATTGAAATGTCTGGTATTAAGCACAGGCTTGGAAAAAATTGTAACATACATGTTTATTTAAAGCCCTACTGAAGCTTCCCTTTAGAAGTTAATAAATCAACTCAGTGTGCAACCAGAGAATAAATGGTTAAAGTGTATGGAAAGGCAGAAGGGTTAGACCCTCTCTCAAACCTATGTTGCCCTCTTTGTCCCTGCTGGGGAGAGTCACCTGTCTATTTGTCCTGGTAACCATTGTGGCTGAGACAGAAAGTGAGGGAGAGTCCAAAATTATAGAGTAACGCCGCGTACACACGATCGGAATTTCCGACAACAAATGTTCGATGTGAGCTTTTGGTCGGATATTCCGTGTGTAAGCTCCATCGGACATTTGCTGTCTGAATTTCTGACAACAAATGATTGAGAGCTGGTTCTCAATTTTTCCGACAACAAAAGTTGTGGTCGGAAATTCCGATCGTGTGTATCCAATTCCGACGCAGAAAAATCCTGCTCGGAATCATTGTACTTAATTTTTCTTAGTGTCATAGTGTTGTACTTCCCCGCATTCTTGACGTTCAGAATTTCCGAGCAACATTTGTGTGACCGTGTGTATGCAAGACAAGTTTGAGCCAACATCCATCGGAAAAATTATCAACCGTTTTGTTGTCAGAATGTCCGATCGTGTGTACGCGGCATAAGAGGTAAGGTTTAATTTTCCCCTATGGGGGCAAATATTACTGTAACTCACATCTAAGATAGCAATTTCCCTATTTAGTCTTCATGCCAGAAATCTCTACAGTGGACAGACAGGATAAAAATACCCCGGAAGGTTTTACCCCCTTCTTGACCAGCCCATATTTTGCAATATGGCACTGCGTTATTTTGTCTGACGATTGCATGGTCATGCGACACTGTACCCAAATAAAATTGATGTCCCTTTTTTCCCACAAATAGAGCTTTCTTTTGATGGTATTTGACAACCTCTGCAGTTTTTATTTTTTGCGCTATAAACAAAAAAATTGCAACAATTTTGAAAAAAAAAAACAATATTTTTTACTTTCTGCTATAAAACATACCCCCAAAAAAATGTTAAAAAACCAAATTTCTTCATCAATTTAGGCCAATATGTATTCTGCTACATATTTCTGGTAAAAAAAATACCAATAAGTGTATATTGATTGGTTTGTGCAAAAGTTATTGCGTCTACAAACTATGGGATATTTTTATGGCATTTTTATTATTATTATTAATTTTTTGTCATGGATATGCAGTAGTGTTTGTCTGTCAGCTTACCTTCCTTCCCATGTGTTCATCTTAGAGGCCTGAGCCCTTTCACCTGGCTTCCTTTATAATCTCCTCCCAGCCAGACTCCACCCCAGGCCCTATCACAGAACACTATATTAACCTGTGCACTGCAAGCCTGCTTTGCTGATCAACATGTTTGTTAGGCATTGTGTGTTTGGGTTCCTGCCTGCCGTGTGCTACATCTGTTTCTCTGTTACGTTATTGGCTTGTCCCCGACTATCCCTGTCTGCTCGTGACCCTTGACCTTCGGCTCGTTCTTTCGTTATCCTTGTCTGCTTGTGGCCCCTGACCTTCAGCTTGTTATTCGGTTCTCTCATATCTTGTGCTGCTGCTTCCCCTCTTTTCCCCTTATCCTACGGGGCGTGAGCTAGGAAACTCCAGGGGCCGCGACCTGGTCCCAGCCTGCAGCATAACATCCTCACCACTAGAGGCCCTGGAGAAGACCTGCTGGGTCTTAGACTCCGCGCCCTGGGGAATCTTGGCTCTAGCTTCCGTTAGGATCCCGGTTGTGCTCCTCTGGTCCCGCTTTCCACAACCACCAAGTTTCCTATCCGCAGAAGCCAGCCATAGGGTTCACTACCACGCGGTGCACTCCTGTCCCCCTACGGTGTGCATCTGTCACCTGGCCACAGGTGACCTTGACAGTTTGATCAGCCATGAACCCGGCTGACATCCCGCTACCCGCGGATGAATTATTGCAGGGCATAGTTTGCAGACTTGAAACCCAGGAATCGAATCAGACTCAGGTGATGCGATTCCTCCAGGATCTGGCTTCTCGCTTCGAGCAGCTTCAGGCCTCCTTGGGAACCCTGAATCCGCAACCTCAAATACAATCAGCGGCTGCACCTATTGCACCAGTCGCAGCCACACACTCGCTACAACTGCCAGCTCTGTCCCGTTTCTCTGGGGACTCCAAGGCTTGCAGGGGGTTCCTTAGCCAATGCACGATTCATTTTGAGCTCCAGCCTCAAAACTTCCTGTCTGATCGGGCTAAGGTAGCCTATATCATTTCTCTCCTCTCTGGTGAAGCTTTAGCCTGGGCAGCCCCTCTGTGGGAACTGAATGATCCAGTGGTTTCTAGCCTGTCTGGCTTCTTGAAACTTTTTCGGAATATCTTCGAAGAACCGGCTCGTGTCTCTTCAGCGGCCAGCCCCCTTTTACGTCTCCGCCAAGAGTCTGCTTCTGTGGGACAGTATGCCCTTCATTTCCGCATACTGTCGGCTGAGTTGAGCTGGAACAATGAGGCCTTAGTCGCAACCTTTTTGCATGGCCTGTCTGATAGAGTGAAGGATGAATTAGCAGGAAGAACCATCCCCACTGATCTGGCCGGCGTTATCTCCTTGTGTAACCAGATCGATATTCGCTTTCAGGAGAGGACCTTAGAAAAGCAACGCCAGCACTCCTTGGTTCTTAGTCAGCCTGAGCTCCCCTCTCTTCGACCCGTAGAGCATCTCCTACCAGCTGAGGAACCCATGCAGCTGGGTCGGACCAGGCTATCCCCCGAGGAACGTGCTAGGCGCAGAACTCTTGGTCTGTGTCTTTACTGTGGGGGCAAAGGTCATTTTCGTGACACTTGCTCTCTTTGTCCAGAAAAACGTTCGGGTCCACTTCATCTGGAAAGTGGAGTATTGGACCCAGAAATACCACCTTCCCCTTCTCGTCTTCTGCTTTCTGTGTTCCTTCATGTTGGTGCTTCTTCTCATTCGGTCTCAGCATATCTGGATTCCGGAGCCGCTGGTAATTTCATGGACTGGGAAATCGCATCGTCCATGAGACTTACTCTTTTGCCCCTCACCACGCCATTGGTGGTCTTGGCGATTGATGGTACTGTTCTCCCAGGGGGACCTATCCGCTTCCAGACCCTCCCTGTTAAGATGTCGGTAGGGACACTCCGCCAGGAGTGGATATCCTTCCTTATCTTACCCAAGGCCTCAACGCCTATAATTTTGGGTCTCCCATGGTTACAGCTCCATTCTCCTCATGTGGACTGGACTACTGGACAGATCCTGGCTTGGGGTCCCTCCTGTTCCTCGTCCTGCCTACCCAAGGTTGCCCCCTGTGAATCTGAGCCGGTCATTCATTCCAGGTTGCATAACCATTTACATTTCTCTGTCCCTAACCACCCTTGGACGCACAGCCAGGCTAGCTTGTCTACAAGTCCTGCAGTCGCTACGTCTTGCGATGCGATTCAGGTAGTCGCTACACCTGACTCAGCTATTCACTCTGCCTCTGTACTAGTTATGCCAGTCCAGCCCATGCCCAGTGAGCCTCCTACTTTTTCTTGTTCGGGACATTCTGCTTGTCCTTCAGCTATTCAGCTTGACTCCGGCGACATGTCACCTTCTAACCAACCTGACTTCAGGGTTCCACTGACATCTGCCCAGTCTGATGGTCCTGTGCAAGATGACCAGTTCCCCTTTAAGGGTCTAGGGGACCCTCCTCAGATTCCTGTTGATCCTCTCATGCCCTTGCTTATTCCTAGAGAGCCTTTGGTCCTCAATAGATCTTCTTGTCATCTCCCTACCTCGTTTTCGGTCTCTGAGGATAATCTTAAAGCGGAGCTCCCCCGGCCAAATCGTTTTGTTTTTTTTGTGACATTACATTCTTTTATGCCTATTCAGTCTGTACTCACGTCTCTGCTGTTTAAAATCCACCGCATTGCGATTCCGTGTTGCAAGATAACTTATATTATCGTTTCTTAGACATTTCCATTTTGCTTGTGGGCATAAGAAGCCCACAAGCATATACTTCCTATTTGCGGCGAATGCTGAAGTCCCAGCATTCACCGCGTGTTCTCGCGCATGCTCAGTCTTTCCGGCGAGCAGGGACATAAACATCCGGGTTTTCGATCACAACGTGCGGCGTCGCTGAAAGTTACCGCCCCGTTGTCATGTCAACAGAAAGCACTGTAAACAAAGGAGAGCATATCGCGTCACTTCCTCTTTAGGAAATAACGTGATAGCTTGCAGCAAGGCTCGGCAATGAATACTGGGGGCAATGACAAAAGCTCCCAGGTTACATTGCGGCTAAAGGATGTGACAAAACTCCCGGAGATTTCCCGCAGAAGAGGAGACAGGAAACAGGGTTACAATTCACATTATCTAAGGTACTGTCACGAAAATTAAAAAAACAATGTCCGTTTTGCTATTCCTTACAATATGTGAATTGAATAAGCTAATGTATAAAAATCGGGTGGAGCTCCACTTTAAGTACGAGGTTAGACAAGTTCTGGATTCTCGGCTCTGCAGAGGCATTCTTCAGTACCTTGTGCATTGGAGAGGTTTTGGTCCTGAGGAGGCGTCTTGGATCGCTGCATCTGATGTCGCTGCACCTCATCTGTTGAGAAGGTTTCATCAGAGATTTCCCTTTAAGCCTGGGTCCAGGCGGGGGAGGGCCCATAAGAGGGAGGGTACTGTCATGGATATGCAGTAGTGTTTGTCTGTCAGCTTACCTTCCTTCCCATGTGTTCATCTTAGAGGCCTGAGCCCTTTCACCTGGCTTCCTTTATAATCTCCTCCCAGCTAGACTCCACCCCAGGCCCTATCACAGAACACTATATTAACCTGTGCACTGCAAGCCTGCTTTGCTGATCAACGTGTTTGTTAGGCATTGTGTGTTTGGGTTCCTGCCTGCCGTGTGCTACGTCTGTCTCTCTGTTACGTTATTGGCTTGTCCCTGACTATCCCTGTCTGCTCGTGACCCTTGACCTTCGGCTCGTTCTTTCGTTATCCTTGTCTGCTTGTGGCCCCTGACCTTCAGCTTGTTATTCGGTTCTCTCATATCTTGTGCTGCTGCTTCCCCTCTTTTCCCCTTATCCTACGGGGCGTGAGCTAGGAAACTCCAGGGGCCGCGACCTGGTCCCAGCCTGCAGCATAACATCCTCACCACTAGAGGCCCTGGAGAAGACCTGCTGGGTCTTAGACTCCGCGCCCTGGGGAATCTTGGCTCTAGCTTCCGTTAGGATCCCGGTTGTGCTCCTCTGGTCCCGCTTTCCACAACCACCCAGTTTCCTATCCGCAGAAGCCAGCCATAGGGTTCACTACCTCGCGGTGCACTCCTGTCCCCCTACGGTGTGCATCTGTCACCTGGCCACAGGTGACCTTGACATTTTTTTACTAGTAATGGCAGCGATCAGCGTTTTTTAGCGGGACTACGACATTGCGGCGGACAAATTGGACACCTAACTGACATTTGACACTTTTTTGGGAACCAGTGACATTATTACAGTGATCAGTGCTAAAAATGGATGTTACTGTACTAATGTTACCGGCAGGGAAGTGGTTAACACCAGGGGTGTTTTTTTGCATAGGCAAATCACTGTTCTGCCTCTCTTGGGAACGATCGGTGCTAATTGGCTCCCCCTCTGGCCAATCAGCGCAAGCTTCCCCGCTGTCTGTTGCATGAAATGATGTACAGGTACGTCGTTTCGTGGAATAGAGCCGCCCTGCCGCAATATATCTTATTTAGACAGGAACCAATTAAAGTTCTCAATGAACTGCGAGGGAGCTGGTGAGTGCTCTTGTAGTTCATTGATCTTCCTGCTCTTCAGTAATTGTCTGCCTGTACAGAAGGTAATGCAATGCTTCCACAGGCTCCTGCAGGAAAAAATAATAAATGCACTTTTTTTTCTGCAGATATGTGTGTATTTATTGTTTTTTCCCAAAAGGTGAACCTAGTCTTTAAGCCATTACCTCACTAGTAGGGATGAGCTTCGTGTTCGAGTCGAACATACGTTCGACTCGAACATCGGCTGTTCGATCGTTCGACGAAGATCGAACGATTTGGGCCGTTCGCGCCAAATTCGAGTGACGCGAACGGCCCACAATGCACTACGCCATCGCAGTGTCATCCAGGCGCTGTGATTGGCCAAGCATGCACTGTGACCCCGCATGCTTGGCCAATCACAGCGCCGGCAGCGAGGAGAGCAATGATTGGCCACAGGCAGGATGCCTGTGGCCAATTATTGCTGAGGGTGTTTAGTACACGCCCCACACTATAAAAGGCTGCCAGCACGGTGGCCTAGTGTAGTGTGTTCCGGAGCAGGGAAAGAGAAGCATAGGCAGGGACAGTGACATTTATTTTTTCTTGCTTAACCTGGATTCCTTTAGTTTAGGGAAAGAGAAGGATAGGTAGGGAGAGTGTCAGTGTGTTTTACTGTGCGAATCCTTGTTTCTAGGGACAGGGAAGGACAGTGAGGGAAATTCTCCTTGTGCTATAGTGTGCTTTAAAAAAACATTTTTTCTAGGGACAGAAAACTATAGGTAGGGAGAGTGTCAGTGTGTTTTACTGTGATAATCCTTGTTTCTAGGGACAGGGAAGGACAGTGAGGGAAATTCTCCTTGTGCTATAGTGTGCTTTAAAAAAACATTTTTTCTAGGGACAGAAAACTATAGGTAGGGAGAGTGTCAGTGTGTTTTACTGTGCGAATCCTTGTTTCTAGGGACAGGGAAGGACAGTGAGGGAAATTCTCCTTGTGCTATAGTGTGCTTTAAAAAAACATTTTTTCTAGGGACAGAAAACTATAGGTAGGGAGAGTGTCAGTGTGTTTTACTGTGCAAATCCTTGTTTCTAGGGACAGGGAAGGACAGTGAGGCCTCGTACACACGACCGATTTTCTCGTCGTAAACAGTCAAGAAAAGTGCCGCGAGAGTTTTTTTGTCTAGAAAAACGTTCGTGTGTATGGTTTTACGACGAGAAACTTGACGAGAAACTCGACGAGAAAATAGAGAACCTGCTCTCTATTTTCTCGTCAGGAGTCCAGATTTCCTCGTCGTGTTTCTCGTCGGCCTGTTTTGTGACGAGAAAATGGTTCGTGTGTATGCTTTTACGACTCTTCCAAAAGTGCGCATGCTCACAAGCAACTATGAGACGGGAGCGCATCTTCTGGTAAAACAAGCCTTCATAATGGAGAGAGCACATTCGTCACGCTCATAAATATTTCATCGTTTAAATGTTCTGCATTGAATTCTTCGTTAGAATGTTACATTAATCAAAACGAGAGACCTTCTTTTGCTGCTGATATTCACACAGAGTTATGCCTTATTTTTAACCTTTTTCATGCTGCTCTTTATAAGATTTATGTGTATTATATCGTGCAAGTTTTTAGGAATAATTTAAATGGTTAGGTTTTTCAAAATGATGTTAATTATAATTTCTCAATGTTTTGATAGCGATCTCCCATTTAATTTTCTAATCTATATTTTTAAAATTTCACACCATGTTTTTGAGCTAATCAGATTTAGTTATTCTTTTGGGGGGGTGATATCTGTGCCTTTTATTGTCAGTCAAATGTATCTGCTTACTCCAAAGCTTGTTTTTTTTTATTTAAAAATACACATAGTCAAGTATGAACTTAAACAAAAAACACATTTATTCATGTTTATAAATTAAATAAAGAGAAGGCAGCGCTGGAGAAGCTGCTGCCATTTGTGCATCCCAGGGACCCCAGAGCACACAGCAACCCTGTGTGGACACTAAAATTGGGAGCTTGAGAAGGCCCACATTTCAGAACACAATCTGATGCTGGCCTCCCAGAGGTCAGGAACAGCAGCAGGTGAGATATATGTCCCAAGTGTGTGGTACTACAGATAGCAGAACAGGTGTCTGGGATTATGAGGCCCAGAGCCTGAGGGGAGATGCCTGTGGTGAACTTCAAGTCCTGAAGACTTCTCCCTGTCGCCAGGTAACGCAACGTGGCGATGAGCCTCTGCTCAGCACTGATGGCTTCCCGCATAACGGTGTCCTTCCTGGTAATATAGGGGGACACCAAAGCCAACAGTTCCTGAAAAACGGGGTCAGACATCCTCAGAAAATTCCTGTAGTCCTCAGGATTATTCTCGACGATCTCCCGCAGCAGAGGCATGTGGCAGAATTGGTCCCGCTGGAGCAACCAATTCTTGGTCCATGAACTCCTCCTCACACCATTCATGGACTGGTCTTGGTCCAAAACAAGCAGACCAACACCAAGCGCACGCACAGCACGAACTCGACGACGAGAACGTCCAGGCGACATGGCTAGGAAACGGTCGTCTAATCAGAACGTACAGAACAGAACGCACTTTAGAACAGCAAGGCCTATGAATAACGAACTGAAATTCAGAAACGAACAGGCAAGAACGCACTGTAAAACAGATACGACCTGCCTAGACGCCCTGAAAGTCAAGATACGAACCCACAAGCACAAACTGAACGGCAGAAAACGATCTGAAAAGTACGAAGACTGAAAAGCGCGAATCGTCTCTTCCCAAACTTTTACTTCACACGCGGTAACACGAGATCAGCAAAAGCAGCCCAAGGGGTGGCGCCAAGAAAAAAGATCTTCCCCTTTATAGTGCCGTCGTACGTGCTGGACGTGAGCGCAGAGAACCACGAGGAAATTGGGAAATGACAGTGTGTACGCATAGAAAGCTTGACGAGAAAATCGACAAGCTTAACAAGAATCTCGTCGAAAAAAACGACGTGTTTTTTACGACGAGAAAATCGGTCGTGTGTACGAGGCCTGAGGGAAATTCTCCTTGTGCAATAGTGTGCTTTAAAAAAAAAAAAATTCTAGGGACAGAAAACTATAGGTAGGGAGAGTGTTAGTGTGTTTTACTGTGCGAATCCTTGTTTCTAGGGACAGGGAAGGACAGTGAGGGAAATTCTCCTTGTGCTATAGTGTGCTTTAAAAAAACATTTTTTCTAGGGACAGAAAACTATAGGTAGGAAGAGTGTCAGTTTCTTTCACTGTGATAATCCTTGTTTCTAGGGACAGGGAAGGAAAGTGAGGGAAATTCTCCTTGTGCTATAGTGTGATTTAAAAAAACATTTTTTCTAGGGACAGAAAACTATAGGTAGGAAGAGTGTCAGTTTCTTTCACTGTGATAATCCTTGTTTCTAGGGACAGGGAAGGAAAGTGAGGGAAATTCTCCTTGTGCTATAGTGTGCTTTAAAAAAACATTTTTTCTAGGGACAGAAAACTATAGGTAGGAAGAGTGTCAGTTTCTTTCACTCTGATAATCCTTGTTTCTAGGGACAGGGAAGGACAGTGAGGGAAATTCTCCTTGTGCTATAGTGTGCTTTAAAAAAACATTTTTTCTAGGGACAGAAAACTATAGGTAGGAAGAGTGTCAGTTTCTTTCACTGTGATAATCCTTGTTTCTAGGGACAGGGAAGGAAAGTGAGGGAAATTCTCCTTGTGCTATAGTGTGCTTTAAAAAAACATTTTTTCTAGGGACAGAAAACTATAGGTAGGAAGAGTGTCAGTTTCTTTCACTGTGATAATCCTTGTTTCTAGGGACAGGGAAGGAAAGTGAGGGAAATTCTCCTTGTGCTATAGTGTGCTTTAAAAAAACATTTTTTCTAGGGACAGAAAACTATAGGTAGGGAGAGTGTCAGTGTGTTTTACTGTGCGAATCCTTGTTTCTAGGGACAGGGAAGGACAGTGAGGGAAATTCTCCTTGTGCTATAGTGTGCTTTAAAAAAACATTTTTTCTAGGGACAGAAAACTATAGGTAGGAAGAGTGTCAGTTTCTTTCACTGTGATAATCCTTGTTTCTAGGGACAGGGAAGGAAAGTGAGGGAAATTCTCCTTGTGCTATAGTGTGCTTTTAAAAAACATTTTTTCTAGGGACAGAAAACTATAGGTAGGAAGAGTGTCAGTTTCTTTCACTCTGATAATCCTTGTTTCTAGGGACAGGGAAGGACAGTGAGGGAAATTCTCCTTGTGCTATAGTGTGCTTTAAAAAAAAAAAATTCTAGGGACAGAAAACTATATGTAGGAAGAGTGTCAGTTTCTTTCACTGTGATAATCCTTGTTTCTAGGGACAGGGAAGGAAAGTGAGGGAAATTCTCCTTGTGCTATAGTGTGCTTTAAAAAAACATTTTTTCTAGGGACAGAAAACTATAGGTAGGAAGAGTGTCAGTTTCTTTCACTGTGATAATCCTTGTTTCTAGGGACAGGGAAGGAAAGTGAGGGAAATTCTCCTTGTGCTATAGTGTGCTTTAAAAAAACATTTTTTCTAGGGACAGAAAACTATAGGTAGGGAGAGTGTCAGTGTGTTTTACTGTGCGAATCCTTGTTTCTAGGGACAGGGAAGGACAGTGAGGGAAATTCTCCTTGTGCTATAGTGTGCTTTAAAAAAACATTTTTTCTAGGGACAGAAAACTATAGGTAGGAAGAGTGTCAGTTTCTTTCACTGTGATAATCCTTGTTTCTAGGGACAGGGAAGGAAAGTGAGGGAAATTCTCCTTGTGCTATAGTGTGCTTTAAAAAAACATTTTTTCTAGGGACAGAAAACTATAGGTAGGAAGAGTGTCAGTTTCTTTCACTCTGATAATCCTTGTTTCTAGGGACAGGGAAGGACAGTGAGGGAAATTCTCCTTGTGCTATAGTGTGCTTTAAAAAAAAAAAATTCTAGGGACAGAAAACTATAGGTAGGAAGAGTGTCAGTTTCTTTCACTGTGATAATCCTTGTTTCTAGGGACAGGGAAGGAAAGTGAGGGAAATTCTCCTTGTGCTATAGTGTGCTTTAAAAAAACATTTTTTCTAGGGACAGAAAACTATATGTAGGAAGAGTGTCAGTTTCTTTCACTGTGATAATCCTTGTTTCTAGGGACAGGGAAGGAAAGTGAGGGAAATTCTCCTTGTGCTATAGTGTGCTTTAAAAAAACATTTTTTCTAGGGACAGAAAACTATAGGTAGGAAGAGTGTCAGTTTCTTTCACTGTGATAATCCTTGTTTCTAGGGACAGGGAAGGAAAGTGAGGGAAATTCTCCTTGTGCTATAGTGTGCTTTAAAAAAACATTTTTTCTAGGGACAGAAAACTATAGGTAGGAAGAGTGTCAGTTTCTTTCACTCTGATAATCCTTGTTTCTAGGGACAGGGAAGGACAGTGAGGGAAATTCTCCTTGTGCTATAGTGTGCTTTAAAAAAAAAAAATTCTAGGGACAGAAAACTATAGGTAGGAAGAGTGTCAGTTTCTTTCACTGTGATAATCCTTGTTTCTAGGGACAGGGAAGGAAAGTGAGGGAAATTCTCCTTGTGCTATAGTGTGCTTTAAAAAAACATTTTTTCTAGGGACAGAAAACTATAGGTAGGAAGAGTGTCAGTTTCTTTCACTGTGATAATCCTTGTTTCTAGGGACAGGGAAGGACAGTGAGGGAAATTCTCCTTGTGCTATAGTGTGCTTTAAAAAAACATTTTTTCTAGGGACAGAAAACTATAGGTAGGAAGAGTGTCAGTTTCTTTCACTGTGATAATCCTTGTTTCTAGGGACAGGGAAGGAAAGTGAGGGAAATTCTCCTTGTGCTATAGTGTGCTTTAAAAAAAAAAAATTCTAGGGACAGAAAACTATAGGTAGGAAGAGTGTCAGTTTCTTTCACTCTGATAATCCTTGTTTCTAGGGACAGGGAAGGACAGTGAGGGAAATTCTCCTTGTGCTATAGTGTGCTTTAAAAAAACATTTTTTCTAGGGACAGAAAACTATAGGTAGGAAGAGTGTCAGTTTCTTTCACTGTGATAATCCTTGTTTCTAGGGACAGGGAAGGAAAGTGAGGGAAATTCTCCTTGTGCTATAGTGTGCTTTAAAAAAACATTTTTTCTAGGGACAGAAAACTATAGGTAGGAAGAGTGTCAGTTTCTTTCACTCTGATAATCCTTGTTTCTAGGGACAGGGAAGGAAAGTGAGGGAAATTCTCCTTGTGCTATAGTGTGCTTTAAAAAAACATTTTTTCTAGGGACAGAAAACTATAGGTAGGGAGAGTGTCAGTGTGTTTTACTGTGCGAATCCTTGTTTCTAGGGACAGGGAAGGACAGTGAGGGAAATTCTCCTTGTGCTATAGTGTGCTTTAAAAAAACATTTTTTCTAGGGACAGAAAACTATAGGTAGGAAGAGTGTCAGTTTCTTTCACTGTGATAATCCTTGTTTCTAGGGACAGGGAAGGAAAGTGAGGGAAATTCTCCTTGTGCTATAGTGTGCTTTAAAAAAACATTTTTTCTAGGGACAGAAAACTATAGGTAGGAAGAGTGTCAGTTTCTTTCACTGTGATAATCCTTGTTTCTAGGGACAGGGAAGGAAAGTGAGGGAAATTCTCCTTGTGCTATAGTGTGCTTTAAAAAAACATTTTTTCTAGGGACAGAAAACTATAGGTAGGAAGAGTGTCAGTTTCTTTCACTGTGATAATCCTTGTTTCTAGGGGCAGGGAAGGAAAGTGAGGGAAATTCTCCTTGTGCTATAGTGTGCTTTAAAAAAACATTTTTTCTAGGGACAGAAAACTATAGGTAGGAAGAGTGTCAGTTTCTTTCACTGTGATAATCCTTGTTTCTAGGGACAGGGAAGGACAGTGAGGGAAATTCTCCTTGTGCTATAGTGTGCTTTAAAAAAACATTTTTTCTAGGGACAGAAAACTATAGGTAGGAAGAGTGTCAGTTTCTTTCACTGTGATAATCCTTGTTTCTAGGGACAGGGAAGGAAAGTGAGGGAAATTCTCCTTGTGCTATAGTGTGCTTTAAAAAAACATTTTTTATAGGGACAGAAAACTATAGGTAGGAAGAGTGTCAGTTTCTTTCACTGTGATAATCCTTGTTTCTAGGGACAGGGAAGGAAAGTGAGGGAAATTCTCCTTGTGCTATAGTGTGCTTTAAAAAAACATTTTTTATAGGGACAGAAAACTATAGGTAGGAAGAGTGTCAGTTTCTTTCACTGTGATAATCCTTGTTTCTAGGGACAGGGAAGGACAGTGAGGGAAATTCTCCTTGTGCTATAGTGTGCTTTAAAAAAACATTTTTTCTAGGGACAGAAAACTATAGGTAGGGAGAGTGTCAGTGTGTTTTACTGTGCAAATCCTTGTTTCTAGGGACAGGGAAGGACAGTGAGGGAAATTCTCCTTGTGCAATAGTGTGCTTTAAAAAAAATTTTTTTCTAGGGACAGAAAACTATAGGTAGGGAGAGTGTTAGTGTGTTTTACTGTGCGAATCCTTGTTTCTAGGGACAGGGAAGGACAGTGAGGGAAATTCTCCTTGTGCTATAGTGTGCTTTAAAAAAACATTTTTTCTAGGGACAGAAAACTATAGGTAGGAAGAGTGTCAGTTTCTTTCACTGTGATAATCCTTGTTTCTAGGGACAGGGAAGGAAAGTGAGGGAAATTCTCCTTGTGCTATAGTGTGCTTTAAAAAAACATTTTTTCTAGGGACAGAAAACTATAGGTAGGAAGAGTGTCAGTTTCTTTCACTGTGATAATCCTTGTTTCTAGGGACAGGGAAGGAAAGTGAGGGAAATTCTCCTTGTGCTATAGTGTGCTTTAAAAAAACATTTTTTCTAGGGACAGAAAACTATAGGTAGGAAGAGTGTCAGTTTCTGTCACTCTGATAATCCTTGTTTCTAGGGACAGGGAAGGACAGTGAGGGAAATTCTCCTTGTGCTATAGTGTGCTTTAAAAAAACATTTTTTCTAGGGACAGAAAACTATAGGTAGGAAGAGTGTCAGTTTCTTTCACTGTGATAATCCTTGTTTCTAGGGACAGGGAAGGAAAGTGAGGGAAATTCTCCTTGTGCTATAGTGTGCTTTAAAAAAACATTTTTTCTAGGGACAGAAAACTATAGGTAGGAAGAGTGTCAGTTTCTTTCACTGTGATAATCCTTGTTTCTAGGGACAGGGAAGGAAAGTGAGGGAAATTCTCCTTGTGCTATAGTGTGCTTTAAAAAAACATTTTTTCTAGGGACAGAAAACTATAGGTAGGGAGAGTGTCAGTGTGTTTTACTGTGCGAATCCTTGTTTCTAGGGACAGGGAAGGACAGTGAGGGAAATTCTCCTTGTGCTATAGTGTGCTTTAAAAAAACATTTTTTCTAGGGACAGAAAACTATAGGTAGGGAGAGTGTCAGTTTCTTTCACTGTGATAATCCTTGTTTCTAGGGACAGGGAAGGAAAGTGAGGGAAATTCTCCTTGTGCTATAGTGTGCTTTAAAAAAACATTTTTTCTAGGGACAGAAAACTATAGGTAGGAAGAGTGTCAGTTTCTTTCACTGTGATAATCCTTGTTTCTAGGGACAGGGAAGGAAAGTGAGGGAAATTCTCCTTGTGCTATAGTGTGCTTTAAAAAAACATTTTTTCTAGGGACAGAAAACTATAGGTAGGAAGAGTGTCAGTTTCTTTCACTCTGATAATCCTTGTTTCTAGGGACAGGGAAGGACAGTGAGGGAAATTCTCCTTGTGCTATAGTGTGCTTTAAAAAAAAAAAATTCTAGGGACAGAAAACTATAGGTAGGAAGAGTGTCAGTTTCTTTCACTGTGATAATCCTTGTTTCTAGGGACAGGGAAGGAAAGTGAGGGAAATTCTCCTTGTGCTATAGTGTGCTTTAAAAAAACATTTTTTCTAGGGACAGAAAACTATATGTAGGAAGAGTGTCAGTTTCTTTCACTGTGATAATCCTTGTTTCTAGGGACAGGGAAGGAAAGTGAGGGAAATTCTCCTTGTGCTATAGTGTGCTTTAAAAAAACATTTTTTCTAGGGACAGAAAACTATAGGTAGGAAGAGTGTCAGTTTCTTTCACTGTGATAATCCTTGTTTCTAGGGACAGGGAAGGAAAGTGAGGGAAATTCTCCTTGTGCTATAGTGTGCTTTAAAAAAACATTTTTTCTAGGGACAGAAAACTATAGGTAGGAAGAGTGTCAGTTTCTTTCACTCTGATAATCCTTGTTTCTAGGGACAGGGAAGGACAGTGAGGGAAATTCTCCTTGTGCTATAGTGTGCTTTAAAAAAAAAAATTTCTAGGGACAGAAAACTATAGGTAGGAAGAGTGTCAGTTTCTTTCACTGTGATAATCCTTGTTTCTAGGGACAGGGAAGGAAAGTGAGGGAAATTCTCCTTGTGCTATAGTGTGCTTTAAAAAAACATTTTTTCTAGGGACAGAAAACTATATGTAGGAAGAGTGTCAGTTTCTTTCACTGTGATAATCCTTGTTTCTAGGGACAGGGAAGGAAAGTGAGGGAAATTCTCCTTGTGCTATAGTGTGCTTTAAAAAAACATTTTTTCTAGGGACAGAAAACTATAGGTAGGAAGAGTGTCAGTTTCTTTCACTGTGATAATCCTTGTTTCTAGGGACAGGGAAGGACAGTGAGGGAAATTCTCCTTGTGCTATAGTGTGCTTTAAAAAAACATTTTTTCTAGGGACAGAAAACTATAGGTAGGAAGAGTGTCAGTTTCTTTCACTGTGATAATCCTTGTTTCTAGGGACAGGGAAGGAAAGTGAGGGAAATTCTCCTTGTGCTATAGTGTGCTTTAAAAAAACATTTTTTCTAGGGACAGAAAACTATAGGTAGGAAGAGTGTCAGTTTCTTTCACTGTGATAATCCTTGTTTCTAGGGACAGGGAAGGACAGTGAGGGAAATTCTCCTTGTGCTATAGTGTGCTTTAAAAAAACATTTTTTCTAGGGACAGAAAACTATAGGTAGGAAGAGTGTCAGTTTCTTTCACTGTGATAATCCTTGTTTCTAGGGACAGGGAAGGAAAGTGAGGGAAATTCTCCTTGTGCTATAGTGTGCTTTAAAAAAAAATTTTTTCTAGGGACAGAAAACTATAGGTAGGAAGAGTGTCAGTTTCTTTCACTGTGATAATCCTTGTTTCTAGGGACAGGGAAGGAAAGTGAGGGAAATTCTCCTTGTGCTATAGTGTGCTTTAAAAAAACATTTTTTCTAGGGACAGAAAACTATAGGTAGGAAGAGTGTCAGTTTCTTTCACTGTGATAATCCTTGTTTCTAGGGGCAGGGAAGGAAAGTGAGGGAAATTCTCCTTGTGCTATAGTGTGCTTTAAAAAAACATTTTTTCTAGGGACAGAAAACTATAGGTAGGAAGAGTGTCAGTTTCTTTCACTGTGATAATCCTTGTTTCTAGGGACAGGGAAGGACAGTGAGGGAAATTCTCCTTGTGCTATAGTGTGCTTTAAAAAAACATTTTTTCTAGGGACAGAAAACTATAGGTAGGAAGAGTGTCAGTTTCTTTCACTGTGATAATCCTTGTTTCTAGGGACAGGGAAGGAAAGTGAGGGAAATTCTCCTTGTGCTATAGTGTGCTTTAAAAAAACATTTTTTCTAGGGACAGAAAACTATAGGTAGGAAGAGTGTCAGTTTCTTTCACTGTGATAATCCTTGTTTCTAGGGACAGGGAAGGACAGTGAGGGAAATTCTCCTTGTGCTATAGTGTGCTTTAAAAAAACATTTTTTCTAGGGACAGAAAACTATAGGTAGGAAGAGTGTCAGTTTCTTTCACTGTGATAATCCTTGTTTCTAGGGACAGGGAAGGACAGTGAGGGAAATTCTCCTTGTGCTATAGTGTGCTTTAAAAAAAAAATTTTTCTAGGGACAGAAAACTATAGGTAGGAAGAGTGTCAGTTTCTTTCACTGTGATAATCCTTGTTTCTAGGGACAGGGAAGGAAAGTGAGGGAAATTCTCCTTGTGCTATAGTGTGCTTTAAAAAAACATTTTTTCTAGGGACAGAAAACTATAGGTAGGAAGAGTGTCAGTTTCTTTCACTGTGATAATCCTTGTTTCTAGGGGCAGGGAAGGAAAGTGAGGGAAATTCTCCTTGTGCTATAGTGTGCTTTAAAAAAACATTTTTTCTAGGGACAGAAAACTATAGGTAGGAAGAGTGTCAGTTTCTTTCACTGTGATAATCCTTGTTTCTAGGGACAGGGAAGGACAGTGAGGGAAATTCTCCTTGTGCTATAGTGTGCTTTAAAAAAACATTTTTTCTAGGGACAGAAAACTATAGGTAGGAAGAGTGTCAGTTTCTTTCACTGTGATAATCCTTGTTTCTAGGGACAGGGAAGGAAAGTGAGGGAAATTCTCCTTGTGCTATAGTGTGCTTTAAAAAAACATTTTTTATAGGGACAGAAAACTATAGGTAGGAAGAGTGTCAGTTTCTTTCACTGTGATAATCCTTGTTTCTAGGGACAGGGAAGGAAAGTGAGGGAAATTCTCCTTGTGCTATAGTGTGCTTTAAAAAAACATTTTTTATAGGGACAGAAAACTATAGGTAGGAAGAGTGTCAGTTTCTTTCACTGTGATAATCCTTGTTTCTAGGGACAGGGAAGGACAGTGAGGGAAATTCTCCTTGTGCTATAGTGTGCTTTAAAAAAACATTTTTTCTAGGGACAGAAAACTATAGGTAGGGAGAGTGTCAGTGTGTTTTACTGTGCAAATCCTTGTTTCTAGGGACAGGGAAGGACAGTGAGGGAAATTCTCCTTGTGCAATAGTGTGCTTTAAAAAAAAAAATTTTCTAGGGACAGAAAACTATAGGTAGGGAGAGTGTTAGTGTGTTTTACTGTGCGAATCCTTGTTTCTAGGGACAGGGAAGGACAGTGAGGGAAATTCTCCTTGTGCTATAGTGTGCTTTAAAAAAACATTTTTTCTAGGTACAGAAAACTATAGGTAGGAAGAGTGTCAGTTTCTTTCACTGTGATAATCCTTGTTTCTAGGGACAGGGAAGGAAAGTGAGGGAAATTCTCCTTGTGCTATAGTGTGCTTTAAAAAAACATTTTTTCTAGGGACAGAAAACTATAGGTAGGAAGAGTGTCAGTTTCTTTCACTGTGATAATCCTTGTTTCTAGGGACAGGGAAGGAAAGTGAGGGAAATTCTCCTTGTGCTATAGTGTGCTTTAAAAAAAAATTTTTTCTAGGGACAGAAAACTATAGGTAGGAAGAGTGTCAGTTTCTTTCACTGTGATAATCCTTGTTTCTAGGGACAGGGAAGGAAAGTGAGGGAAATTCTCCTTGTGCTATAGTGTGCTTTAAAAAAACATTTTTTCTAGGGACAGAAAACTATAGGTAGGAAGAGTGTCAGTTTCTTTCACTGTGATAATCCTTGTTTCTAGGGGCAGGGAAGGAAAGTGAGGGAAATTCTCCTTGTGCTATAGTGTGCTTTAAAAAAACATTTTTTCTAGGGACAGAAAACTATAGGTAGGAAGAGTGTCAGTTTCTTTCACTGTGATAATCCTTGTTTCTAGGGACAGGGAAGGACAGTGAGGGAAATTCTCCTTGTGCTATAGTGTGCTTTAAAAAAACATTTTTTCTAGGGACAGAAAACTATAGGTAGGAAGAGTGTCAGTTTCTTTCACTGTGATAATCCTTGTTTCTAGGGACAGGGAAGGAAAGTGAGGGAAATTCTCCTTGTGCTATAGTGTGCTTTAAAAAAACATTTTTTCTAGGGACAGAAAACTATAGGTAGGAAGAGTGTCAGTTTCTTTCACTGTGATAATCCTTGTTTCTAGGGACAGGGAAGGACAGTGAGGGAAATTCTCCTTGTGCTATAGTGTGCTTTAAAAAAACATTTTTTCTAGGGACAGAAAACTATAGGTAGGAAGAGTGTCAGTTTCTTTCACTGTGATAATCCTTGTTTCTAGGGACAGGGAAGGACAGTGAGGGAAATTCTCCTTGTGCTATAGTGTGCTTTAAAAAAAAATTTTTTCTAGGGACAGAAAACTATAGGTAGGAAGAGTGTCAGTTTCTTTCACTGTGATAATCCTTGTTTCTAGGGACAGGGAAGGAAAGTGAGGGAAATTCTCCTTGTGCTATAGTGTGCTTTAAAAAAACATTTTTTCTAGGGACAGAAAACTATAGGTAGGAAGAGTGTCAGTTTCTTTCACTGTGATAATCCTTGTTTCTAGGGGCAGGGAAGGAAAGTGAGGGAAATTCTCCTTGTGCTATAGTGTGCTTTAAAAAAACATTTTTTCTAGGGACAGAAAACTATAGGTAGGAAGAGTGTCAGTTTCTTTCACTGTGATAATCCTTGTTTCTAGGGACAGGGAAGGACAGTGAGGGAAATTCTCCTTGTGCTATAGTGTGCTTTAAAAAAACATTTTTTCTAGGGACAGAAAACTATAGGTAGGAAGAGTGTCAGTTTCTTTCACTGTGATAATCCTTGTTTCTAGGGACAGGGAAGGAAAGTGAGGGAAATTCTCCTTGTGCTATAGTGTGCTTTAAAAAAACATTTTTTATAGGGACAGAAAACTATAGGTAGGAAGAGTGTCAGTTTCTTTCACTGTGATAATCCTTGTTTCTAGGGACAGGGAAGGAAAGTGAGGGAAATTCTCCTTGTGCTATAGTGTGCTTTAAAAAAACATTTTTTATAGGGACAGAAAACTATAGGTAGGAAGAGTGTCAGTTTCTTTCACTGTGATAATCCTTGTTTCTAGGGACAGGGAAGGACAGTGAGGGAAATTCTCCTTGTGCTATAGTGTGCTTTAAAAAAACATTTTTTCTAGGGACAGAAAACTATAGGTAGGGAGAGTGTCAGTGTGTTTTACTGTGCAAATCCTTGTTTCTAGGGACAGGGAAGGACAGTGAGGGAAATTCTCCTTGTGCAATAGTGTGCTTTAAAAAAAAAAATTTTCTAGGGACAGAAAACTATAGGTAGGGAGAGTGTTAGTGTGTTTTACTGTGCGAATCCTTGTTTCTAGGGACAGGGAAGGACAGTGAGGGAAATTCTCCTTGTGCTATAGTGTGCTTTAAAAAAACATTTTTTCTAGGGACAGAAAACTATAGGTAGGAAGAGTGTCAGTTTCTTTCACTGTGATAATCCTTGTTTCTAGGGACAGGGAAGGAAAGTGAGGGAAATTCTCCTTGTGCTATAGTGTGCTTTAAAAAAACATTTTTTCTAGGGACAGAAAACTATAGGTAGGAAGAGTGTCAGTTTCTTTCACTGTGATAATCCTTGTTTCTAGGGACAGGGAAGGAAAGTGAGGGAAATTCTCCTTGTGCTATAGTGTGCTTTAAAAAAACATTTTTTCTAGGGACAGAAAACTATAGGTAGGAAGAGTGTCAGTTTCTTTCACTCTGATAATCCTTGTTTCTAGGGACAGGGAAGGACAGTGAGGGAAATTCTCCTTGTGCTATAGTGTGCTTTAAAAAAACATTTTTTCTAGGGACAGAAAACTATAGGTAGGAAGAGTGTCAGTTTCTTTCACTGTGATAATCCTTGTTTCTAGGGACAGGGAAGGAAAGTGAGGGAAATTCTCCTTGTGCTATAGTGTGCTTTAAAAAAACATTTTTTCTAGGGACAGAAAACTATAGGTAGGAAGAGTGTCAGTTTCTTTCACTGTGATAATCCTTGTTTCTAGGGACAGGGAAGGAAAGTGAGGGAAATTCTCCTTGTGCTATAGTGTGCTTTAAAAAAACATTTTTTCTAGGGACAGAAAACTATAGGTAGGGAGAGTGTCAGTGTGTTTTACTGTGCGAATCCTTGTTTCTAGGGACAGGGAAGGACAGTGAGGGAAATTCTCCTTGTGCTATAGTGTGCTTTAAAAAAACATTTTTTCTAGGGACAGAAAACTATAGGTAGGGAGAGTGTCAGTTTCTTTCACTGTGATAATCCTTGTTTCTAGGGACAGGGAAGGAAAGTGAGGGAAATTCTCCTTGTGCTATAGTGTGCTTTAAAAAAACATTTTTTCTAGGGACAGAAAACTATAGGTAGGAAGAGTGTCAGTTTCTTTCACTGTGATAATCCTTGTTTCTAGGGACAGGGAAGGAAAGTGAGGGAAATTCTCCTTGTGCTATAGTGTGCTTTAAAAAAACATTTTTTCTAGGGACAGAAAACTATAGGTAGGAAGAGTGTCAGTTTCTTTCACTCTGATAATCCTTGTTTCTAGGGACAGGGAAGGACAGTGAGGGAAATTCTCCTTGTGCTATAGTGTGCTTTAAAAAAAAAAAAATTCTAGGGACAGAAAACTATAGGTAGGAAGAGTGTCAGTTTCTTTCACTGTGATAATCCTTGTTTCTAGGGACAGGGAAGGAAAGTGAGGGAAATTCTCCTTGTGCTATAGTGTGCTTTAAAAAAACATTTTTTCTAGGGACAGAAAACTATATGTAGGAAGAGTGTCAGTTTCTTTCACTGTGATAATCCTTGTTTCTAGGGACAGGGAAGGAAAGTGAGGGAAATTCTCCTTGTGCTATAGTGTGCTTTAAAAAAACATTTTTTCTAGGGACAGAAAACTATAGGTAGGAAGAGTGTCAGTTTCTTTCACTGTGATAATCCTTGTTTCTAGGGACAGGGAAGGAAAGTGAGGGAAATTCTCCTTGTGCTATAGTGTGCTTTAAAAAAACATTTTTTCTAGGGACAGAAAACTATAGGTAGGAAGAGTGTCAGTTTCTTTCACTCTGATAATCCTTGTTTCTAGGGACAGGGAAGGACAGTGAGGGAAATTCTCCTTGTGCTATAGTGTGCTTTAAAAAAAAAAATTTCTAGGGACAGAAAACTATAGGTAGGAAGAGTGTCAGTTTCTTTCACTGTGATAATCCTTGTTTCTAGGGACAGGGAAGGAAAGTGAGGGAAATTCTCCTTGTGCTATAGTGTGCTTTAAAAAAACATTTTTTCTAGGGACAGAAAACTATATGTAGGAAGAGTGTCAGTTTCTTTCACTGTGATAATCCTTGTTTCTAGGGACAGGGAAGGAAAGTGAGGGAAATTCTCCTTGTGCTATAGTGTGCTTTAAAAAAACATTTTTTCTAGGGACAGAAAACTATAGGTAGGAAGAGTGTCAGTTTCTTTCACTGTGATAATCCTTGTTTCTAGGGACAGGGAAGGACAGTGAGGGAAATTCTCCTTGTGCTATAGTGTGCTTTAAAAAAACATTTTTTCTAGGGACAGAAAACTATAGGTAGGAAGAGTGTCAGTTTCTTTCACTGTGATAATCCTTGTTTCTAGGGACAGGGAAGGAAAGTGAGGGAAATTCTCCTTGTGCTATAGTGTGCTTTAAAAAAAAAAATTCTAGGGACAGAAAACTATAGGTAGGAAGAGTGTCAGTTTCTTTCACTGTGATAATCCTTGTTTCTAGGGACAGGGAAGGACAGTGAGGGAAATTCTCCTTGTGCTATAGTGTGCTTTAAAAAAACATTTTTTCTAGGGACAGAAAACTATAGGTAGGAAGAGTGTCAGTTTCTTTCACTGTGATAATCCTTGTTTCTAGGGACAGGGAAGGAAAGTGAGGGAAATTCTCCTTGTGCTATAGTGTGCTTTAAAAAAACATTTTTTCTAGGGACAGAAAACTATAGGTAGGAAGAGTGTCAGTTTCTTTCACTCTGATAATCCTTGTTTCTAGGGACAGGGAAGGAAAGTGAGGGAAATTCTCCTTGTGCTATAGTGTGCTTTAAAAAAGCATTTTTTCTAGGGACAGAAAACTATAGGTAGGGAGAGTGTCAGTGTGTTTTACTGTGCGAATCCTTGTTTCTAGGGACAGGGAAGGACAGTGAGGGAAATTCTCCTTGTGCTATAGTGTGCTTTAAAAAAACATTTTTTCTAGGGACAGAAAACTATAGGTAGGAAGAGTGTCAGTTTCTTTCACTGTGATAATCCTTGTTTCTAGGGACAGGGAAGGAAAGTGAGGGAAATTCTCCTTGTGCTATAGTGTGCTTTAAAAAAACATTTTTTCTAGGGACAGAAAACTATAGGTAGGAAGAGTGTCAGTTTCTTTCACTGTGATAATCCTTGTTTCTAGGGACAGGGAAGGAAAGTGAGGGAAATTCTCCTTGTGCTATAGTGTGCTTTAAAAAAACATTTTTTCTAGGGACAGAAAACTATAGGTAGGAAGAGTGTCAGTTTCTTTCACTGTGATAATCCTTGTTTCTAGGGGCAGGGAAGGAAAGTGAGGGAAATTCTCCTTGTGCTATAGTGTGCTTTAAAAAAACATTTTTTCTAGGGACAGAAAACTATAGGTAGGAAGAGTGTCAGTTTCTTTCACTGTGATAATCCTTGTTTCTAGGGACAGGGAAGGACAGTGAGGGAAATTCTCCTTGTGCTATAGTGTGCTTTAAAAAAACATTTTTTCTAGGGACAGAAAACTATAGGTAGGAAGAGTGTCAGTTTCTTTCACTGTGATAATCCTTGTTTCTAGGGACAGGGAAGGAAAGTGAGGGAAATTCTCCTTGTGCTATAGTGTGCTTTAAAAAAACATTTTTTATAGGGACAGAAAACTATAGGTAGGAAGAGTGTCAGTTTCTTTCACTGTGATAATCCTTGTTTCTAGGGACAGGGAAGGAAAGTGAGGGAAATTCTCCTTGTGCTATAGTGTGCTTTAAAAAAAACATTTTTTATAGGGACAGAAAACTATAGGTAGGAAGAGTGTCAGTTTCTTTCACTGTGATAATCCTTGTTTCTAGGGACAGGGAAGGACAGTGAGGGAAATTCTCCTTGTGCTATAGTGTGCTAAAGCATTCCTCATCAACCATCTTTGAAATCCTTGTTTTTTGGACAGTCAGGGAAATTGTCGTTGTGCTATTCTGTGCAAAAGCAATCATCCTCAACCATATTTAGAAATCCTTAAGTAAAGGGACAGAGAAGGACACCTGAAGGTAGCCCTTATTGCTTTTTTCCCATCTCCCTGCAGGCCATCTATTAGAATGTCTGGAAGGCAAACAAGGAGAGGCAGACAGTCAGGAGGCAATAAAAGAGGGCAAGCAGGCTCTGTGTCTGGGGGCAACAGTGCTGGTCATGGACGCGGTGCATTGTCATCAGCACATGGCCATGGGACACGCTTGTCCTTCTTTTCGGCAGCTGGACATGTTGAGCCACATCATGCCGAAGACTTGGTAGAGTGGATGACCAAGCCCTCCTCCTCCTCCTCATCCTCTCTCACCCAGGCTCAGGGTACTGGCAAAGCAGCTGCCAAAGCGTCCTCTTCCCTGGTATCAATGTCAGACTCATCATCAGTCACTCCTTCCCTAGACCCACCATGTCCTCCTCCTGAGGAGTCCCCCGAACTGTTTGAGCACAGTGTTGGGTACATGCTCCAGGAGGATGCCCAGCGTTTCGAAGGGTCTGATGATGAAACCCAGCTACAGGAAGGCACTAGCGTGAGAGCAAACAGAGGGGATGCTCAAGAAGGACACCAATCTGGCAGTCATGTTCCAGCAGCTGCAGCATACTGCCAGATTGGCTCCAGTGATGAGGAGGGAGGGGATGATGAGGTCACTGACTCCACGTGGGTGCCTAATAGGAGAGAGGAGGAGGAGGAGGATGAGGAGGAGGCACATCTCCAACGAGGCAGGATGCCCTTTGGTGGCCAGCGTAAGGGCAGTACACCGACGGAATCACACCGCAGAGCTCCGCCTGTGCAGGGCGCTGCCTCTGCCCGTCATTCAAAAATTTCTTTGGTGTGGGCCTTTTTTGAGGCTAGTGCATCAGATCGCACAGCTGCTGTTTGCAACATATGTCTCAAGCGTATATCGCGTGGCCAAAACATCAGCCGCTTGGGTACCACATGCCTGACCAGACATATGTTGACCTGCCATGCAGCTCGTTGGCAAGCCTACCTCAAAGACCCACACCAAAGAACAAAGCGGACCTCTCCTTGCACCGCATCAGCTGGGATCTCCAACCCCACTATAACTTCAGTCCTCTCTGAAACATGCACTGAGAGGAATGAAGGTGTAGAATTAGGTGTGTCACAGCCAAGTACTTGCGGCCACTCTGCTAGCAGTACACCGACGTCCGATTCTAGCAGGCAAATTTCCCTGCCCCAGCTGCTGGACCGTCGAAAGAAGTTCACTCCCAGCCATCCACATGCCCAGCGGTTGAATGCTAGCTTGGCTAAATTGCTAGCGCTTCAACTGCTGCCTTTTCAGTTGGTAGACTCGGCCCCCTCCCGTGAGTTTGTGCAATGTGCGGTTCCTCAGTGGCAGGTTCCCAAACGCCACTTTTTCTCACGGAAGGCTATTCCGGCTCTCTACCGGCATGTGGAAGGCAATGTCTTGGCCTCGCTGGACAGGGCGGTCAGCGGTAAGGTGCATATTACCGCTGACTCATGGTCCAGCAGGCATGGACAGGGACGTTACCTTTCTTTCACTGTGATAATCCTTGTTTCTAGGGACAGGGAAGGACAGTGAGGGAAATTCTCCTTGTGCTATAGTGTGCTTTAAAAAAACATTTTTTCTAGGGACAGAAAACTATAGGTAGGAAGAGTGTCAGTTTCTTTCACTGTGATAATCCTTGTTTCTAGGGACAGGGAAGGACAGTGAGGGAAATTCTCCTTGTGCTATAGTGTGCTAAAGCATTCCTCATCAACCATCTTTGAAATCCTTGTTTTTTGGACAGTCAGGGAAATTGTCGTTGTGCTATTCTGTGCAAAAGCAATCATCCTCAACCATATTTAGAAATCCTTAAGTAAAGGGACAGAGAAGGACACCTGAAGGTAGCCCTTATTGCTTTTTTCCCATCTCCCTGCAGGCCATCTATTAGAATGTCTGGAAGGCAAACAAGGAGAGGCAGACAGTCAGGAGGCAATAAAAGAGGGCAAGCAGGCTCTGTGTCTGGGGGCAACAGTGCTGGTCGTGGACGCGGTGCATTGTCATCAGCACATGGCCATGGGACACGCTTGTCCTTCTTTTCGGCAGCTGGACATGTTGAGCCACATCATGCCGAAGACTTGGTAGAGTGGATGACCAAGCCCTCCTCCTCCTCCTCATCCTCTCTCACCCAGACTCAGGGTACTGGCAAAGCAGCTGCCAAAGCGACCTCTTCCCTGGTATCAATGTCAGACTCATAATCAGTCACTCCTTCCCTAGACCCACCATGTCCTCCTCCTGAGGAGTCCCCCGAACTGTTTGAGCACAGTGTTGGGTACATGCTCCAGGAGGATGCCCAGCGTTTCGAAGGGTCTGATGATGAAACCCAGCTACAGGAAGGCACTAGCGTGAGAGCAGACAGAGGGGATGCTCAAGAAGGACACCAATCTGGCAGTCATGTTCCAGCAGCTGCAGCATACTGCCAGATTGGCTCCAGTGATGAGGAGGGAGGGGATGATGAGGTCACTGACTCCACGTGGGTGCCTAATAGGAGAGAGGAGGAGGAGGAGGATGAGGAGGAGGCACATCTCCAACGAGGCAGGATGCCCTTTGGTGGCCAGCGTAAGGGCAGTACACCGACGGAATCACACCGCAGAGCTCCGCCTGTGCAGGGCGCTGCCTCTGCCCGTCATTCAAAAAGTTCTTTGGTGTGGGCCTTTTTTGAGGCTAGTGCATCAGATCGCACAGCTGCTGTTTGCAACATATGTCTCAAGCGTATATCGAGTGGCCAAAACATCAGCCGCTTGGGTACCACATGCCTGACCAGACATATGTTGACCTGCCATGCAGCTTGTTGGCAAGCCTACCTCAAAGACCCACACCAAAGAACAAAGCGGACCTCTCCTTGCACCGCATCAGCTGGGATCTCCAACCCCACTATAACTTCAGTCCTCTCTGAAACATGCACTGAGAGGAATGAAGGTGTAGAATTAGGTGTGTCACAGCCAAGTACTTGCGGCCACTCTGCTAGCAGTACACCGACGTCCGATTCTAGCAGGCAAATTTCCCTGCCCCAGCTGCTGGACCGTCGAAAGAAGTTCACTCCCAGCCATCCACATGCCCAGCGGTTGAATGCTAGCTTGGCTAAATTGCTAGCGCTTCAACTGCTGCCTTTTCAGTTGGTAGACTCGGCCCCCTTCCGTGAGTTTGTGCAATGTGCGGTTCCTCAGTGGCAGGTTCCCAAACGCCACTTTTTCTCACGGAAGGCTATTCCGGCTCTCTACCGGCACGTGGAAGGCAATGTCTTGGCCTCGCTGGACAGGGCGGTCAGCGGTAAGGTGCATATTACCGCTGACTCATGGTCCAGCAGGCATGGACAGGGACGTTACCTTTCTTTCACGGCCCATTGGGTCACTCTTTTGGCAGCTGGGAAGGATGCAGGACAAGGTGCAGTAGTGTTGGAGGTTGTTCCACCGCCACGCCTCCAAAATGCTACTACTGGTTGTGACACACCTCTCTCCTCCACCCCCTCCTCTTCTTCTTCCTCCATGGCCTCTTCCTGTGGTTTGTCCTATGAACCAGCGGTGCTCCGTAGCCGTTCAAGGGGCTACGCAAGTACGCAGGCAAAAAGATGCCATGCCGTGCTTGCGCTGGTGTGTTTGGGGGACAGAAGCCACACTGGGGCAGAGGTCCTGTCTGCTCTGCAGGGCCAGGCCGAGAGGTGGTTGACGCCACGCCAGCTTAAGCCAGGAATGGTGGTTTGCGACAATGGCACCAACCTCCTCTCCGCCCTCCGACAGGGACAACTGACCCATGTGCCCTGTGTGGCTCACGTCCTTAACCTGGTGGTGCAGCGGTTCTTGGGCAGGTACCCGGGCTTACAGGATGTCCTGAGGCAGGCCAGGAAAGTCTGTGTGCATTTCCGCAGATCTTATAATGCCAGTGCTCGCCTGGCTGAGCTGCAAAAGGAGTTGAACCTGCCCAAGAACCGCCTTATATGTGACATGCCCACCAGGTGGAACTCAACGTTGGCCATGCTGCAGCGGCTGCACACGCAGCAGAGGGCCATCAATGAGTACCTGTGCGACTACGGCACCAGGACAGGGTCAGGGGAGCTTGGTTTTTTTTCTCCACGCCAGTGGGGCATGATCAGGGATGCATGCACTGTCCTGGCACCATTTGAGGAGGCCACGAGGATGGTGAGCAGTGACAGTGCATGCATCAGTGACACTGTACCTCTTGTCCACCTGTTGGAGCACACGCTGCGTGGAATAATGGACAGGGCACTTGAGGCAGAACAGAGGCAGGAAGAGGAGGACTTCCTTGCCTCTCAAGGCCCCCTTTACCCAGACAGTGTTCCTTCTGTCCCACCCATCGCACAGGAAGAGGAGGAGGAGAAGGAGGAGGAGGAGGAGGATTGTGTCAGCATGGAGGTGGAGGCTGGCACTCAGCATCATCAGCAGCAGTCTTTTAGGGATGATTTACAGTCCCAAGAAACCAGTGGACTTGTACGTGGCTGGGAGGAGGTGGCTGCGGATCATGTCGTCCTTAGTGACCCAGAGGACTCCGGAGCGAATGCCTCAGCAAACCTACGCTGCATGGCCTCCCTGATCCTGCAAAGTCTGCGGAAGGATCCTCGTATTCTTCGGATCAAGGAGAGGGACCATTACTGGCTGGCCACTCTCCTTGATCCACGGTACAAGGGTAAGGTTGCGGACCTTATGTTACCGTCGCAGAGGGAGCAGAGGATGAGACAACTCCGGGAGGCCTTGCAGAAAGGTCTGTGCAACGCGTTCCCAGAGACTGGGAGGTTACAAACTCCTGGTCCTGGACAACGAGTTGCTGAGGCTTCGGCCAGTCAAAGAAGGAGTGGTGGGGAAGGTGGCCATCTGACCGATGCGTTCAGACAATTCTTTAGTCCGCAGCCCCAAAGTATGATCGGTTCCAGCAACCATCGCCAGCGTCTGATAAACATGGTGCAGGAATATCTAGGGGCAAGGTCAGACTTGGACACCTTCCCCACCGAAAATCCTCTGGCTTACTGGGTCTTGAGGATGGATCACTGGCCAGAGCTTGCACAGTATGCAATTGAGCTACTGGCCTGTCCTGCATCCAGCGTTCTTTCGGAACGCACATTCAGTGCTGCTGGAGGATTTGTCACGGATCACAGGGTGCGCCTGTCCACCGACTCGGTTGATCGACTGACTTTCATCAAGATGAACCAGTCTTGGATCACCACCAGCTACCACACACCTGATGCTGATATAACAGACTAATTGATTTTAACATGTCACATCCCTTCAAGACTGATGCTGATGATGAGTGCCTGTGCTGTTATGTTGACTGGCTATCCTCCTCCTCCGAGTCCTCAATGATACGATTGATGATGATAGCTTGGAAGATCATTTTTGTTTATGGGTGCCGCCACCAGTGGCTAAGGCCCAATTTTTCAGCCCCTGTTTTACAGGGGCGTGTAATTACAATTTTTTTAGCAATAATTTGCCATAGGGCTCATTGCTGTGCTCCAAGTACAGTATCTGTGAGGGGTTGGAGTGTTGTGGCACCAGTGCCTAAGGCCCAATTTTTCAGCACCTGTTTAACAGGGGCGTGTCATTACAATTTTTGAAGCAATACTTTGCAACAGGGCTCATTGCTGTGCTCCAAGTACAGTATCTGTGAGGGGTTGTAGTGTTGTGCCACCAGTGCCTAAGGCCCAATTTTTCAGCCCCTGTTCAACAGGGGCATGCAATTACAGTTCTTGATCTAATAATTCACAGCAGGGCCCATTGCTGCACCCACCAAGAGTAACTCTGAGGGCTTACAGTGTTGTGGCAACGCCACCACCACCACCACCACGAAAGGCCCAATTTTTCAGCCCCTGTTCAAAAGGGGCATGTAATTACAATTCTTGATCTAATAATTCACAGCAGGGCCCATTCCTGCACCCACCAAGAGTAACTCTGAGGGCTTACAGTGTTGTGGCAACGCCACCACCACCACCACCACGAAAGGCCCAATTTTTCAGCCCCTGTTCAAAAGGGGCATGTAATTACAATTCTTGATCTAATAATTCACAGCAGGGCCCATTGCTGCACCCACCAAGAGTAACTCTGAGGGCTTACAGTGTTGTGGCAACACCACCACCACCACCACGAAAGGCACAATTTTTCAGCCCCTGTTCAACAGGGGCATGCAATTACAATTCTTGATCTAATAATTCACAGCAGGGCCCATTGCTGCACCCACCAAGAGTAACTGTCAGGACTTACAGTGTTGTGGCACCAGCACCACCATCAAAGGCCCAATTTTTACTACCACTGTTCAACAATTATATGTAATTAAAATTCCTGATATAATAGTTGACAGCAGGGCGTTCCAGCACCAACCAAGAGTAACTGTGAGTGCTTACAGTGTTGTGCCAACACCAACAACTAAGGGGCCTATTTCTGCAGAGTATATACGGCAGGTCCCTACTTTCAAACATCCAACTTACAAACGACTCCTACTTGCAAACGCAAGAAGACAACAGGAAGTGAGAGGAAATCTACCCCTAGGAAGGAAAATTCTCTCCTGTAAGAATTAATATGGGAGAAAGGTGTCTCCTCTGTACTGATGCTTTATCACCAATCCTTGTTTCAAGAAAAACACCACATTTCAAAAACAGTTGTCATTGGGACGGAAAGTCAGGTGAAATGTTCTGAACAGGGGCACAGACAGCAAAACAAATGTTACAGGGGTGATAACCCTTACCTATGTTTTCCAAAAAGTTTAAAAATAGATTTTTGGGCTGGAGCTACACTTAAACAATGTACCTGTTCAAAATTACAAACAGATTCTACATAAGAACAAACCTACAGTCCCTGTCTTGTATGCACCGCCTGTATACGGCTGTTCAGAGTATATAGGGCCTTTTTTATTTTATGTGCGGGGTTCCCCTTAATATCCATACAAGACCCAAAGGGGCTGGTAATGGGCTGGGGTAGGGGGGGGGGGTCATGGGGTAGCTATGCCATTTTTCTTAAAGATTTTCATCCATATTACCGGGACCAGACATTACATTAAAGCCGCAAGCAGTTTTAAATGTTTTTTTTTTTCCTTTAGAAGTGTCATTTTGTGCAGGGACAGTTCTAAACACGGGAAACACGTGGCACTTCACAGGCATACTTTAGACACCCCCCAGGTACGATATTTAAAGGAATATTTGACTTTTTTTTTTTCACTTTATGCATCATTAAAATGACTGCTCCCGAAAAACGACCGTTTTTAAAACTTCTTTTTGCATTGATACATGTCCCCTGGTGCACAACCCGGGTTCCCAAACCCTTTTTAGGACAATAACATGCATAATAGTTGTTATAATTAGCACTTTAGAATTCGAACGTTCGCATCCATTGTATTTAATAGGGTTCTAATGTTCGTACGAACTTTCGGTCCGTTCGCGGGTTCTGGTGCGAACCGAACCCGGGGGTGTTCGGCTCATCACTACTCACTAGCGTGTAGCCAGTTACTTGGCTATAGAAAAAGAGACAGCAAAGTTAGGACACTATGCTGAAGTTGTTCTCTGTGTACAGTACTATCCTCAGACTTTCATTCTGAACAGATTGACACCATCTCACCTCCACCCACCAGGGGGAGATGACAAGTCAAAAGAGCTCAAGAGAATTGTATGCTGGCCACATTGGACTGTGGGAGTTGAAGTTCAGAAGGGGGGCCATGCTGTGGAAACCTGTGTACCACTGGACTGCAGTTCCCAGACAGGGACGGTGTTAAGGTGGAGAAAGAGCTGTTTTTTACTGGGCTGTGGGCTGAGTGACTTACTCTTGCAGCAAGGGTGACTGGGGTGTGCACATCTATGTATCTTCCTGAGTATACGCCATCCAGCTATTAGCCAGCGGCCAGAGACAGAGATCAGGATCATGTGTGCTGGGTAGGTTGACCACATTTCCAAACTACCATTCAGGGACACCCCCCCTTCCCAAAAATCAGCTTGTGCTGTAACGAATCACAGCACAGTTATTGGACACAAGAGGCAGGATTTATTATTTCTCCAATCACAAGAAGGGGGCGGGGATTGTGCTTCTCCCGACATTCCCGGCCAGGACAAGCACTGTCAGTGAGTAAAGCGGTGATGTGGTGGCCTTTTTTTGGGGCCATCAGATCGGCCCTTGGGAATAGCTGTGTCAGTTTTATTCCGGGATACTGTATTGTCCTGGCATAAAGGTACCCGGGACAGACCTGCAAAATGCGGGACTGTCCCGGGCAATCCGGGACACGTGGTCACCCTAGTGCTGGGGGACTAGAAAGTGAGTGGACCTGTGTGTGCAGAGGCCAAGGACTGAGCCACAGGCTGATCAGGCTGCAACATCTTTCTGCAGGGAGACAGGAATGCTGTTGGTCGGTAAACTGATGACCGGGCCACTTCAGGCAGATTCAGATGTCTGAACAGCGGGACTGTCATGGCTGTATCACTGGGACTGGTGAGATGGTACTGCTGCCATTGACCTTTTGCTGCTAGTAGAGACTAAGCACATAGGGACTGGACATTTGTCTAGCAGCCAGTGTTAATTTAGTCACCGAAAATATTTGAATCAATGAAATTAACACAATTTTAGTCAACTAAAACTATTCAGATTAATTAAATATGACTAAAACTAAAATGGTGTTTTAGTAAAAAGACTATGACTAAAACTAAATCGAAATTTTACATCAAAATGAACACTGCATTAGCACATAAGAATAAGTAAGGGGTATTTACTAAGCCGCTGAAAGAAAACAATTATGAAAAAGGACCTTCCTATTTTTTTGCTTATTATTTACTTTTTTTTGTTGTTGTAGTAGTGCAACTATTCCCCTAGCATAAATCTTCTTATTCCCTCCCCGCAATTCCCCTCCCAGCACATACCTCTGTTTATCTCCTTCCACCAGTCTCTTCCATTTCTGTTGTTTGTGTAGCAACGTTGTGTATTTGAACATATCTTCACAGACTACAATTTGTGCCTAATTAGGAACTTAGCTCCCTCTGGTGCTCGTTTGTATTATAGTTTGGAAGTTGTTTGGTTCTGTCATAAGAACAAACAAAAAATGACGGCGTGAGGAGCGGATACAGAAATACCAATTATAAAATGTGGGAGATGGTGCGGTAGTACAATACTATAGTAAACCTTATAGGAAAGGTATAAAAATTACAAATAATAAATAATAAACACAAGTAGATAAAGGTAATAAAGTCCCAATAATATAAGTCCATATAATAGCAGTAGTACTGGAGCTGGTTAAGAATGTATATAATTACATAAGCACTGTTGGCAGCATCTTTAAGAGTGAAGTAGGCTCTGTGGATGAAAAAGAAAAAGAAAAAATGCGCCTACTAAGTGCAGTGTGTAAAACTCGGTTTTAATGGTACATAAAAATCAGCCAAATGGCTACTCAAAGGATAGTGGTTAAAACATTGTATGAAAGTGGTGATGATAGTCTGCAGGGGATATCTCCTCGGTCTCCGGAGGTCCCGTAGCGCGGTGTTGCTCTAGTAATGAATCCTAGTGTTGTTAAACCAGAGGGAGCAAGTGTGGGTATCCGGCAGTCAGGAAGTCACTGCGCCGCAGCGTGCAGGTCAAGCCGAAGCGCAAACAGCTACGGCGACAGGAAGTGACGTCAGAGCGGGCTCAGATAGATGACGCGTTTCAATGCTTCCGCATTTTCTTCAGATCTAATTGGTGGGGGAAGCTGCCAGTCTTATATGTGTTCCCAGGAGCGGTACAGCGAATGGCGTTTCGGCGTTTAAAAAAAAAAAGAAATACAAAGATGCTGTGATCGACTAACCACATTGAGAGTAATAAATTATAAAAAACAATATACATATAAACATATATCGGCATATATGGATAAAAACATCAATTGGACAACATCATGAAAGGGAAACAGTATAAAAAATTGTATAAACGTGAGGTTATTATGTATGGAAGAACGCACTCTGCCATACAGTATGTATCTACAAGAGGAGGGGGATCTGTCATCAGAAGTAATAGTGTATGTTAATGCACACCTTATATACTCACAAAATTAGATACATGGTATGCATAAGATATTAAGGGATGAAATGTGCATTTTATGTGTGCATGCGCACTTGTATATTCAGGGAAAGTTATATAAATAAAACAGAGTTATTTTTATTTTTATTGTCCTATAGGGAATATGTACAATACTATTATAGTATGCATGTGACAATATGCACATGCATATCTATATGACTTTATATGGGCAAAACTAAAAATAGATAATGGTACATGCCTATACATAGGATGCTTAGTATGAGCACACCTGTGCATTTCACGACCCTCAATTAGCATACAATGGGAATACTAATAAAGATGATTAATGCACATGCATGGGGTGCTTGATGTAAGCACACACATACAGTGCATATATGAAAAGGATAAATACAATGAATATGTATAATAAAATTAGATGAAATTAAATAATAATGGTTCATGCGCATGCATGGGGTGCTCAATCTAAGCACACACATGCAGCACATGACCAAATGTGATACCATGGAATGGGAAAGGAAGAGGGGGTGGAGGAAAAATGGGGAGAGGAGGAGGGAAGGGGGAAAGAAAAAGGGGGGAAAAAAAGGAAGGGAAAAAGAAAGAAGGGGAATCTTTCTGCAGGTGTATACTTGTCTGGTATGTATTCTAGAATCTATACCTGGAGAGCAGAAATATCCTTGAGAAGATGGATATTAAAATGTCTGGATACGCTATATTGGGGACTACTTTCTTTGACTGCTCGGCGATGTTCGCCGAATCTGGCTCGTAATGCTCGAATGGTTCTGCCCACGTATAATAGACCACATGGACAGGATATGTTTTGCTGTTGGCTATGAAGCTTTTTTTACCATGATGAACATGGGTACAGGTAAGGCACAAGGCCTTATTGCATCTAAACATACCTACCAGAGGTATTAGGGTCAGTTGTTTGAATTTGGTCAATTTTACTACTGTTTTAGTTTTGCTAGGTGCGATTCTACCTTCTACATTGGGAGCCCTACGGTATGCGAATTTTGGCAGTATGTATGGGAAGTGATTGAGTTAGGTGAGGGTCTTGTTTTAAAATAGACCAATGTTTGTAGAAGATTCTTTCCATTTTCTTGTGACTGTGGTGGTACTGTGTAATAAATCTGGTAACTGGCATAGAGGTCTGTTTTTGCTTATCTATCATGCTGTCTGTATGGTACGTTAGACGTGCATTGTCTACAAGATCAGGTGGATAACCTTTATCAATGAATTTGGTTTTTAGGATATACTCTGTTTCGTAGTCCTCTAATCTAGTACAGTTTCGCCTATGCCGATGGAATTGGCTTTTTGGGATATTCTGGATCCATTTTGGGTGGTGACTAGTATAGTGCAAAAAAGAATTGCCTGCTGTGGGTTTTGTATAGTTTTTGATTGTTATATCTTTGTTATGGTGAATGAATTTGGAGCAACAGTAGGGGCAAAATTAAGGCCTCGTGCTAACTAGGGAGGAGCTCGGTGTTCGAGTCGAACATACGTTTGACTCGAACATCGGCTGTTCGATCGTTCGACAAAGATCGAACGATTTGGGCCGTTCGCGCCAAATTCGAGTGCCGCGAACGGCCCACAGTGCACTACGCCATCGCAGTGCAATCCAGGCGCTGTGATTGGCCAAGCATGCACTGTGACCCCGCATGCTTGGCCAATCACAGCGCCGGCAGCGAGGAGAGCCATAATTGGCCACAGGCAGGATGCCTGTGGCCAATTATAGCTCAGGGGGATTTAGTACACACCCCACACTATAAAAGGCCGCCAGCACGGCGGCCTTGTGTAGTGTGTTCCGGTTCAGGGAGAGAGAAGGATAGGCAGGGACAGTGTCAGTGCTATTTGTTCATTTAACTTGTGTGCAGGGAGAGAGAAGGATAGGCAGGGACAGTGTCAGTGATATTCTTTGCTAAACCTTGTGTGCAGGGAGAGAGAAGGATAGGCAGGGGACAGTGTAAGTGTCATTTTTGCCAAGCCTCCTGCACAGTATACACCTGAAGCTAGCCCTTATTGCTGTGGTTTTCCTGTTGTGTAACACAGGCAGGCATCTGCAGCACTTACAGCGGGCGTAGTGTGCTTCCTGCACATTATACACCTGAAGCTAGCCCTTATTGCTCGTAGTTTTTTTCTTTTGTGTTACACTAACAGGCATCTGCAGCACTTACAGCAGGTATAGTGTGCTTCCTGCAAAATATACACCTGAAGCTAGCCCTATTGCTGTGTTTTCCTGTTGTGTAACACAGGCTGGCATCTGCAGCACTTACAGCGGGTGTAGTGTGCCTCCTGCACATTATACACCTGAAGCTAGCCCTTATTGCTGTTTTTTCCTGTTGTGTAACACAGGCAGGCATCTGCAGCACTTACAGCGGGTGTAGTGTGCTTCCTGCACAGTTTACACCTGAAGCTAGCCCTTATTGCTGTGTTTTCCTGTTGTGTAACACAGGCAGGCATCTGCAGCACTTACAGCGGGCATAGTGTGCCTCCTGCACATTATACACCTGAAGCTAGCCCTTATTGCTGTTTTTTCCTGTTGTGTAACACAGGCAGGCATCTGCAGCACTTACAGCGGGTGTAGTGTGCTTCCTGCACAGTTTACACCTGAAGCTAGCCCTTATTTCTGTGTTTTCCTGTTGTGTAACACAGGCAGGCATCTGCAGCACTTACAGCGGGCGTAGTGTGCCTCCTGCACATTATACACCTGAAGCTAGCCCTTATTGCTCGTGGTTTTTTCTTTTGTGTTACACTAACAGACATCTGCAGCACTTACAGTGAATGAATTTGGAGCAACAGTAGGGGCAAAATTAAGGCCTCGTGCTAACTAGGGATGAGCTCGGTGTTCGATCGTTCGACAAAGATCGAACGATTTGGGCCGTTCGCGCCAAATTCCAGTGACGCGAACGGCCCACAATGCACTACGCCATCGCAGTGCAATCCAGGCGCTGTGATTGGCCAAGCATGCAAAGTGACCCCACATGCTTGGCCAATCACAGCGCCGGCAGCGAGGAGAGCCATAATTGGCCACAGGCAGGATGCCTGTAGCCAATTATAGCTCAGGGGCAGGGATGAGCTTCGTGTTCGAGTCGAACATACGTTCGACTCGAACATCGGCTGTTCGATCGTTCGACGAAGATCGAACGATTTGGGCCGTTCGCGCCAAATTCGAGTGACGCGAACGGCCCACAATGCACTACGCCATCGCAGTGTCATCCAGGCGCTGTGATTGGCCAAGCATGCACTGTGACCCCGCATGCTTGGCCAATCACAGCGCCGGCAGCGAGGAGAGCAATGATTGGCCACAGGCAGGATGCCTGTGGCCAATTATTGCTGAGGGTGTTTAGTACACGCCCCACACTATAAAAGGCCGCCAGCACGGCGGCCTAGTGTAGTGTGTTCCGGAGCAGGGATAGAGCAGCATAGGCAGGGACAGTGACTGTTATTTCTTTCTTGCTTAACCTGGATTCCTTTAGTTTAGGGAAAGAGAAGGATAGGTAGGGAGAGTGTCAGTGTGTTTTGTGCTTGTGCTATAGTGTGCTTAAAAAAAACATTTATTCTAGGGACAGAAAACTGTAGGTAGGGACAGTGTCAGTTTCTTTCACTCTGCAAGTCCTTGTTTCCAGGGACCTGGAAGGACAGTGAGTGAATTGTCCTTGTGCTATATTGTGCTTAAAAAAACATTTATTCTAGGGACAGAAAACTGTAGGTAGGGAGAGTGTCAGTTTCTTTCACTCTGCAAGTCCTTGTTTCCAGGGACCTGGAAGGACAGTGAGTGAATTGTCCTTGTGCTATATTGTGATTAAAAAAAACATTTTTTCTAGGGACAGAAAACTGTAGGTAGGGAGAGTGTTTTTTTTCTTTCACTCTGCAAGTCCTTGTTTCCAGGGACCTGTAAGGACAGTGAGTGAATTGTTCTTGTGCTATATTGTGATTAAAAAAAACATTTTTTCTAGGGACAGAAAACTGTAGGTAGGGAGAGTGTTTTTTTTCTTTCACTCTGCAAGTCCTTGTTTCCAGGGACCTGGAAGGACAGTGAGTGAATTGTCCATGTGCTATATTGTGCTTAAAAAAACATTTATTCTAGGGACAGAAAACTGTAGGTAGGGAGAGTGTCAGTTTATTTCACTCTGCAAGTCCTTGTTTCCAGGGACCTGTAAGGACAGTGAGTGAATTGTCCTTGTGCTATATTGTGATTAAAAAAAACATTTTTTCTAGGGACAGAAAACTGTAGGTAGGGAGAGTGTTTTTTTTTCTTTCACTCTGCAAGTCCTTGTTTCCAGGGACCTGTAAGGACAGTGAGTGAATTGTCCTTGTGCTATATTGTGCTTAAAAAAAACATTTATTCTAGGGACAGAAAACTGTAGGTAGGGAGAGTGTTTTTTTTCTTTCACTCTGCAAGTCCTTGTTTCCAGGGACCTGTAAGGACAGTGAGTGAATTTTTCTTGTGCTATATTGTGATTAAAAAAAACATTTTTTCTAGGGACAGAAAACTGTAGGTAGGGAGAGTGTTTTTTTTCTTTCACTCTGCAAGTCCTTGTTTCCAGGGACCTGTAAGGACAGTGAGTGAATTTTTCTTGTGCTATATTGTGATTAAAAAAAACATTTTTTCTAGGGACAGAAAACTGTAGGTAGGGAGAGTGTTTTTTTTCTTTCACTCTGCAAGTCCTTGTTTCCAGGGACCTGTAAGGACAGTGAGTGAATTTTTCTTGTGCTATATTGTGATTAAAAAAAACATTTTTTCTAGGGACAGAAAACTGTAGGTAGGGAGAGTGTTTTTTTTCTTTCACTCTGCAAGTCCTTGTTTCCAGGGACCTGTAAGGACAGTGAGTGAATTGTTCTTGTGCTATATTGTGATTTAAAAAAACATTTTTTCTAGGGACAGAAAACTGTAGGTAGGGAGAGTGTTTTTTTTTCTTTCACTCTGCAAGTCCTTGTTTCCAGGGACCTGTAAGGACAGTGAGTGAATTGTTCTTGTGCTATATTGTGATTAAAAAAAACATTTTTTCTAGGGACAGAAAACTGTAGGTAGGGAGAGTGTTTTTTTTTTCTTTCACTCTGCAAGTCCTTGTTTCCAGGGACCTGTAAGGACAGTGAGTGAATTTTTCTTGTGCTATATTGTGATTAAAAAAAACATTTTTTCTAGGGACAGAAAACTGTAGGTAGGGAGAGTGTTTTTTTTCTTTCACTCTGCAAGTCCTTGTTTCCAGGGACCTGTAAGGACAGTGAGTGAATTGTTCTTGTGCTATATTGTGATTAAAAAAAACATTTTTTCTAGGGACAGAAAACTGTAGGTAGGGAGAGTGTTTTTTTTCTTTCACTCTGCAAGTCCTTGTTTCCAGGGACCTGTAAGGACAGTGAGTGAATTGTTCTTGTGCTATATTGTGATTAAAAAAAACATTTTTTCTAGGGACAGAAAACTGTAGGTAGGGAGAGTGTTTTTTTTCTTTCACTCTGCAAGTCCTTGTTTCCAGGGACCTGTAAGGACAGTGAGTGAATTTTTCTTGTGCTATATTGTGATTAAAAAAAACATTTTTTCTAGGGACAGAAAACTGTAGGTAGGGAGAGTGTTTTTTTTCTTTCACTCTGCAAGTCCTTGTTTCCAGGGACCTGAAAGGACAGTGAGTGAATTTTTCTTGTGCTATATTGTGATTAAAAAAAACATTTTTTCTAGGGACAGAAAACTGTAGGTAGGGAGAGTGTTTTTTTTCTTTCACTCTGCAAGTCCTTGTTTCCAGGGACCTGTAAGGACAGTGAGTGAATTTTTCTTGTGCTATATTGTGATTAAAAAAAACATTTTTTCTAGGGACAGAAAACTGTAGGTAGGGAGAGTGTTTTTTTTCTTTCACTCTGCAAGTCCTTGTTTCCAGGGACCTGTAAGGACAGTGAGTGAATTTTTCTTGTGCTATATTGTGATTAAAAAAAACATTTTTTCTAGGGACAGAAAACTGTAGGTAGGGAGAGTGTTTTTTTTCTTTCACTCTGCAAGTCCTTGTTTCCAGGGACCTGTAAGGACAGTGAGTGAATTGTTCTTGTGCTATATTGTGATTAAAAAAAACATTTTTTCTAGGGACAGAAAACTGTAGGTAGGGAGAGTGTTTTTTTTCTTTCACTCTGCAAGTCCTTGTTTCCAGGGACCTGAAAGGACAGTGAGTGAATTTTTCTTGTGCTATATTGTGATTAAAAAAAACATTTTTTCTAGGGACAGAAAACTGTAGGTAGGGAGAGTGTTTTTTTTCTTTCACTCTGCAAGTCCTTGTTTCCAGGGACCTGTAAGGACAGTGAGTGAATTTTTCTTGTGCTATATTGTGATTAAAAAAAACATTTTTTCTAGGGACAGAAAACTGTAGGTAGGGAGAGTGGTTTTTTTCTTTCACTCTGCAAGTCCTTGTTTCCAGGGACCTGTAAGGACAGTGAGTGAATTTTTCTTGTGCTATATTGTGATTAAAAAAAACATTTTTTCTAGGGACAGAAAACTGTAGGTAGGGAGAGTGTTTTTTTTCTTTCACTCTGCAAGTCCTTGTTTCCAGGGACCTGTAAGGACAGTGAGTGAATTTTTCTTGTGCTATATTGTGATTAAAAAAAAACATTTTTTCTAGGGACAGAAAACTGTAGGTAGGGAGAGTGTTTTTTTTTCTTTCACTCTGCAAGTCCTTGTTTCCAGGGACCTGTAAGGACAGTGAGTGAATTTTTCTTGTGCTATATTGTGATTAAAAAAAACATTTTTTCTAGGGACAGAAAACTGTAGGTAGGGAGAGTGTTTTTTTTCTTTCACTCTGCAAGTCCTTGTTTCCAGGGACCTGTAAGGACAGTGAGTGAATTGTTCTTGTGCTATATTGTGATTAAAAAAAACATTTTTTCTAGGGACAGAAAACTGTAGGTAGGGAGAGTGTTTTTTTTCTTTCACTCTGCAAGTCCTTGTTTCCAGGGACCTGTAAGGACAGTGAGTGAATTTTTCTTGTGCTATATTGTGATTAAAAAAAACATTTTTTCTAGGGACAGAAAACTGTAGGTAGGGAGAGTGTTTTTTTTCTTTCACTCTGCAAGTCCTTGTTTCCAGGGACCTGTAAGGACAGTGAGTGAATTTTTCTTGTGCTATATTGTGATTAAAAAAAACATTTTTTCTAGGGACAGAAAACTGTAGGTAGGGAGAGTGTTTTTTTTCTTTCACTCTGCAAGTCCTTGTTTCCAGGGACCTGTAAGGACAGTGAGTGAATTTTTCTTGTGCTATATTGTGATTAAAAAAAACATTTTTTCTAGGGACAGAAAACTGTAGGTAGGGAGAGTGTTTTTTTTCTTTCACTCTGCAAGTCCTTGTTTCCAGGGACCTGTAAGGACAGTGAGTGAATTGTTCTTGTGCTATATTGTGATTAAAAAAAACATTTTTTCTAGGGACAGAAAACTGTAGGTAGGGAGAGTGTTTTTTTTCTTTCACTCTGCAAGTCCTTGTTTCCAGGGACCTGTAAGGACAGTGAGTGAATTGTCCTTGTGCTATATTGTGCTTAAAAAAAACATTTATTCTAGGGACAGAAAACTGTAGGTAGGGAGAGTGTCAGTTTCTTTCACTGTGAAAGTCCTTGTTTCAAGGGACAGAGAAGGACACCTGAAGGTAGCCCTTATTGCTTTTTTCCCATCTCCGTGCAGGCCATCTATTAGAATGTCTGGAAGGCAAACAAGGAGAGGCAGACAGTCAGGAGGCAATAAAAGAGGGCAAGCAGGCTCTGTGTCTGGGGGCAACAGTGCTGGTCGTGGACGCGGTGCATTGTCATCAGCACATGGCCATGGGACACGCTTGTCCTTCTTTTCGGCAGCTGGACATGTTGAGCCACATCATGCCGAAGACTTGGTAGAGTGGATGACCAAGCCCTCCTCCTCCTCCTCATCCTCTCTCACCCAGGCTCAGGGTACTGGAAAAGCAGCTGCCAAAGCGTCGTCTTCCCTGGTATCAATGTCAGACAAATCATCAGTCACTCCTTCCCTAGACCCACCATGTCCTCCTCCTGAGGAGTCCCCCGAACTGTTTCAGCACAGTGTTGGGTACATGCTCCAGGAGGATGCCCAGCGTTTCGAAGGGTCTGATGATGAAACCCAGCTAGAGGAAGGCAGTAGCGTGAGAGCAGACAGAGGGGATGCTCAAGAAGGACACCAATCTGGCAGTCATGTTCCAGCAGCTGCAGCATACTGCCAGATTGGCTCCAGTGATGAGGAGGGAGGGGATGATGAGGTCACTGACTCCACGTGGGTGCCTAATAGGAGAGAGGAGGAGGAGGAGGATGAGGAGGAGGCACATCTCCAACGAGGCAGGATGCCCTTTGGTGGCCAGCGTAAGGGCAGTACACCGACGGAATCACACCGCAGAGCTCCGCCTGTGCAGGGCGCTGCCTCTGCCCGTCATTCAAAAAGTTCTTTGGTGTGGGCCTTTTTTGAGGCTAGTGCATCAGATCGCACAGCTGCTGTTTGCAACATATGTCTCAAGCGTATATCGCGTGGCCAAAACATCAGCCGCTTGGGTACCACATGCCTGACCAGACATATGTTGACCTGCCATGCAGCTCGTTGGCAAGCCTACCTCAAAGACCCACACCACAGAACAAAGCGGACCTCTCCTTGCACCGCATCAGCTGGGATCTCCAACCCCACTATAACTTCAGTCCTCTCTGAAACATGCACTGAGAGGAATGAAGGTGTAGAATTAGGTGTGTCACAGCCAAGTACTTGCGCCCACTCTGCTAGCAGTACACCGACGTCCGATTCTAGCAGGCAAATTTCCCTGCCCCAGCTGCTGGACCGTCGAAAGAAGTTCACTCCCAGCCATCCACATGCCCAGCGGTTGAATGCTAGCTTGGCTAAATTGCTAGCGCTTCAACTGCTGCCTTTTCAGTTGGTAGACTCGGCCCCCTTCCGTGAGTTTGTGCAATGTGCGGTTCCTCAGTGGCAGGTTCCCAAACGCCACTTTTTCTCACGGAAGGCTATTCCGGCTCTCTACCGGCATGTGGAAGGCAATGTCTTGGCCTCGCTGGACAGGGCGGTCAGCGGTAAGGTGCATATTACCGCTGACTCATGGTCCAGCAGGCATGGACAGGGACGTTACCTTTCTTTCACGGCCCATTGGGTCACTCTTTTGGCAGCTGGGAAGGATTCAGGACAAGGTGCAGTAGTGTTGGAGGTTGTCCCACCGCCACGCCTCCAAAATGCTACTACTGGTTGTGACACACCTCTCTCCTCCACCCCCTCCTCTTCTTCTTCCTCCATGGCCTCTTCCTGTGGTTTGTCCTATGAACCAGCGGTGCTCCGTAGCCGTTCACGGGGCTACGCAAGTACGCAGGCAAAAAGATGCCATGCCGTGCTTGCGCTGGTGTGTTTGGGGGACAGAAGCCACACTGGGGCAGAGGTCCTGTCTGCTCTGCAGGGCCAGGCCGAGAGGTGGTTGACGCCACGCCAGCTTAAGCCAGGAATGGTGGTTTGCGACAATGGCACCAACCTCCTCTCCGCCCTCCGACAGGGACAACTGACCCATGTGCCCTGTGTGGCTCACGTCCTTAACCTGGTGGTGCAGCGGTTCTTGGGCAGGTACCCGGGCTTACAGGATGTCCTGAGGCAGGCCAGGAAAGTCTGTGTGCATTTCCGCAGATCTTATAATGCCAGTGCTCGCCTGGCTGAGCTGCAAAAGGAGTTGAACCTGCCCAAGAACCGCCTTATATGTGACATGCCCACCAGGTGGAACTCAACGTTGGCCATGCTGCAGCGGCTGCACACGCAGCAGAGGGCCATCAATGAGTACCTGTGCGACTACGGCACCAGGACAGGGTCAGGGGAGCTTGGTTTTTTTTCTCCACGCCAGTGGGGCATGATCAGGGATGCATGCACTGTCCTGGCACCATTTGAGGAGGCCACGAGGATGGTGAGCAGTGACAGTGCATGCATCAGTGACACTGTACCTCTTGTCCACCTGTTGGAGCACACGCTGCGTGGAATAATGGATAGGGCACTTGAGGCAGAACAGAGGCAGGAAGAGGAGGACTTCCTTGCCTCTCAAGGCCCCCTTTACCCAGACAGTGTTACTTCTGTCCCACCCATCGCACAGGAAGAGGAGGAGGAGGAGGAGGAGGAGGAGGATTGTGTCAGCATGGAGGTGGAGGCTGGCACTCAGCATCATCAGCAGCAGTCTTTTAGGGATGATTTACAGTCCCAAGAAACCAGTGGACTTGTACGTGGCTGGGAGGAGGTGGCTGCGGATCATGTCGTCCTTAGTGACCCAGAGGACTCCGGAGCGAATGCCTCAGCAAACCTATGCTGCATGGCCTCCCTGATCCTGCAAAGTCTGCGGAAGGATCCTCGTATTCTTCGGATCAAGGAAAGGGACCATTACTGGCTGGCCACTCTCCTTGATCCACGGTACAAGGGTAAGGTTGCGGACCTTATGTTACCGTCGCAGAGGGAGCAGAGGATGAGACAACTCCGGGAGGCCTTGCAGAAAGGTCTGTGCAACGCGTTCCCAGAGACTGGGAGGTTGCAAACTCCTGGTCCTGGACAACGAGTTGCTGAGGCTTCGGCCAGTCAAAGAAGGAGCGGTGGGGAAGGTGGCCGTCTGACCGATGCGTTCAGACAATTCTTTAGTCCGCAGCCCCAAAGTATGATCGGTTCCAGCAACCATCGCCAGCGTCTGATAAACATGGTGCAGGAATATCTAGGGGCAAGGTCAGACTTGGACACCTTCCCCACCGAAAATCCTCTGGCTTACTGGGTCTTGAGGATGGATCACTGGCCAGAGCTTGCACAGTATGCAATTGAGCTACTGGCCTGTCCTGCATCCAGCGTTCTTTCGGAACGCACATTCAGTGCTGCTGGAGGATTTGTCACGGATCACAGGGTGCGCCTGTCCACCGACTCGGTTGATCGACTGACTTTCATCAAGATGAACCAGTCTTGGATCACCACCAGCTACCACACACCTGATGCTGATATAACAGACTAATTGATTTTAACATGTCACATCCCTTCAAGACTGATGCTGATGCTGAGTGCCTGTGCTGTTATGTTGACTGGCTATCCTCCTCCTCCGAGTCCTCAATGATACGATTGATGATGATAGCTTGGAAGATCATTTTTGTTTATGGGTGCCGCCACCAGTGCCTAACGCCCAATTTTTCAGCCCCTGTTTAACAGGGGCGTGTAATTACAATTTTTGAAGCAATACTTTGCAACAGGGCTCATTGCTGTACTCCAAGTACAGTATCTGTGAGGAGTTGCAGTGTTGTGCCACCAGTGCCTAAGGCCCAATTTTTCAGCCCCTGTTTAACAGGGGCGTGTCATTACAATTTTTGAAGCAATACTTTGCAACAGGGCTCATTGCTGTGCTCCAAGTACAGTATCTGTGAGGGGTTGCAGTGTTGTGCCACCAGTGCCTAAGGCCCAATTTTTCAGCCCCTGTTCAACAGGGGCATGTAATTACAATTCTTGATCTAATAATTCACAGCAGGGCCCATTGCTGCACCCACCAAGAGTAACTGTCAGGGCTTACAGTGTTGTGGCACCAGCACCACCATCAAAGGCCCAATTTTTACTACCACTGTTCAACAATTATATGTAATTAAAATTCCTGATATAATAGTTGACAGCAGGGCGTTCCAGCACCAACCAAGAGTAACTGTGAGTGCTTACAGTGTTGTGCCAACACCAACAACTAAGGGGCCTATTTCTGCAGAGTATATACGGCAGGTCCCTACTTTCAAACATCCAACTTACAAACGACTCCTACTTGCAAACGCAAGAAGACAACAGGAAGTGAGAGGAAATCTACCACTAGGAAGGAAAATTCTCTCCTGTAAGAATAAATATGGGAGAAAGGTGTCTCCTCTGTACTGATGCTTTATCAGCAATCCTTGTTTCAAGAAAAACACCACATTTCAAAAACAGTTGTCATTGGGACGGAAAGTGAGGTGAAATGTTCTGAACAGGGGCACAGACAGCAAAACAAATGTTACAGGGGTGATAACCCTTACCTATGTTTTCCAAAAAGTTTAAAAATAGATTTTTGGTCTGGAGCTACACTTCAACAATGTACCTGTTCAAAATTACAAACAGATTCTACATAAGAACAAACCTACAGTCCCTGTCTTGTATGCACCGCCTGTATAGGGCTGTTCAGAGTATATAGGGCCTTTTTTATTTTATGTGCGGGGTTCCCCTTAATATCCATACAAGACCCAAAGGGGCTGGTAATGGGCTGGGGTAGGGGGGGGGGGGGTCATGGGGTAGCTATGCCATTTTTCTTAAAGAATTTCATCCATATTACCGGGACCAGACATTACATTAAAGCCGCAAGCAGTTTTAAATGGCTTTTTTTTCCTTTAGAAGTGTCATTTTGTGCAGGGACAGTTCTAAACACGGGAAACACGTGGCACTTCACAGGCATACTTTAGACACCCCCCAGGTACGATATTTAAAGGAATATTTGACTTTTTTTTTTTCACTTTATGCATCATTAAAATGACTGCTCCCGAAAAACGACCGTTTTTAAAACTTCTTTTTGCATTGATACATGTCCCCTGGTGCAGAACCCGGGTTCCCAAACCCTTTTTAGGACAATAACATGCATAATAGTTGTTATAATTAGCACTTTAGAATTCGAACGTTCGCATCCATTCTATTTAATAGGGTTCTAATGTTCGTTCGAACTTTCGGTCCGTTCGCGGGTTCTGGTGCGAACCGAACAGGGGGGTGTTCGGCTCATCACTACTCAGGGGGATTTAGTACACACCCCACACTATAAAAGGCCGCCAGCGCGGCGGTCTTGTGTAGTGTGTTCCGGTTCAGGGAGAGAGAAGGATAGGCAGGGACAGTGTCAGTGCTATTTGTTCATTTAACTTGTGTGAAAGGAGAGAGAAGGATAGGCAGGGACAGTGTCAGTGATATCCTTTTGCTAAACCTTGTGTGCAGGGAGAGAGAAGGATAGGCAGGGGACAGTGTCAGTGTCATTTTTGCTAACCCTCCTGCACAGTATACACCTGAAGCTAGCCCTTATTGCTGTGTTTCCTGTTGTGTAACACAGGCAGGCATCTGCAGCACTTACAGCGGGCGTAGTGTGCCTCCTGCACATTATACACCTGAAGCTAGCCCTTATTGCTTGTGGTATTTTTTATTTTGTGTTACACTAACAGGCATCTGCAGCACTTACAGCGGGCATAGTGTGCTTCCTGCAAAATATACACCTGAAGCTAGCCCTTATTGCGGTGTTTTCCTGTTGTGTAACACAGGCTGGCATCTGCAGCACTTACAGCGGGCGTAGTGTGCTTCCTGCACAGTATACACCTGAAGCTAGCCCTTATTGCTGTGTTTTCCTGTTGTGTAACACAGGCAGGCATCTGCAGCACTTACAGCGGGTGTAGTGTGCCTCCTGCACAGTATACACCTGAAGCTACCCCTTATTGCTGGTTTTCCCATCTCCCTGCAGACCATTAGAATGTCTGGAAGGCAAACAAGGAGAGGCAGACAGTCAGGAGCCAATAAAAGAGGGCAAGCAGGCTCTGTGTCTAGAGACAACAGTGCTGGTCGTGGACACGGTGCATCGTCATCAGCACGTGGCCATGGAACACGCTTGTCCTTATTTTCGGCAGCTGGACGTGTTGAGCCGCATCATGCCGAAGACTTGGTAGAGTGGATGACCAAGCCCTCCTCATCCTCCTCATCCTCTCTCACCCAGGCTCAGGGTACTGGCAAAGCAGCTGCCAAAGCGTCCTCTTCCCTCGTATCAATGTCATCATCAGTCACTCCTTCCCTAGACCCACCATGTCCTCCTGAGGAGTCCCCCGAACTGTTTGAGCACAGTGTTGGGTACATGCTCCAGGAGGATGCCCAGCGTTTTGAAGGGTCTGATGATGATACCCAGCTAAAGGAAGGCAGTAGCGTGAGAGCAGAGAGAGGGGATGCTCAAGAAGGACACCAATCTGGCAGTCATGTTCCAGCAGCTGCAGCATACTGCCAGATTGGCTCCAGTGATAAGGAGGGAGGGGATGATGAGGTCACTGACTCAATGTGGGTGCCTGATAGGAGAGAGGAGGAGGAGGATGAGGAGGAGGCACATCTCCAATGAGGCAGGATGCCCTCGGGGGTCCAGCGTAAGGGCAGCACACCGACTGAATCACACCGCAGAGCTCTGTCTGTGCAGGGCGCTGCCTCTGCCCGTTATTCCAAAAGTTCTTTGGTGTGGGCCTTTTTTGACTCGAGTGCATCAGATCGCACCGCTGCTGTTTGCAACATATGTCTGGAGCATATCTCGCATGGCCAAAACATCAGCCGCTTGGGCACCACATGCTTGACCAGACATATGTTGACCTGCCATGCAGCTCGTTGGCAAACCTACCTTAAAGACCCACACCAAAGAACAAAATGGACCTCTCCTTGCTCCTCATCAGCTGGGATCTCCAACCCCACTGTACCTTCAGTTCTCTCTGAAACCTGCACTGAGAGGAATGAAGGTGTAGAATTGGGTGTGTCACAGCCAAGTACTTGCGGGCACTCTGCTAGCAGTACACAGACGTCCGATACTAGCAGGCAAATTTCCCTGCCCCAGCTGCTGGACCGTCGAAAGAAGTTCACTCCCAGCCATCCACATGCCCAGCGGTTGAATGCTAGCTTGGCTAAATTGCTAGCAATTCAACTTCTGCCTTTTCAGTTGGTAGACTCGGCCCCCTTCCGTGAGTTTGTGCAATGTGTGGTTCCTCAGTGTTAGGTTCCCAAACGCCACTTTTTCTCATGGAAGGCGATTCCGGCTCTCTACCGGCATGTGAAAGGCAATGTCCTTGCCTCGCTGGACAGGGCGGTCAGCGGTAAGGTGCATATTACTGCTGACTCATGGTCCAGCAGGCATGGACAGGGACGTTACCTTTCTTTCACGGCCCATTGGGTCACTCTTTTGGCAGCTGGGAAGGATGCAGGACAAGGTACAGTAGTGTTGGAGGTTGTTCTGCCGCCACGCCTCCAAAATGCTACTATTGGTTGTTGTGACACACCTCTCTCCTCCACCCCCTCCTCTTCTTCTTCCTCCATGGCCTCTTCCTGTGCTTTGTCCTTGGAACCAGTGGTGCTCCGTAGGCGTTCAAGGGGCTACGCAAGTACGCAGGCAAAAAGATGCCGTGCCGTGCTTGCGCTGGTGTGTTTGGGGGACAGGAGCCACACTGGGGCAGAGGTTCTGTCTGCTCTGCAGGGGCAGGCTGAGAGGTGGTTGACGCCACGCCAGCTTAAGCCAGGAATGGTGGTTTGCGACAATGGCACCAACCTCCTCTCCGCCCTCCGACAGGGACAACTGACCCATGTGCCCTGTGTGGCTCACGTCCTTAACCTGGTGGTGCAGCAGTTCTTGGGCAGGTACCCGGGCTGTAAAAAGAAAAAATATTCAGCGCTGAAAAAATAGTAAGGAAATACTAAAAGTTGCAAGCCAGCACTCAAGGTATACTCATAAAAATCCCTCAAAAACAATCTGAAATAAAAATAGTGCAGCGCAACAAAAACTATGTGGAATACATGTCATAAACACATATCAAATTCATAAATCAGTAACATAACATAAAGTCCATAAGTGCTTGTGAACCAGCAATAATAATATGCAAAGTGAATATAAAAGTGTCCAGAGATCCCTCCACCACAATAGGATTGGCCTCTCACCTCACAACTTCGACCTAACTAGAGGTCACACAGCTTGTACTCAAAAGAGTAAATGAGAATCACATGGGAAAACTCCGATCAAACAGTGGTCTCATAAAGCAGGATATCAGGCTGGAAACTCCATCATATAGGAAGACAAGAATAAAGAACGATCTAGTGCTCTCTGTATAGACTATTTAATATGTTAAAATATACAACTCAAAAAATGTTACTCACAAATAAGGCACTCAGACGCGAGTGTCAGCGTTCAAAGCATATAGATAGAGCGGCGTGGTAACACAGACTGTGGTGATGACCGCGAATGACGTCTAGCGTGGCTCCTCCCCCCGTACGCGTTACGTCCAGTAGGCGGGACTTCCTCAGCGTGGGGTTGGATGGCACACAGACGTCTCGCAACACAGCAACTAAAATAGTGTCATGGTAACCATCCTGCAGCGAATCAACCTCCCAGTAAGAATCAGCCAATCCAGGCTGATCTCACATGCCACAATATTTGGCTGGCCAAGGGAGCCGTCTACCGCAGACAGGATAACCAAAAAGATAAAAGTTTAAAATATCAAAAAAAAAAAAGGAACAAAGAGCTCCAAAAAATTAAGATATATAAAACTAGGAATCATTTTAAGGCTACTGATAGAAATGGCTATATACCCCTGACGAGTTGTCACCATAGGTTATGGCTGTGTAATATCCCTAGAGGGCAATTTGTTAGACTCCGCCGTAATTGCACCTCTGAAGGGGATTTTCTCTTACAATCTCAGATCTTAGCCTCTCGGTTTAAGCAAAAAGGGTATACTCACTCTATGATTACTACCGAAATAGAGAGAGTAAGAGGTATGGATCGAAGTACTATTGTTGCAGATAGGCCTAATAGTCCTTCTACTGATGTGAATGTTAATAATTTCAAGATAGTAATGGACTTTAGCATTCAATACAAAAAATTTGAAAAAATAGTTGCCAAACACTGGCCTATTTTAAAATATGACCGCATTTTGGGCTCGGTACTCCCTGACCGTCCCCAATTTGTTTACCGTAAGGCGCCCTCTCTCCGCGATAGCCTTGCCCCTGGGGTGTTAGATCCACCTATTGTAGCTGGTACTAAGCTTTTTAGCTTCCTGTCAGGTTTTTATGCCTGTGGTCGCTGTGCGACTTGCAGGCATGCTAAAAATAATCTGAAAAAACGGAAAGATTTTACTGCATCTGTTACGCACACTCAATATCAGATCAAGCAATTAATTACGTGTACAACGGAGGGTGTTGTATACATGCTTGAGTGTGATTGCGGTTTACAGTATGTAGGACGTACCTCACGAGCACTACATGTCAGAGTGGGTGAACATATTAGTAATATAAAAAGAGGAGTCAAGACACATAGTGTATCCAGGCATTTTAGAAATTTCCATCAACGTGATCCCAAATGTTTGAAATTTTGGGGGGTGGAAAAAGTACAGAGGCACTGGAGAGGTGGACATTACCTTCGACAACTTAGTCGCAGGGAATCTTTCTGGATTTTTGAAACCAAAGTAATGTCGCCTGCAGGTTTAAATGTAGACTTCGATCTTAATTGTTTTATTTCTAATAGATAATGCTTTTATGATATATATAATTTTTTCTGTTTTTGTATGTTATATTGAATTTTATTTTGATAGATTTTTGATTATTTTATGATGTATATGGCTGTTGCAGATTTTCGTGATGACCGTGTATGACGTCTTTATTTATTAACCATTTATTTATAATTTTCATTTTTAGGTGTTATCACCTTTTTGGAATTTTATTATGGGTGTGTTCCCTTTAAGAACATGTGTTGTGCAATTTGGGTTGGCTATGTTAGGACAGTGATATATTTTCTATGTCCTTTCCCCTTTATATTTGCACCAAGTTTTATATATCTTAATTTTTTGGAGCTCTTTGTTCCTTTTTTTTTTTTGATATTTTAAACTTTTATCTTTTTGGTTATCCTGTCTGCGGTAGACGGCTCCCTTGGCCAGCCAAATATTGTGGCATGTGAGATCAGCCTGGATTGGCTGATTCTTACTGGGAGGTTGATTCGCTGCAGGATGGTTACCATGACACTATTTTAGTTGCTGTGTTGCGAGACGTCTGTGTGCCATCCAACCCCACGCTGAGGAAGTCCCGCCTACTGGACGTAACGCGTACGGGGGGAGGAGCCACGCTAGACGTCATTCGCGGTCATCACCACAGTCTGTGTTACCACGCCGCTCTATCCATATGCTTTGAACGCTGACACTCGCGTCTGAGTGCCTTATTTGTGAGTAACATTTTTTGAGTTGTATATTTTAACATATTAAATAGTCTATACAGAGAGCACTAGATCGTTCTTTATTCTTGTCTTCCTATATGATGGAGTTTCCAGCCTGATATCCTGCTTTATGAGACCACTGTTTGATCGGAGTTTTCCCATGTGATTCTCATTTACTCTTTTGAGTACAAGCTGTGTGACCTCTAGTTAGGTCGAAGTTGTGAGGTGAGAGGCCAATCCTATTGTGGTGGAGGGATCTCTGGACACTTTTATATTCACTTTGCATATTATTATTGCTGGTTCACAAGCACTTATGGACTTTATGTTATGTTACTGATTTATGAATTTGATATGTGTTTATGACATGTATTCCACATAGTTTTTGTTGCGCTGCACTATTTTTATTTCAGGTACCCGGGCTTACAGGATGTCCTGAGGTAGGCCAGGAAAGTCTGTGTGCATTTCCGCAGATCATATAATGCCAGTGCTCGGCTGGCTGAGCTGCAAAAGGAGTTGAACCTGCCCAAGAACTGCCTTATATGTGACATGCCCACCAGGTGGAACTCAACGTTGGCCATGCTGCAGCGGCTGCACACGCAGCAGAGGGCCATCAATGAGTACCTGTGCGACTACGGCACCAGGACAGGGTCAGGGGAGCTCGGTTTTTTTTATCACCACGCCAGTGGGGCATGATCAGGGATGCATGCACTGTCCTGGCACCATTTGAGGAGGCCACGAGGATGGTGAGCAGTGACAGTGCATGCATCAGTGACACTGTACCTCTTGTCCACCTGTTGGAGCATACACTGCGTGGAATAATGGACAGGGCACTTGAGGCAGAACAGAGGCAGGAAGAGGAGGACTTCCTTGCCTCTCAAGGCTCCCTTTACCCAGACAGTGTTCCTTCTGTCCCACCCATCACACAGGAAGAGGACGAGGAGGACGAGGAGGACGAGAACAAGGAGGAGGATTGTGTCAGCATGGAGGTGGAGCTTGGCACTCATCCTCAACAGCAGGAGTCTTTTAGGGATGATTTACAGTCCCAACAAACCTGTGGACTTGTACGTGGCTGGGAGGAGGTGGCTGTGGATCATGTCGTCCTTAGTGACCCAGAGGACTCCGGACCGAATGCCTCAGCTAACCTACGCTGCATGGCCTCCCTGATCCTGCAAAGCCTGCAGAAGGATCCTCATATTCTTCGGATCAAAGAGAGGGACCATTACTGGCTGGCCACTCTCCTTGATCCACGGTACAAGGGTAAGGTTGCGGACCTTATCTTGCTGTCGCAGAGGGAGCAGAGTATGAGACATCTCCGGGAGGCCTTGCAGAAAGGTCTGTGCAATGCGTTCCCAGAGACTGGGAGGTTACAAACTCCTGGTCCTGGACAACGAGTTGCTGAGGCTTCGGTCAGTAGCAGAAGGAGCGGTGGAGAAGGTGGCCGTCTGACCGATGCGTTCAGACAATTTTTTAGTCCGCAGCCCCAAGGTATGATCAGTTCCAGCAACCACCGCCAGCATCTGATATACATGGTGCAGGAATACCTAGGGGCAAGGTCAGACTTGGACACCTTTCCCACCGAAAATCCTCTGGCTTACTGGGTGTTGAGGATGGATCACTGGCCAGAGCTTGCACAGTATGCAATTGAGCTACTGGCCTGTCCTGCATCCAGCGTTCTTTCAGAACACACATTCAGTGCTGCTGGAGGCTTTGTCACGGATCACAGGGTGCGCCTGTCCACCGACTCGGTTGATCGACTGACCTTCATAAAGATGAACCAGTCTTGGATCACCACCAGCTACCAAGCACCTGAAGCTGATATAACAGAATAATTTATTTTCAAATGTCACATCCCTTCAAGACTGATGCTGATGCTGAGTGACTGTCCTGTTATGTTGACTGACTATCCTCCTCCTCCTCAATGATCCGATTCTTGCTGATAGCTTGGAAGAACTTTTTTGTTTCTGGGTGCCGCCACCAGTGGCTAGGCCCAATTTTTCAGCCCCTGTTTAACAGGGGCATGTAATTACAGTTTTTGATGCAATGCTTTGCAGCAGGGCTCATTCCTGCACTCCAAGTAGAGTATCTGGGAGAGGTTGCAGTGTCGTGGCACCAGCACCAGTGCCTAAGACCCAATTTTTCTGCCCCTGTTTAACAGGGGCGTGTAATTACAATTTTTGATGCAATACTTTGCAACAGGGCTCATTGCTGTGCTCCAAGTACAGTATCTGTGAGGGGTTGCAGTGTTGTGGCACCAGTGCTTAAGGCCCAATTTTTCTGCCCCTGTTTAACAGGGGCATGTAATTACAATTATTGATCTAATAATTCAGAGCAGGGCCCATTCATGCGCCCACCAAGAGTAACTGTGACGGCTTACAGTTTTGTGACAACACCACCGCCACCACCAAAGGCCCAATTTTTCAGCCCCTGTTCAACAGGTCCATGCAATTACAATTCTTGATCTAATAATTCACAGCAGGGCCCATTCATGCGCCCACCAAGAGTAACTGTGAGGGCTTACAGTGTTGTGGCACCAGCACCACCACCACCACCACCAAAGGCCCAATTTTTCCTAACACTGTTCAACAATGGCATGTAAATACAATTCCTGATATAATAACAGCAGGGCTCCAGCGCCCACCAAGAATAACTGTGAGGGCTCACAGTGTTGTGGCAACACCAACATGTAAGGGGCAAATTTCAGCAGAGTATATACGGCAGGCCCCTACTTTCAAATATCCAACTTACAAACGACTACTACTTGCAAACGGAAGGAGACAAGAGGAAGTGAGAGGAAATCTACCCTTAGGAAGGGAAATTCTCTCCTGAAAGGCCTCGTACACACGACCGATTTTCTCGGCAAGAACCAGCAAGAAACTTGCTGGCAGAGAGGTCTTGCCGAGTAAATCGGTCGTGTGTACGCTGCTAGCGGGTTTCTCGTCGAGAAAACCGACAAGAAACCTCGACGAGAAAATAGAGAACCTGCTCTCTATTTTCTCGTCGAGATTCTCCTCGGCATGTTTCTCGACGAGAAAAGTGAGTGTGTGTACACTTACCTGTCCGCCCGGAAGCCCGCGCATGTTCGAAATGAATTTGACGCATGCGCGGTAGCTTCCTAGGCATACGTAGGGTATACCAAGATGGCGGCGACGGCATCGAATGTGATGAGCGCATGCTCGACGTAGTCGATGACGTCACCGCGTACACTCCTTTCAAAGAACCGCGGGTGTACACTCGGCCAGGACAAGCTTCTTGTCCAAGAATCTCGTCGAAAAAAGCGACATGTTTTTTTCAACGAGAATCTCGGCCGTGTGTACGAGGCCTAAGAGTTAATATGGGAAAAAGGTGTCTCCTCTCTACTGATGCTTTATCACCAATCCTTGTTTCAATAAAAACCCCACTTTTCAAAAACATTTGTCATTGGGACGGAAAGTGAGGTGAAATGTTCTGAACAAGGGGCACAGACAGCAAAACAAATGTTACAGGGGTGATAACCCTTCCCTATGTTTTCCGAAAAGCTTAAAAATAGATTTTTTGTCTGGAACTACACTTAAACAATGTACGTGTTAAAAATTACAAACAGATTCTACTTAAGAACAAACCTACGGTCCCTGTCTTGTTTGCACCACCTGTATACTGCTGTTCAGAGTATATAGGGCCTTTTTTTATTTTGTGTGCGGGGTTCCCCTTAATATGCATACAAGACCCAAAGGGGCTGGTAATGGGCTGGGGTAGGGGGGGGGGGGCTGGTGGGGTAGCCATGCCATTTTTCTCAAAGATTTTCATCCATATTACCGGGACCAGACTCGTTTTTAAAACTTAGTTTTGCATTGATACATGTCCCCTGGGGCAGAACCCGGGTCCCCAAACCCTTTTTAGGACAATAACATGCATATTAGTCGTTATAATTAGCACTTTAGATTTCGAACGTTCGCGTCCATTGTATTTAATAGGGTTCTAACGTTCGCGCGAACTTTCGGTCCGTTCGAAGGTTCTGGTGCGAACCGAACCGGGGGGTGTTCGGCTCATCCCTAGTGCTAACAATGATAATTCTTGTTCTTTCAAAGACTGTGTAGACAGGTTATAGATTTTTACACTTTCCGCAATTTCTCTGGTCGTGGTATGTTTAGACTTGTGTCTTCCCCCTCTCCTGCCTCTTCTGAATGTTTTCTTTTTGATTTTGGTGGGCTGGATCGGGGGGTCTGCACTAAAAATGTTTCAGTATTGTCTATGCATGTGGCCCCAGATGAGATTGGTAATGTATCATGGGTGTTGGCCTGCTGATGCTGAGCAGTATTTTTTGTGATATTGTTCTTACTGGTAGATGGAATAGGGAATGATACTATAGTTGTCTTTGCTGTGTCGTGTGAGACAGCAATATTTATAGGTTGGGGAGGGACAAGTTGGATTACAGAGGAAGTCTCAATAGGTACAATTGCAATAGTAGAATCTAAATCCAATATTGGTGATAGTGGTAATATATTATTTCTTTTGGTAGGGATATTAGTCTGTGAAGGATACAATTTCTTTGTAGATTTATTGTCGGATGTAATTAGAATTAAAACCGGGTGACATTAAGGGTGGGAGGGGGAAGGAAGGAATCTGCCTTTTCCAATTGAATACTTTTTTATAGTTATAATCATCTAAATCTCTTTTAAATTTGTTTAATTTGATATTGATCAAATTGTCTTCACTTTTTTTGGTATTTAATTTGAAAGTTTTTTGCCATTCCATGGGTAAATGATGGTATGTATTACATAGGTCATTGATGTTGTTCTTAATTTTGTCATAGAGAACTTTGAATCTCCTGTCTCTATGTATAGTAAGTACTTGGATCCATTTTCGGGTGCAGAACTCCGCAATACCCTCCCATTCGGAACGGAGGTCTGCATCCAGAAATTAAGCCCCAAAACGCCATTCGCTGTACCGCTCCAGGGAACACATATAAGACTGGCAGCTTCCCCCAATAATTAGATCTGAAGAAAATGCGGAAGCATTGAAACGCGTCATCTATCTGAGCCCGCTCTGATGTCACTTCCTGTCGCCGTAGCTGTTTGCGCTTCAGCTTGACCCGCACGCTGCGGCGCAGTGATTTCCTGACTGTCGGATACCCACACTTGCTCCCTCCGGTTTAACAACACTAGGATTCATTACTAGAGCAACACCGCGCTACGGGAACTCCGGAGACCGAGGAGATATCCCCTGCAGACTATCACCACTTTCATACAATGTTTTAACCACTATCCTGTGAGTAGCCATTTGGCTGATTTTAAGGTACCATTAAAACCGAGTTTTACATACTGCACTTAGTAGGCGCATTTTTTCTTTTTCTGGTTCTGTTATAAGAACAGAGCGTGGTGGGCATTGTAGTACAAGAGACAGAGACTCTATTGACGTGGGATGGATTGAGACTACAATCCCCACAAATCCCATTGTGCTACCAAACTGCTGTGCGACACGCACAGCCTGCTGGGAGAACTGATTTAAGGCAGAGGCGGGGCCTCAGCCCGCTCTCTCGGGACGCCATCTTCAACAGGGCAAGAGGCCTGCTGTGAGCGCACTTAGGCCGGAGAAGCCTGGGCCTAAAGTTACCAAGGGAAAGGATCGCATGACGAGGGATCCTTGTGGACAGCCTTTCTGATTGAGCCAGAGAGGGATCAGTCTACACTTCACAGCACCCGGAGTCCGCTATCCACCGGCAGCTTGTCAACGGCTGCGCGGAGGACCAGAGGCCTCGTGTTACAGAGAGACTGGGAACAAGGAGAGGTTCCAGGCGGAGTGTACCGGCGAGGCCTCATTTGGTGAGAAGGCACTTGCCTACTGACATAGTTAACTGGGTCCCAGAAAGGGGGTTTCCATAGCTCCCTGTGTACTTGCTGGCGTCTGTAGTGTCGCAAGCAGGGATACATTACACCTGAGAGTGATACAACGGCTGGGAGGAACTAGTGTTTGTTCTACCAACACGCCATAGACAACGAGTTATTATCATTTCTCCTCACCCGGTTTATTGGATTACAAATAGAAACGTGCACCAACGAGGCTAGCAGAAGACTAACTGACATTTAAAGGAACAGTCATCAGCCTACTTTGTTGCATAAGTTTCCAGAGCGGGACACTCATCAGTTGAACAGTCCACTAGGGGGAGCCCTATAGTTTGGGAGCCTATGTGTTTAATATAATCTGTTTTGCATTACATTATTATTTGCTATTTTGGGTGAACTGTGTGTGACTTGGTGGAGAGGTGTCTCAGTGTGGGTATAATTGCATTGGGAGATTCCTCCACCCTGCACTCGCTCATATCTGGCCCCAGGTCGTGTTATTTGGGTCTAGCAACAAGGAAATTCTGTACCAGTGGTGTCACATTAATAACACCACACAGTAATTTTATATATATATATATATATATATATATATATATATATATATATATATATTTGTGAAGGACTAGCATCAAAGGTAGAGCTTGAAGGACACCGCCACTCGCTGGTTCTTATTTTTAAGAGCTTTGTTTGCCCATTTTTCAAAAGTTCAAAACAAAATCAAAGGTTTCCCTCGCAGGGGTTTCAGCACTCCTTTTCATCAACAAAATTACATTCAGCCTCCTGGCTTATACAGACTGCAGTGCTGGTCAGTCCTTCTACTTTAGGCTCTCATCTGTCTCCTACAGACTCTTCCCTTGCAAAGACCATCCGTTTAGATAGCAGCCCCACACTGCTCTGATCCTCAGACTTGGGTTTCTGGCTTCCACTGTGCACACCTGCACTCGTCGGGAGGGTGGAGCCCAGAATGCTGGTCCTGACTCTACTATCAGGCCCACACACACCTGAACAATCAGTGTGCAGTTGAGTCTCAAAACCCAGATCCAGGATTGGGGATTTCATCCCACCCGGATCTCTAAGAAATCCCCAAGCTCCAGGTCCCAAAGTGGACTTTAGTAAATCATGAGGAAACTGAAAAGCCAGTTTCCTCCCAAACAAGCAAATACCCTGGAGCCCCTCAACCTGCCTGGTTGAGAATCCTGTATTCATACACTGTTGGGGTACCACACTACCACAATATATATATATATATATATACACATATATATATATATATATATATATATATATATATATATATGTAGCGGCCTCACCCCTCTCTCCCCTTCTCATACTCGGCTTGTGTTTCTTCGTCTAGGGGTCTCAGTGCTGGGGGGAGGGATGAGATACACCACGGCCCATGTCCTCCATAGCTAAGAGGTGAAGGCCAGAAGATTGGGTCTTGTGTAGGTGTCCTAGAGTCAAGTCCAGTACTTCGTCCCAGACGCCTTTGCTCCTAGTAACCAGAGTTCCACACAGTGAATAGGTCCAACTCAGTTTTATTCTTCTTGCCAAACAATAAACAGTTTCTTCTGCTGAGTAGTGATGGGGAATAGATCGAGGCACAATCCCTTCCCTTCTCTTGCTAACCACTGTGATATCACCAGCGGCGGGTAGTCACTGCCACTGACTATATTGAGTAGAATGTGAATTACCTTCGCTAGCACGGCCCCTGTTAGGGGAAGGAGATCCGTCCAAGGGAGAAACAGGAGGCCTCTCTGTCACCAGCAATGCTGCGCTGGACTCTTCAGAGAAGTTCCGCACACCAGTCCTCACGAACTCAGACACGGGCACCCAAGAAGTTAGGGCCCCCCTCGGATTCCTCCACCCTTGCGGAACTCAGTCGAAGGTACTGAGCCCCAGGCCTCCGCCATAGTACCTCACCCCAGGCTAAAGGTGCCTGGGATGGACTCCATCTCTCGCTCTGGCCAGGTTAAGGGCACCTGAGCCCGGAACGCCAGCACCCAAGCTGAAGGTGCCTGGGTGCGGCCGCATCCTCCAACTCTCTCCAAACTCTGAACTCCGTGGTAAGGGCGTCCGCCCCTTTTATCCCCTCTCCCTTTGCGCCACAGCGGGTTTCCCGCCCCGCTGTACCAGCTCCAGGGGAGGACAAAAAGGTACAGTCTTGCGGTGTGAGTTCAGCTCCGACCCCGGGCAACAGCGCCACCTGTGGACCGCAAGGAACCTCACACCACCAGAGTCCTCCAAGAACCAGAAAAGGGTCTCGGATTCCCTAGCAATTGGTACATCTGGGTTACACTACCACCCAGATGCCTCCCCCAAAATTCAAACACCCGCTACATATATATATATATATATATATATATATATATATATATATATATATATATATATATATTACTGTGTGGTGTTATTGTGGTCCTCTACTGCCATAGGGTTCCACGATCATATTATTGTTCAGTTGTGCCAAGGAGGGGATCGAGCCAAACTTCAAGGGGTTGACAGGCAGAGTGCATACCCAAACTAACCAGCAGCTCCAACGGGTAATGCTACATTTACAAGCTTTAGGGAAGCTTTTTTAGGTGCTCCAAGTGTATTACATGCAGCCGACAGTAAGCGATGCTGGCTTCTGTTACACTGGTGACATAGGGATACCTGGCAGGATATGTAAACAAGTGTCCTCCTGCAAATTCATTTAGCTGCCAGTACAAAATACAATCAGTCAGAACCCCTTTACTTAGTCAAAGCTAGAAGACAGGAAAGGGAAGCTGGAGTCGAGGGGCGGAGTTGAGAGGTCCTGAAGCAGCTTGCATAGACATTACTAGGAGCACCTGCAAAGCAAGTCATCGGTTGCTAGGACGTGGGCAGTCCTAACAACTCATGACAGAAAAGAAGATTGAAAGGGGGGGGGGCAGAGAGCAAAGACATGCATGATCAGAATACCCCCAGTAAATGGAGCAAAATCCAAAACCTTGGGAGGTATGCAGGTATTTTAAAATCCAAATCCCCAGCAAGTGACTGAGTATTTTGATTATGCCACAACCCAACCCCCCCCCCCCCATGCTGTTGCTCTCAGGGGGCTGCCTAAGCTGCCTTATGGTGGTGCTGGCCCTGTCTAAATACAAGAGGCATGAGAGTATTTCTGAATTTTGGTGTGCTTTATGTAATATCTGGGTTTTCAAAAGCATTTGGTGCACACAAAGTGAATTTACATCCTTAACAGCTGTTAAGTAAGATATTTAAATGAAACCTTTTTTGCCTAGAGTTCAGCTTTAAGGAGAACACTGGTCTGCTTAAAAAACAGGATCTTATTATAAAACAAGAAGCTGTTAATTTCTAAATATAACCAATTATCACTTTTATTACTTGCATTGTGGTGAGAAAGCATGCTGATAATGTCTGTACACCCTTCCACCTACACATATTGTACATTGCACTGATTAACAGCATATAAAAGCAGGACAGTGATGATTGCAGTGTCATGGGATCTGGAGACCCTTTCTTTCTTGGTTCATAATGGTCACTCTGGAAAGAATAGATTTTCATTTTTTTCTCTGTAACTGGCACTTAAAGTCATATGGAACCATAAAAAGTTGGCTATTATTTTTGGCTATTATGTTAAAATAGGCCTTTCAATAATTTTACAAGTATGTATAAATACGATCCTAACATGTCACAGTATACAACAACTGAATACTTTTGCATACAAGCTGTAGTGGTTGTCATTAAAAAGCAGCATTTGAACCTCTGTCCAGTTTGCCAGGCTTGATGATGCCATTTGTTTTCTGCAGGAAGGAGGAAACATTTACTCAGTCTAAATTCTCTCAGTGTTTAAAGTGTAAAATTGTAAGTCACAATGTGAGAGCAGGGCCGTCTTTAAGGCAGGGCAAAAGGGGAAGCTGCCCTGGGCCCCATCATTGTTGTAGGGCCCAAAACAGCTGCCTCTTACTTACCATCTATCCCAGTTTAAATTCCCTTGAAGTTGTAGTCCCGAGCTGTGTCCCGATATCTCAGTGTGAAATTATTTTACTAATGCTGCCCAACTCTGCCCTATTGCCATGTACAGATGACTCACCTGCAGACCCTGTGTTTACATGTAAATAACCTGCATTGATATGTCAATAGCGGTGGCATTAATATGTAAATAGCTGCAGACTGGCAGTAATCTCTAGCAACCAATCAGTGAGCATTAATAATGTACAGTAACCTCCAGCAACCAATTAGTGAGTGGTAAGGATGTCCAGTAACCTCTAGCAACCAATCAGTGAGCTGTAATGTGTGCTGCAACCTATAGCAGCCAGTCAGTGAGCGGTAATGATACCTCTGGCAACCAACCGTTTCCTGATCTGATTCAGTAAACAGATTTTGAGTCTAGCTGCTATTTATTGTATGTCTCAGCAGGTGGAGAGCGAAATTGCAAGGGGGAAGGGGGCCCAAGAAAATGTTTGCCCAGGATCCAATTAATGTTAAAGATGGCCCTGCGTGAGAGGCTGCAGCAAAGGATTTATATCAAACATTTGTGAATACAGGGAAGAAATTCACAGGCCCCTGGATTTACATGATTGTGTCATCTCTGGGCCAGTATTCCAGTACAGGATGTAGATCAGCGGTGGTCAACTTGAATATTAAAGAGGGTCTCAAGTATGGCCCTTGACATTGCCAGAGGGCCGCACAATAGCAGCCCATTTTCTCACCTCAATGCCCCAAAATGTTGGTACTGCTGCATTATTTGCAGCATATCACAATGCACACTGCAGAAGTTGGAGTACAATAACCCTCAGCGTTGGTGTAATTGGGCGCAATAATGACCCCCAGCATTGGTGTAATTGGGAGCAATAATGACCCCCAGCACTGGTGTCAGTGAATGCAATAATAAACTATTAAATCCCCCTACAGTAGTCAGTAGCAGTAAAGATTAACCACTCCCTTCCTGCACTGGTGGGCAGTGGCTGCATAAGTTAATTTCCCACCGCATTGGTGGTCAGTAGCAGTGAATGTTAACCTCCCACCCCCTGTATTGGTGGTAATGGTAGAGAAAATTACCCCCCATCTCCCCCTGCATTGGTTTTCATGACTGTAAAAGTTAACCCCCCGTACCCAACCTCTTCCACATTCCGCATTGCTGGCAATGGCAAAGAAAGTTATCATCCTCTTGTCATCCCCATGTCAGTGAAAGTGTTCAACCCCCACTTATCACCCCCCCCCATGTATTTGTGGTCATTGTAGTGAAATCGAACCCCCCTTTTGGTGGTAAAGAGTTAATCCCCAATGACGCCCTGCATTGGTGGTCATAAAAGTGAAAGTGTTAACCCCCCCCATTGTTAAAAACATATCACATGCTTCCACGCCACTCTCTCTAACCCTGCCCACAGTACAGCTTCTCTTTCAGTGCTTGGCGCTGGAACACAGAGGGCACCCCACTGTCACTCCGCTGCCCAATAGCCCGCAGGCTGCACTGTGTGTTGGACACTAGCAATGCACTGTAGATACTGACTAGGGATGAGCAGAGTGAAATTACCCAAACTTGAAATCATTGAGCCTCTCAATTTTGCTCCTAAACCCATTCTTAGATAAGGACCTAACAAAAATGTTACCATACAGTACTTTTAGAGATGAAAGCTGATGAAGGCATTGTCAGAGGGCTACAGGGGATTACAGTTCACGTTAGCCTTGTTTCAAACTAAATATTTTAACTCCCTTCTGCTACTACTTTACCTAAGTCTGGACCTTCATGACCCATTGTTAATGTTGACTTTTTATAAAGAAAATGCTACGTCATTTGTACTCATACCCTGGCACCTTCGTCCTCTGAGAATTTGATTTCTGAGAACATGGATAGTACAAAGGTTTCACACAATAGTTGGTTGTTGAGTTTTACTCTGAATCTTTACCTTCTTAAATATATTTTCAGTGTTATTTTTCTGCAGGGATTCCGCATAAATTGCTTTTTTGGTATTTGACAGAAAGGCTAACAATCTATTGCAACTATGGGGTCAACAAAAATGACCATCATGTTATCTTTGAATATGATCCAACGCTCTGTTTGCAGATAAGCTGATCATTGGAGTTATACTCTGTGTGCTGCATTTTGTTATTTGGCAGAAAAGATGCCCATTTGCTCTTGGAATTGACAGTATGCTCTAAAAAAGCCTTGCTGTACTGCATCAGCATCTAGTATTAAAATACACCAACCATATATTCATCAATTTTCAGACATGCCACCCTAATCTTCTATCTGAAAAGATCAAGTTGCTGCTTAGAACATATCAAATAAAAGGTTAGCCTAATCACCCCCCGGTACCATTGCTATACAAATTATATACACAAATAAGAATAAAATTTCAGGCTGCATTCTTTCCCATTTCATTGTTGCATGTTTCCAAATATTTTTCAACATACCATAGTTTCAATAAAATTGTTAACGTAGCCACCGTGCCCTAAGCAGGGGTCACTACTCAAATTTAGTTTGATGGCTTATAGACAGCCCAAGCTGATTTATAGACTGGTTACTCATACACATAGCGTTAACCAATAAATTGATATGGCTGAACATCATAAACATTTACTTGGTCTTTAAATTTGTCACACTCTCAAGGCTAACTTGGATCTTTCAAAAGGCAAAACTTTACATTCGCCATCTGTACTGCCTGTAGTAAGAAAAACATTTTGAAAATACTAGACATGTGCACCGTCAATAAATTTGTTTAGTTTCGTATTAGCCGTTAGTTCGTAATTCGTGTCCAAAATTCTATTTGGATTCGTACAAAATCTGAATTTTCGTTAGATTTGTTAAATTTTCGTAAAATTACGAACATTTTTTATGATGAATTTAAAAAGCAAACCCAGAAAGTCAGCAGTGCTGCTGACTTCCTGGGATTGCTTTTTTAAATTCATCATAACAAATGTTCGTAATTGTTACGAAAAGTTAACGAACCTAACGAAAATTCGTATTCAATCCAAATTGAATTTCGGACACGAATTACGAACTAACGGGCTACAAACAAACCCAAGAACTCAGGGATGGTGGGAGCCCATCATAATGAGCACAGCAGGGGTACAGCCCCAGGAAGAAGTCAGCAAAGCACAGAGATGGTGGGAGCCCCTCATCATGAGCACAGCAGGGGTACAAACCCAGGAAGTCAGCACAGCACAGGGATGGTGGGAGCCCCTCATAATGAGCATAATGAGCATAATGAGTCGACGACTGCCATATTGAGAAAGGTGTTTTTTGCTTTTTAAATTCATCATAACGAATGTTCGTAATTGTTACGAAAAGTTACCGAACCTAACGAAAATTCGTATTCAATCCAAAATTTTGTATTTCGTAAAATTCGGAAGCATAGCAATTCGGATTTCGGATGCTTCCGAATGTGTACGAATTTTTGGAAATTCGTACATGTCTAGAAAATACTGTCTGAAACACAATTTTGCAATGGGGTACATAATATGCGTTAGTGCCATTTGTTTTGTATAGCACCCCAATGCACCAAGGCAATGCAGCTCTGACAAACGTGTGTTGCAGTGCACCACAATGTATAGTAATGCACTACTATGCATTGTTGTATTGGGAGTTAGAAAAAAAATACAGCTTTTCCATTCTTTGGTCAATTTCTGTGCACTGGCAAGTTTGATCCAGCCTAAATTCTATTTGTGCACTGCCCTCTACCTACCATACTACATCAGAGTTGTATGCAAACAGGCCACATTGTACTTTATTGCTATTTCTAACCAGTTGTCTCTAAAAATTACACAGCGCTTTACATATAGCATACATTCACATCAGTCCCTGCCCTCAAGAAGCTACAATCTAAGGTTATGTGTTTGTTTCATTCATGATGCTTTGGGTGAGCATTTGTTTGATACTAATTAGTAGAAAGATGTATGCAAAGATGTTACATGTTACTGGTTGTAATTTAACATTTAGGAATGTGAATGTCAGTTTCAGTTTTATGCATGATCTACTTGAGAAAGGACCATGAAAGGTTCAAAACAAATGGAAATAACGCCATTTTGTGGATTTTGCAAGAAGTAAAATAAATCACTTCAGGAGCTGCAGAACTACTATTGTGAACTTTTTTCAACACATGGTAAAGGATGGTAATGCTTCCTAGTTGTGTGCACTCTGCATCAGTGGATTTAAGGTGAGAGCCTTCTGCATTCTGTAGTATATATATATTTGGGTATATGTGCACAATTTCACCTGGACTCTTCTTGGGCACTTTGCTGATAATACCTGTTTGCACATTGAATGTATGTACCATTATTAATCTTTCAATATATAAAGCTTGTATTATTTCCATACTGGTTGCAGTTATCCTGCTCTCAATCACATTGCTTAGATTACTAGTTAATTTTCCCAAGAAGGGAATCCCCTCCGCTCAGAAGTTCTGTTCTGGGTGGAGGCACTGCCAACTTTATTACCAAATCCACTCTTACACTTAGCAAAGGTTTTTATTTACCTGCAGATTTAGCACAATGCCCTGTTTGGGGAGGGCTATTTCTCATAACCCCCTACCCCCCCCCACCCCATTCACTGTACTAAACATGGCTTCTTTCTATTCACGCAGTTCAGTGAACATTAACTTTGCAAAGTGAGTACTCTCTATTCCCAGGGTTGGCAACCCGTTGATTGCGATCTACCTGTCGATCTCGTCATTCCGACAGGTAGATCAGGATCAGGACTGTCCCGAAGATTCCTCCTGGCCTCCTCCACACTCCTTTTAATAGCAGAGCAGAGTGAGAGGCAAACAAGTGCTGGACGGAGGGGGGGAGCACAGCAGCTGCTTTAGATAACTTTGCAAGTTAACAAGCAGGTGATTGGTTGCTAGACAGTCTGATCAACCAATCACCGGCTTGTTAACACACTACTTTGTGTGTGTGGGGGGGCAGAGGACATTACCATGTGGGAGGGCAGAGAACTCTACTGTGTGTGGAAAAGGCAGAGGGGCAGGGAACACTACCGTGGGGGAAAAGAGTACATTACTGGGGGGGGGGGTGATTTGAAACGAGGCAGAAGACACTACTATGACAAACGAATTGTTCTTCATACGGTCTTATTTTGGGGGCTTTCTTTTTATTTTTTTAAAAGGGCGATGACATTGCAATCTATTTGCAATCTATTTGCTTTTATTTCCTCCATGATGTCCAGGTCAATCTCAACCTCTGAAAGTTTGCCTACCCCTGCTCTATTCCTTAGTAAATCAACTGCAGTATTTGAGAAAAAAAAAAGGTTAAAATTGATATAATTCTAAAGATGGTGACAATGTTTTCAACTTTTTACACCCACATCAATTTAAACCCAACATAATGAGTGACGTATATGCGTTTGGCCTCCCCTAAAACAAATCCTCAACTTCCGGTTCCGGTGCCGCATGGAGTAGCTGCTCTCTCCCTCTGCTCACGCAGCGAGACCCATAAAACGGCATACAAAGCCAGCTATCCCACCACAACTACTGGCAGAACTCCCCTCCAGCACCCGCTCACGATATGGACCGTTTTGTGGAGAAGACCGGCCCACGATCATTTGCGGCCGCAGCGGTCGCGCCTGGCGGAGCCACAAATTGAGTCCCCGGCTTTGGCCTACACGGAGCTCTCCACAGAGACAGTGCCTGCAATGGAGGTAAGCGGCGGCTCGGCCCCCCCCTCCCCACAAGCTGACACTGCTCCACAGCCTGCAGGGGACTGCAACACTGACCTCATAGCTCAGGCTGTTGCTGCTCTCCTCTCCCCAATGATTACTGCCTCAGTGGAGAAGGCTGTAAGCGCAGGCATGCACCAGCTCCAGGCTCAGATCAGGGAACACACCTCCAGGCTAAATGAGGCTGAGCATTAGACATGTGCACTGCCAAAAAATTCGTTATTTTTCGTTTTCGTTTCATTCGTTTTTTTTTTTTTCGTTTTTCGGGTCATTCGTTATGATCGCAATTCGTAAATTCGTAAATTTGTACATTCGTAAATTTATACATTCGTAAATTTGTACATTCGTAAATTTGTACATTCGTAAATTTGTACATTCGTAAATTCGTACATTCGTAAATGTATACATTCGTAAATTCAGAAATTTGGAAATTCGATATTTTCGAAAACCCGAAAATTTGAAAATCTGAAAAAATAACTATTAAATTATAGTTGTAATTTCCTTTCAAATTTGGCTGTTAGCGAACGTAACGAATACAAATTTATCTGAAGTTACGCATAACCTGAAATAACAAATGCCGCATCTAAACAAATGGAACGGAACAAATTAATAATAATAATAATAAAACGTTTTTATTATTATTATTGTTATTTATTATTATTATTAATTCATTATGTTCCATTTGTTTAGATACGGCATTCATTATGTCGGAAAACAATTCGTAACTTCGTTAAGTTCACTAACAGCCAAATTTGAAAGGAAATTACAATACCTATAATTGAATAGTAAGTAATAGTTAAGTTATTAGTTAATTATTATTTCAGATTTCCGAATTTACTAATTTACGATTGTACGAATGTACAAATTTCCGAATGTACGAATATTCGGAAATTCGTAAATTCAAATTTACGAATTTCCGGATAGTTGTACATTCGTAAATTCGTGCATTGGTAAATTCGTATATTCGTAAATTCGTACATTCGTAAATTTGAATTTACGAATATTCGTTAAAATTCGTTAAATGAGTTTTCGTTAATTCGGATATTTCCGAATTAATGAATTTGTCGAAATTCGTTGAAAAACGAATTCGGAACGAAACGAATTGCACATGTCTACTGAGCATCGCATAGCAAATATTGAGGAAGAATTATATCAGGCACAATCTACTGAACAGGCTTAAGACAAAACAAACAAATACATTCTTGAAAAGCTGGACGTTTTGGAGAATAGGTCCAGAAGGAGCAATTTGCGTTTCGTAGGCGTCCCAGAATCGCTACAGCCCTCATGGACTTTTGCGTGAGGCGCATCCCTGAAGTGCTAGGACTTCCGGGCCCCTGCACAGTAGAGCGTGCACACCGCATGGGAACCTTTACCTCTGATCGCAAATCGCCCTGACCTATAATTTCCAAATACCTTAATTATTCAGACAAAGCTTTCATCCTCCAAAAATTCAGGCACTCAAGATCTCTCCAGATCGACGGAATTAAGATCCTGATTTTCGCGGACTACTCCATAGAAGTATCCAGGAAAAGGAAAGCTTTTCAACAAGTTTGTTCAGAGCTGCACAAGCAACAAATCAAATTCACCCTAGCTTTCCCGGCCACCCTTCGGCTCAAAGCCCCGAATGGCGACCAGCTCTCCTTCCATGACCCATCTGAGGCGGAGGCCTTCCTGAGATCGCTACGCACAGATCCCCACCTCAGCCCCTCTTCCAAGACGGCTCCTATCAACCGCGCTTTGAACCAAAGGAGCCCGCGCAAAGACTCTCCAAAATGGTTCAAAACCTCTGGCACTGACCAACATCTCTCCGCCCCTCATTGAGAATGCCCTTCCAGCACCACTCTGATCTCTGATCGCTTGCTCTTTAACCGATAAGCCGGCTCAACCGCAGCTGAGAGGACTCTTTTATTTTTATATTCATTTTTGTTTCCATTTATTTTTTCTCTCTCAGTCCGGTTCTCTCCCCCTCACCAGATACTCCTCTTACTGGTAGGCAGAGTATTACTTTTCTACAGTTCTCTACTGTGTTACAGTCTGCTGAAATGTTATAACTGGTTTAGTTGATTTTGCTCCATGTTTTCTCTCCCGTGGCATCCCTGCGTGGCTCGGTCCACTCTCCCCTTACATAGCCCAAGCTGCCAGCATACATATATACCACCCTCTGATTCGTGGGATTAAAGTGAAGTTCCACCCATTTTTTTATGTTTGTCTGTGCTGCTTGCCCTTAGCACATAGTTTTCACAATGGGCAATATTATTATTTTTTTGGGATTGTAAATACCTTTTTTTCCGTTTTTCCAGCCTAACTTCCTGGTCTTAATAGCCTAGGCTATTATTTCACAAGGCAATTCGCAAGGGCTCCTGGGATATCAGCGTCATGTATCCCATGACTCCTTGTGAATCGCCTCCTACCAAAATCTCGCGTGTTTTGTGTGACACTGTCTTATATTATAACTGTGTGCAGAGAGAGAGAGGAGGTTTCAGAAGTCAGAGATGTGTGGGTGGGCGGGACAGAGCAGCTATCGCACACCAGCCAATAGGATGGGGTCAGGGCGGGCCGCTACGTGTATGCGGCTCCACCCCTTTTCTAAAGAAGCCAAATAATTGTCTGGTGTGCGATAGCTGCTTTGTCCCGCCCACCCACACATCTCTGATGACTTCTGAAAGCCCCTCCTCTCTCTCTCGCTGCACACAGTTATAATACAAGACGGTGTCACACCAGCTTCTCCCTCCCTCTCCCTCTCCCTCTCTCCTCTCCCTCTCCCCCTCTCTCTCCCCCTCTCTCTCCCTCTCCCCCTCTCTCTCCCCCTCTCTCTCCCCCTCTCCCTCTCCCTCTCTCCCCCCTCTCTCCCCCTCTCTCCCCCTCTCTCTCCCCCTCTCTCTCCCCCT